>OX328132.1:20815640-20954047 GCA_946811695.1 Gonocerus acuteangulatus
CCGAGTGGAATGAGTGACGTATCTCGGAACTCGCCACAGCTGGAACGGTTCGTGGGTTCAAAGAATACCTTCCCTTCCTAGCGAGCCCAACATTTGTTTCGTTGTATTTCATTGAATGGAAGTCAGAGGAGGTATGTATGTTTCTTTTTAGAGGCAGGAACTTGTGTTTTTCTAAGAAAATAAATGTTTCTACTAAGGCCCTGCGGCTGGAACGTCTGATTTTCCATGTAACTAGTTTTTGATATTGTAATAATATATGCTTACATATGTGATCTATTTAGTAACTAAATATTTTGTATTTATTTCAACTGTTGCACATATTTTTATTCCTTGAAACTTTTACATGTATATAAATATTATACCAACAAGGATTTACATATTTTAAATTTATTTTAGAATTCGGTACCTAAACATATTTTTATATCCTCAAATAATAAGGTTTTTTTTATATACATAAATGACCGCTTCTAACAGAATTCTCTAGTCCGGCGGTTTCTCCAATCCGACTGTACCCCGGTGCCGACGACGCCAGATTAGGGAGAGTCTACTGTATATATATATATATATATATATATATATATATATATATATATATATATATATATATATATATTCATTCATTCGTTTCAATGTGTTGATTTCTCTGGATCCTCCAGAATTTGCTAGGGCATTCCTCTTAATGTACCTAAAACGAATTCATTAGTCCATAGAATCTCCAGAGACACGTGTGGGAATCATCATAGACCCCAAATATCTACTACTACATCATACACCCCAAATGCCAACTTATACTACCACATCATAGACCCATAAAAACTACTATTGTATAGTAAAATACTGGATACAGGATACATTTCTTCGCAAGGCGAATGTGACCTACTCATCTCTAGTGACTTCGATCCAGAAAAAGAAGCCGCCTGTCCCAACACCAGCTCAGACCCTCTTGCCTACCTACCTTCCCACCGTCTCTCTCGCCCCGTCTAAGCAAATCCCTCAGCACCATGGACAAGATCCAATGTTCCTTCTCTCCTCCTTCCTAAACAAACTCGAAACCCTTGTCACTTCACTTATAAACCTGACGACCACCCTTATAGCCCACTTCCTTCCTAAATCCCAAAATGCAACGCTTCCATAATACCCATCTCTCTGTTTTTTTTTTTTGTAGAATGCCAACGGACTTACTACAAGAAGACAAGAACTCACACTTTTACTAACTGACAAAAACATTGACATTGCACTAATAACAGAAACACACTTAAAGAAATCAATTTCATTCGGTGTTAAGGGTTACTCCTGTTATCGAACCGACCATTCATCTCTGGCTCAGCATGGGACTTTAATTCCAATCAAGAGCAATATCCAGCATCACCAAGAGTCCAGCACCGCATCAGCAAGCCTGCAGGTAACATCCATATCCTTTTCCCTTTCTCCCTTCGATATCATACTGTCCGCAGTGTATTGTTCTCCCAACCACACCATTTACCATCCTGAATTCCTGTCAATATTCCAATTCTTTGGTCCTCGCTTCCTCATCCGGGGTGATTTCAACGCGAAACACCCCATGTGGGGAAGCTGCACTTCCAACTCCCGCGGCAGAATCCTATACGATATCCTTAACTCCCAGAATTATCGTCCATTACCTCCCAACACGCCAACATACTGGCCAACCGATCCATCCCGCAGTCCTGACCTAGTCGATTTCTTCATCTCATCTGGCTTGGGAGGCATAGCGACATCTACTGAATTGCTCCTCGACCTATCGTCGGACCATTCTGCTATCCTTCTATCCCTCTTCTCCTCCCCTGTATCCCGTCCTTTACAACCAACCCTTACACCCGATCCTATCAACTGGCAAACATTTCAGCTCAACCTAGAGCGCTCCGTAGACCTAACAGTTTCCCTGAAAACCCCTTCAGACCTAGACAAAGCCATTGAAACATTTACTAAAGCCATTCAGGACAGTGCTCGCAAATCATGCCGACCAAACTCAGGATTTTCTCTTCCTCCCAAAATGCAACTCCCAACCCACATCCAAGAACTCCTTGCAGCCAAGCGACGAGCCAGAGCTTTATGGCAAAGATCCCGCTACCCCTCGTACAGAAACGCATACAACAGATTGAAACGAAAACTTAAATCTTCCCTATCACAATTCCGTTCAGAATCCTTTAACGAATACTTCTCATCACTCTCTACGCAAGACTGTTCTCTGTGGACAGCCACTCGTAAAATCCTAAAGTTCCACCCAATCCCTTCCCCTCTCAAACGCAGCGATGGGACCTGGGCCAGAAGTGACGAAGAAAAGGCGCTCCTTCTCTCCACACACCTAACTTCAGTATTTTCGCCTAATCTTCAAACGTGCCCTTCCCATGGTGAAGATATTGAAGACTATCTGAATTCTCTTTTACCTTTGTCCTTCTCTCCCCAAGCTTTACATCCGACCGAAGTAAAATACTTAATCAAATACCTGCCTAGGAAATCTCCCGGTTATGACCTTATCACCTCCACAATTCTCAAAAACCTCCCCCAGAAGGCCATTATTTCCTTACATACCTGTACAACTTAATCCTAAGAACAACCCATTTCCCGAATCCCTGGAAACATTCAGTCGTCATCGTTATCCCCAAACCCTTCAAACCTCCCGATTCCCCATCTTCCTATCGACCTATCACCCTTCTGCCATTAATGTCCAAAATATTCGAAAAACTCCTTTACAAAAGAATCCTTCCTATCATAGAATCCTCAAAGAAAATTCCCAACCATCAATTTGGTTTCCGCTTCCACCACTCCACTATTCAACAATCGTTCCGTGTCGTAGACGCAATATCCTCCTCGCTTGAACGTAAGAGTTTTTGCATGAGTGCCTTTCGAAACGTTGCTCAAGCATTCGATCGCGTTTGGCACCTGGGACTACTTTACAAAGTAAAGCTAATTCTTCCCCACACCTATTTCCTTATCCTGAAATCCTACCTGACAAACAGATCCTTCCAAGTAAAACAAGGCACAACTCTTTCCCCGACCTGCTCCATAAATGCTGGTGTCCCTCAAGGGAGTATTATTGGTCCTCTCCTTTTCCTTCTATACACTGTGGATATTCCAACTCACCCCCAAACCCTACTAACCACATATGCTGATGACACAGCCATCCTATCAACTTCCCCTGATACTTCAGTAGCATCTCAACACCTGCAGGAACATCTTTCCGCCGTACAACGTTGGAGTGAAAGGTGGAGAATACAGATCAACGAGAAAATTGTAAACAGGTGACATTCACTCTTAAACGGAGATCATGCCCTCCTGTCTAAATTAAAGGTTCGATATCTAGGATTATACCTTGACAGCCGACTGACATGGCACCTTTACACGAGACTGAAAAGACAAGAACTGAACAGAAGATACGGACTACCTAGACGACTCCTTGGACCTTCATCTAAATTATCGATACAGAACAAACTAACGATATACAAAACAATCGTTCGACCCATATGGACATACGGACTTGAACTCTGGGGATCCGCAAAACCATCCAACATCAACAGAATAAAGGCATTCCAGTCCAAAGTTAACCGAAAAATTGTTAACGCCCCTCCGGAAGTGCAATAGGGAGGAACCCCGCTTAGAAGGTTGATCTCATGACGCAATCCGGAAGTGCCGACTAGAAACTTTGCGTTTCAGAACCCATAGAGACCGAAAATGATAGTGGTTAAAATTTGTATATATATATATATATATATATATATATATATATATATATATATATGTATATATTTATTTATTTATATATATATACATATATATATATATATATATATATATTTGTCTGTTCGTTCTGTAGCTCCCAGACGAATGGTCCGATTTTAATGAAATTTGGTACAAAAATCTTTCGTCTAATTTGAAAGATCAAGTTCGTTAACCAGCAAAATCCGCCTACTGGAAGATGGCATTTGGGGCGAAATTCGCGCAAAACAAATCGTAACGCTTACGTTTTTGAGTTCATAAGCTTGTAAGTACTCGTTTTATATGCTTCTTGGGCTAGGAAAACGAATGAAACCATTTTCAATGCGATAGCTTTAACCGTTTTCGAGAAAATTGGAAAAATAGTTTTTGAATACCGTTTTTGGTTAGGGGACTTAGAATCATGGGATTCAGTTGAAACATTTTCTGCATGTTCTACTTTCATTAAATCTAATATGTTGACATTTTGGTTACGTTTGGAGTTAAGGAAGGGTTAGAATAAAATATTTTTTTAACAGACATAAAAAGGTTTGGTAACTTTGTTTACTTTCCTTAATATCTCGAAAAAGGTTGAGAATCTTGGTAAACGGAAGAATACCATTAGAAGGCTTATTAAATGCTCTAAAAAAAAGGTTCTAATGAAAGTTTTGATTAGGCGATGTCAATCGGAGAAATAAGAGCTTAAAACTTTAAAGTAATTGATTTCGCTTATTCGAACTGTTCTTTTTGTCTGTTTTTTATTCCTTGTTATTTTTTAATTGCTTATAGTTGGATAATGTATTTAAAAATAAAACAGGTTAAGAAAAATAAGAAAAACAATTTAATGTTAGAGGTATGGATTTCCAAAATATAGCTTTTTAACTGCCTAGCGTCCTTCCTAGGGAGGGTTGTTTGTCTTTGATTTTGGTACTTAGAATCATGGGATTCAGTTGAAACATTTTCTGCATGTTCGAATTTCATCAACACTAATATGTTGAAATTTTTGTTACGTTTAGAGTAAAGGAAGGGTTAGAATAAAATATTTTATTAACAGACAAAAAAAGTTTTGGTAACTTTGTATACTTTCGTTAGTATCTCGAAAACCGTTCGAAAGCTTACTAAATGCTCTACAAAAAAGGTTCTGAAGAAAGTTTTAATTAGGCGATGTCAATCGGAGAAATAAGTGCTTAAAACTTTAAATTAATTTATTTCGTTTATTCGAACGGTTCTTTTTGTCTGTTTTACTCCTTGTTATTTTTTAATTGCTTATAGTTGGATAATGTATTTGACAATAAAACTGGTTAAGTAAAATAACAAAAACAATTTATTGTTAGAAATATAGATTTACAAGATTCCAAGACCTTGTAACTAGCGGGACCTAGTGTTAGCCGACCCTTCCAGGTAAGATCGTAAATCATGACCTTTCAAGACCTTTCAAGACTTTGCTACACACAGGAATGACGTTAGTGAGCTTAAGGGTTGACACGCCATTATAATAATTAATTAAAAAAAAAATACTGGTGGAACCAAAATAATAACTGCTTCTATTTTAATCTTTCCAAATTAGACTAGGGATATGAACGGAACCGCGCTAAGATGATGCAGTTCCTGCGAGACGGACTTTTTTATGTATCCAACAAAACCCTCCACAATGACCTTAACATCCCATTTGTCCTTGACCTTGCTAAAACTCGTTTCCAAATGTTCCACTCAAAACTGTCCCACCATCCCAATCCCGAAGGTCTATCCTTATCGTCCCAATCCCACCAAGACAATCCTCCCAGGCGGCTTAAGAGACAGTGGCCCCGAGACATTTTACTGGCCTGACCTTATCATAATCATTGTAATATTTATTCAGACAGTCCCGGAAGTGCCAACAATGGTTGGCTTCTTCCAAATTTTTTTTTTTTTTTTTTTTTTTTTTTTTTAACCGTTTTATTCAATTTATACATAGCATATATCTGTATCAACTAACTTGATTATTGTACTTATATGATTTGTACAGATTTAAAAAAAAAAAAAAAAACTTACTACTATGTATGATATAGACCCCATGCGCCTATTACTATATAGTGTAACACGTTTACAATGCTGAATATAGGGGGGAAATACAGGTATTCAAGTCTAATGACTTCGCTAGGAAACTTTTTAAGTCCTTCTACTAATATTTCCATAGGCAATCGATTCACCAAGTTCTATACGCTGAATGTCCATAAGAATGTCGATCAGGCCGTGGATTGCCTAAGATGCTGGAACTGGTCCTGTAGAGGAGACTGCGCCTTGTGCAACTGGTTTGTTTGGAAGAGCACGACTATACAGCCTTGCACAACCAAGACTCTAAACGGAGCTGTCGCTTCGGGTCACGGCATGACGGTGTTACTTTTTTCTGACCGTTTCATTTTACTTCACGCAGTTAAAGAGGTTACAAAACCTTTAGAACAATTTTTTTCGCATAAATTGTTTCTAGTTTAAACAATATTTTCTCGATTCCACTGATTATATACTGATGTGCAAGATATCTCAAGATACACCCCTGTTTTTTAAAATACATATTCTTTATAATATTATCAATGATACGAAGTAGTATTTTTTTTTTTTTTTTTTTTTTTTTTTTTTTTTTTTTTTAATAGGAATCCCAAGGGAGGAGGAAAAACTTTATTTTACAAAAATATTTTGGTTCCCCAACTAAAGTGCGTTGCTCGAGATAAAACGTATTCATCAACCTTTTCTTAAGGTATTTCAAAGGAAAACAAATTAAAAAAAACGATATAAATTAATTAATAAATGAAATATTACGATTAAATTATTCAAACATAAACCAACAGCGAAATAATATCAGCTACTACTAATACTCAAACAAGTTAAAGAATAGGGTCTCCCCGTATTTCTCCTGATCCAATCCGATCTGATCCAATCCGATATCGTTTGACCGACAACGTCCAAAGTGAGTGCCTAAATTGTTCCCTACCCGATCCGATCCGATCTAGTCACAGCTCGTCAGTAATAAACTCGTAGTGAATTGAAAATGAGTGATTAATTTAAGAAATACTACCTTATAAGCATGGAAACCTTCGATTAGGTTGAATGTTGGAGTTATGAAGGAAAAGTTGAGAGGCCAATCAATCTTCCGGAAGAATATCAGTCCCAAAAAAAATCTTAGTGGAACAGTTAATTTTTAACTGTTACACCACGATAAGAGAAGCATTAGCGTTCATATATTAAAATTATTTTTAAGAAAGGTATCTAGAAGGTTATAAACATCGGAAGGTTATAAATATTTGATGGTTATATACATCTTTCCACGTAACACAAGGGAAACAAAAAAAAAGTGACTAGACAATGTTGTTCTAAATTTTATTAGCTTTCATTAAAAAAAAAATGCATTGAAATCGGTTACGTTTTAGAGGCTGTAGACGTTTTTGAAAATCAATATGTCGTTTCGCGCCATTTTGCGTTGGTCTAGAAACAAACAAGTTTGAATCGGTGGCCATCGGATCGGATCGGGTCATGTCGGGACCAATGTAGGCACCTACATTGAGATAATTGTCTTTGTTTTTTTTGTGACAGTCGGTGGCTATCGGTTCAGGACCAATATAGGTACACCCTTAGATTTTAATGCGAGAATTGATGGGTTCGAATCAAGAAAAAAAAAAAGGTGAAAACTTATAGAGTAATATTAAATAAATAGAAAGAAAGAATCCTAGGGGACATTAATTTCTTAATTAGAAGTGACCCATAATCTCAAGAATTATTCTTGTGTAGGTAGTTGGACAATGAATAAAGTCCAATAATTAAATTAATAAGATAACATAGAAATCATTTTTCAGCCATCTATGTGGGTGGCTCTGACTGAATGTTGGCGAGCGAAGCAACAAGAATTGATTCAGTTTCATCCTGTTTTATCCTCGCTGATTCCTATTTCCTGGAAGAATACAACCTAAAATAAACTCGTAATCTCGATAAAAAATGTGAAAAATGTACTTTCATTAGTATTCAAGTTGTCACCAAGAAAAAAATAAAAATAAAACATTTTCCTGGAGTTACGTTACAAAGAACGTAATGATGGAAAGAATATGTTTTGTAAATTTTAAAGAACCGGTTGAATAGATCTTGAGATATTTGTATACAAATTTGAAAATAAGTAGTTTCGAAAACATACGTTTAAAATATTTCTAAAGGAGTTAACTAGCTAACCAAGAGATTTTTTTTTTTTTTTTTTTTTTTAAGGTGGTGTAACTCTTTAAGCGGTGTTGTGTAAATTTGAATTAAAATGTAATTCAAGTGATGTTTGAATTATGAATTATATTTCTTAATTGTAATTGAAAAGGCTGGAAATATCAATTACAGTATTTGAAACAAATAATTCAATTTGGATTAACTGAATTTCAATTGAATGTAATTCAAGAATTGGAATTATGTAGTTATTTGAAACCATTGTTGGGTGAATTTGAATTAAAATGTAATTCAAATGGTATTTGAATTATCAATTATATGCTTTTATTGTGTTTGAAAAGGCTGAAAATATCAATTAGACGGTCTAATGACATTAACAAGGCACCCAAAAAATCAATATCAATTACAGTAATTGAAAAAACTCAAGTATAAAATTGATATTTTAATTATTGACTAACATAAAAAATGTAATTTATGATTCAAATACCATTTGAATTACATTTTAATTCATCTTTACTCAACACTTATTTCAAATAACTTCGTAATTCAAATACTTGAGTTATATTTAATTTAAATACAGTTAATCCAAATTGAATTATTTTTTCAATTACTGTAATTGATATTTTCAGACTTTTTAATTACAATTAAAAAATGTAATTCATAATTCAAATATTATTTTAATTACGTTTTAATACAAATTTACAGAACACTGATTTCAAACTCTCTACGAACGTTATGGGAGACCCATTTCTACAAAAGGCAAATTGAGACTGTGGAGAACTCTAGCGATTATAGAATTCTTTTCATATTTTTTTCCCAATACTTGAATAAACAGTCGTGTCCAACTGATGGCTGACCATATTCGGCGACTGCATTCTTATCGCACCAAGGAAAGTTTTGTATTTTTCATCTTTTTTATTTACTCACACAATTTACTCACCTTGGAATGATAATATGCTTCTCGCCCATGTAACAGACATTAGTCAGTTTCACATGATTTTATTATTTGCTATATTTTTCCGCTAACATAATGCTTTTTTTTTTTTTTTTTTTTTTTTTTTTTTTTTTTTTTTTTTGAGAGAGAGAGAGAGAGAGAGAGAGAGAGAGAGAGAGAGAGAGAGAGAGAGAGAGAGAGAGAGAGATCGTTAGCCGTTGTTGATGCCAAAGTAGATTTTGTCAGGGTTTGGTCGTGTTATCTTAATAAAAGTACATTTTTTATTGGAAAATGAGTTTTATTGTTTGCCGACGTTTCGGCTTGAAATTCAATCCTTCATTAGGGCTGTAAAACAAGTAGGACAGAGTTAATACTAGCACACACACGCGCGCGCGCGCACACACACACACACACATATATATATATATACATACACAGGGTGTATCGCAAATTAATGACAATCCTTCAGGGGCTAAAACTAGACATAAAATGTAGTTCAACACCACTAACCACACATTTCTATCTCACTCCGTTCCAGACATATGCCGTTCTAAAGGTTCTTTAGAAAAAAAAAAAAAAACACACTAGTAGTACATCTCCAATTTTCTCTGCTTTTACACATTTTTTTCCCCATCGATTTATTACATTTTTTAAAACAGCATTAAATTTGTTTTAAGGCTAATGAACATTAAATGTACACAATTATCTCATTCAATTTCATGAATACCAATTAAAAAAGTTGAAATTAATAAAAAACATTAATAAAAGCGACAACATTTTCAAAATCACTACTCTTCCAAAAAAAAATGTCCTGCAGACTACCGAATCTCACAAAAGTTGTAAAATGTAATCGGCTTTCTAAAGGTATACTAACACATGAGATTATCTCTCAATTTCATAATGAATTGGAATTCTAGAGTGAAAAAAACACCAAATAAATAAAAGTGATATTATCGGAAATAAATTAAAATGATTCTTAATCAAATTCATATATTTAATGATTATAGTAACTCTTACGTAAAAGTTAAATACATAAAATATATATTGATAATTTTATACGTTCTTAAAACTGGCCTCCTTGCAGAACACACTGACGACACCGGATCATACCGCTGATGTGGTCCTTGCAATTTCATCATGGTTATCTCTCATTTCCACAAATGATTAGCGAATCCTTGCTATTACGTGATTTATGTCCTAAATGGGTTCTTTGTACACTAGCGACTTAAGCCAACCCGACACGTAAAACTCAAACGACATCAGATCAGGGTTTTTGGCTGGCCAATGCACAGGGCAAAATCTCCCAATCCATACTGAGTGCCGTACTTAAATCGTTCTAAAGAACCTTTCAAATTAGACAAAAGTTTTTTTGCACCAAATTTCTTCAAAATAGGACCATCTTTGAGCCGGAGGGAGAGTTAACAGACAAATATGTATTTATCCGTTATTTTTGTAATCTGTGGGTTCTCAAACGCCAGATTTTCTAGTCGGTACTTCCGGATTGCGTCATGAGGCCAACATCATAAGCGAGTATCCCCCCTATGGAGGGAGAGAGGAACTGCACTAAAAGTAAAAATCTGAAGTAAGAGTACCGGAAAGCCCATAAAGGCAAAGCAGTAAATTATACAATTTTTTTCTCACAAATTGCATCGAAATTATAGTGCTCCGTAGGTGGATTTAACTAGCTAACGAACTTAAGCTTCAAAATTAAAGGATTTTTTAACCACATTTCATCAAAATCGGACCATTTTTGAGACTTTTAGAAAGCAAACAGACAAACATATATCAATCAAGGTTTCTGTCAATTCTAATAGAAAAGTGATTTTTTTACATTAATAATAGTTTCATTACACATTAGGTTTAATAGGAAAGAAGATTGTACATTTTTCAACATTTCTGTCTGGTGGGGTCTGCCGTGGTCTGGTGGCTAGCGCCTTAGATTCATAAGCGGGAGATGGTGGGTTCGACTCCCACCGGCGACAGGAATTTTCTCATTCCACGGCTCCTTGGGAAAATTCCTCGCTGCATCCTTGAGTCGGTGCTAATAGCCTAGTTGTCGAAGCGCCGTAAAAAAAAAAAAAAAGTGTATGGTTTTCATACTTTACATTATTCCATTGAGTTTATGACGACTGCGTCTCGTCATTTACTTGTTTCGTCCGAATTAGGAAAGACGGCTCTGACTCGTCGTGTATTTTTTTGCCTGAGTGACAGAAGATGGCTGTAACTCATGTACATTTTCTGCTCCTGTTATGGATGACCAGTCCTCATTCAAACGGAAGCAATATTTAACATATACATTCCTGTTCTTACAAGTTGTTTTACGATTTCAATTCATAATTCTTAGAAAAAATGTTTTTTTTTTTTTTTTTTTTTTTTTTATACGTTCATAAATTAATCCGGTACTTGCGTACAAGTTGCACCGATCTCAAGAAATGGGCCTCGATTAGGGATCCGGATCGTGAAATGAGAACTCAATTGAAGTTGTGGCAATATGGCGACCGTAAGCCCATTTATTAATGTTATCAACGAGTTGGATTGTCTAGAGTTTCGATATAACCTTGAACGAGCCTAGCGAGCGGAAACGCATAGCAATTATACCATTAACATAAGTGCTACTGGTTTCCTAGGTTATATAACATTAGCACTGATGTTAATTGCTATGCGTTTCCGCTCGCTGCGCTCGCTCAAGGTTATATCGAAACTCTAGTAATTCCGACTCGTTGGTAATATAGACCACTGGTTTTCGGTGAAAACTGTTTTTTTTTTTGGTGGACATTTCCTTTCTTTGTGAGAAAATACTCCGTTCCTGCAAAAATGCAATGGCATCTTTTTTAGTCGTTGGTGAATCCCAAATACGCATTTTCCTAGCTGAAAGAACAGCACAAAGGGCACAAAGAACACTACAAAACTAAGAGGTGAAACAAGAAACAAGAAATAAACGAAGAAAATGGTTTCATTCGTTTTCCTTGGCCAAGAAGCCTATAAAACGAGTACTTGCAAGCATATGAAGTAAGCTGAACGATTTTTTTCGCGCGACATTTGCTCCAAACCATGTTCCGGTGGGCGGATTCTGCTGGTTAACGAACTTGACCTTTCAAATTAGACGAAAGATTTTTGTACCAAATTTCATCAAAATCGGACCATTTGGGGGGCCGGAAATGAGTGAACAGACAAATATATAAATATATATATATATATATATATATATATATATATACAAATTTGAACCACCGTTATTTTCGGTCTCTAGCGGTTCTGAAACGCAAAATTTTCTAGTTGGCACTCCTGGATTGTTTCATGAGATCAACCTTATAAGCGGGGTTCCTCCCTATGAAGGGAGGGAGGAACCGCGCTAAAACACAAATCTAACAGTAATCACAAATCTAACAGTGAACACAAAATGATGACGACAATGGAAGAAAGAACAGCCAATGGAATTGCCCATAGGAATGAACCAATAGAAATGCTACTGAGTTATACGCGTGCGCTGATGATGGAGATAACTTCATTTGAGTTCTCCTATCATGATCCGGATCACTGAACGGACCCCACTTCTAGAGATCGGTGTAACTAGTACGTAAGTACCATTAATCCTTTTCTAACCAGGACAGAGAGAGGCATGGAGAATCTCTCTTTAATCTGACTGCTCAGTTCACACATGGGAGAGTGGCATAGAGAACCTATCTACCTCGGCGTCATATTTTATTTTTACCATCTTTTAAGAATAAAGACGTTGACAATATGAATAATTGAATGCTTAGGCTATCGACGCTAATTCTCCTTACATTTATTTGGACATTGCGATCCTCCCCCTTTCCTTGAGTACCTTCTTGCAGCCGAAGGACATCCGTCACCCACGTTCGTTAAGAATCATGACGAATCGTCAGTCATAGGCTGACATTAATGATAAGCGCGTACAAAGGTAGGCCCATCTAGAGAGCCCTGACCTGGATACGCGACAATATAGTGTCTAATCACTCTTATTTTCGTGTTGGCTCATTTCCCAATGAATGCTGTCACAATGAGCCAATAAGGCATCATAGCTGACTAGTTGTTGTATAATGATGAAATAGAATTTAAATCAAGTCTTTACGACGGACGATCACGTTTTATGGTATCTTTCATTCCTCCATCATTGTCTGTTACTCAATGCCATTATGTATCGAAAATCTTTCTCTTCAATCTTTGTACGGTGTCACATTTCAACCGATTTGATGAAATTAGCCTCAAGTGATACTGTGTTCTTAGTGGCTCGAACATGTTCTAGGCTTCCGAGTACCTTCATTAAAGATATTTTTATGGAAAAAGGTTTCAGATCTATATCTTTAAACAATTATGTTAAATGTAGACAAATTGATAAAAACCAGAGAATTTCTGTAGTTGTCCAGACAGTATGCTCCTGGCTACTCGGCGACACCACAATGTGAAACATAAGCTGATAGCTCTTCTTGAAGATAAAGGCTAGGAATGCCATGAAGAAGTATGCGCCATAGTCGACCAAGGATCTTCAAGATACGCTGACATCGTCGCCTTTCCACAACATAGTACGACAGCCTACGTACTTGACCGAACGATCCGATTCGAGACAAGTGATCCTGAACAGGCGGAATCAATAGATTGCGAAAAGAAAGGAATTTACTCCAAATGTGTTCAGTACCAAGAAGATAAATTCCTGGAAAAGTATGGGCCAAGGAACTATATTATTAGGGGTATGTGGTTCGGCGCGAGAGGAACAATCCTAAAAATGACTTCCAAATATCTTGAAGAACTTGGGATCCAGAAATGCACCCTGTTTTAGCTGAGTCAATAGTAATTGACTCCCTTGGCATTAAAAATCAACATATATATAGTCATTGATGGGCACCGTTCCTTTCGTTTATTATTTTTTTGTCAAGTTGAAAATAATCTACTGACTTTTGTTTTCTTTGAGAAAAGAAATAAAAAGTGAAAGAAAAAAAATGTGTTTCCTTAATGAGGATATTCCTGAAGGATATTTTCACCGCTGAAAAAGAAGAGACTGCAAATGAAACATCCTCCGCATTTAGAAAGCAATACTAATAACTGGTGGATTAGCATGCTTTGTTGCCAGCAACCCGATAACGTTGGGCAGTCCACTTTGTTATTTGTTAATAAAGTTTTCTTCTTCTTCAGGAAATAGAATAGTGCTCTAAACTAGTGAACATCTGTGTCATTCTCGAAGGAAATAGAATAGTGCTGCAAACCAGCGAACATCTGTGTCTTTCTACCAGGAAATAGAATAGTGCTACAAACCAGCGAACACCTGTGTCATTATCGTAGGAAATAGAATAGTGTGTGAATTAATGGCGGAAGTGGAAGCAACGCCGGACCGATGTAAAAGGTTGAAGGCGATTTTTTCAGCCTGTATGAAGGAGACGTGGTCAGCGGAATGGATGCAGAAAACAAAGAGGCCGACAACACGAAGTTTCTTTCTGGACGTGAGCGAGAAGCTCACAGACTCAAAGTCCATGGAAATTTCACAAATTTCAATGCCTACCTGAAAAGGTTTGCGTTGAAAGAATCGGAGGCGTGCGACTGCAGAGGCGGGGCAGAGACGGTGGAGCATGTTCTGCTACAATGCGAGAAGTACTCCGCCCCTCGACTCAGGATGGTCCGCCAGATCTGCGGCTACACACCGGAAATTAAGACCCTCGTGGAGAACCCGGTGAATTTTGCCTCCTTTTCTTCGCGAAGGAGTGGAGAAAAATAAAAGGCACAATATAGAAGCCAATAAAGAATAAAGTACTGCTCCCAACCATCATTTTCCCACTTCCTTGAAAATATAACAGGCAATGGTGAGCTTCACTAAGCCTTCCCCCCCCCAAAGAAAAGATGGCTGGTTGATGCAGTCGTCACTGGCATCTGGTATGTACCAAAATGAGCACGGTACTCTAAAACCACTGTTGAGATTGGACCAATCCAAGATGCGCTAACCTACAGTACCCCGTGCCAGTGACGAGGGGGCGCGCCACATAGCATGCCAGTAAAATATATTGAATAGCTAGGGAGAAATGTTAAAATTAGTATACCACATACTGATGCTTTGAGGAGGTCTTAGATAGGATCCGTCTAAGTTGTCTGCCCTTGGTAACTCTCAATTTGTTACCAACATCAATTTTGTCTAGCTTATTTTATTCTTTTGTTGTGTACATATTTCAGACGACCGCAGGAATGATATTTTTAAAATAATTTTTTTTTCAGTTGTGACTGGATGCACGGATGGTATTGGGCGTGCTTATGTTGAGGAATTAGCAAAACGAGGTCTGAATATTGTTCTTATCAGTAGAAACGAGGAAAAACTACAAAATGTTGCTGCTTACATCGGTAAGTCAAGATTACATTTGAATAAGTATGTCTTGAAGATTGGACAGAATTCCCAAAGATCAGACTAAAATCTACTGATTTGCTAAATAGTACTGCTATAAATATATTTCGTATGATTTTAATATTACTTTGTTGAAATAATTCGTATTTTCTTTTTCAATTTGATTTTTTTGAACAATTTTTAGAAACGAAATACCAAGTGAAGACGAAAATCATTACTGTTGATTTCAGTAAAGGGCAACAAGTCTACTACCACATTGAAGCTGAATTAAAGGGTATTCACGTAGGAATTCTTGGTAAGTTACTGCAATAATGTATGTTCTCATATTAGCAAACAAATAAGAAGGATCAATCTTAAGCCTCAACTTAAAAAAAAAAATCAAAAAAATCCGTTACGCAGGAGTTGCATAACTAAGCACTTTCTTCAGAATTTGGGGAGTGTAGACTGCATTCCTGAGTAATTTGCTTAGAATAACCTATATAAATAAAATAAAAACATGAATAATTCTGCTCTTTTACAATTGTAATGAGCAACTCAATCAAATTATTTTAATTATTAATTTTTTAAATAATTTCCTTGCAGACTTTTGTATATGCTTGATAAACAACTTAATAAATACACGAAAACTTCACATTTTCGTCTGTGGCAGGAACGGAATACAGCACCCCTAGCGGGAGACGTGAAAAGTAATATCAAGAAAGAGGCACTCCCAGCGGCAGCTTTGCCAATTTACGTTTCACCGGAAGGTTTTATTCTAACATGGTACACAGTAAACCCCTCTTTCCGATAAACCGATTTAGTTCATTTTTACAACAGTTCTTTCTAATTAGATAACCAAGACTTATTCCGAGTTTTGTTACAATACATCAGAAATTACGACCGGTTTGAGCAAATTAGTAATTTCAAATCCGGAGTAAGCCCCCCCATCCTAATGAACGGATTAAGTTTATTTTTACGCCGTATATTTCTCTTTAGATTACCACAACGAATGCCGTGTTTCTTTGAAATATAACAAAAACTACTGCTAGCATGGTCAAATTAGTGTTTTAGGTCCGGGGTAACCCCCCCCCCCATCCCGGTGGACCGATTTTGGTGGTTAACGAACTCATTCAATCGTTTGCCAAGTGAACGTTATCTACCAAGTTTCGTGACGAAAAAAACAAATACCCGTTCGGCTATCTTGTAAATAGACACGAAATAAAAAATTAATATAGAAGAAATATTAATTATTTCGAAAATTGTGAACAATTCTTTATTTTATATTAAAAAATCTTTCGAAAATCGGTGAGAACATCGTTATAATTCAATGGATCGAAAAAAATCCTGCCCGCTTTACTAGGAAATATCATTAGAAAGCAGCAGTTAAAATTTGAAGTTGATCGGGTGAAAATTAAAGGTACTAGTGTATCGCCCGATTTTGAGAAAATCGACTATAAAGTTTTCTATACTGAAATTTTAAATTTTTTCTCTTTAGTTTTTTTTTTTTTTTTTTTTTTTTTTCATAATTTCGCGTAATAAAGATAATGGAGGGAGGGAGGAACCGCGCTATAACGATTTTTAATTTTGAAATGTATCAGGATTTTTTGTTGAAAAATCGATATTTTGGCACGTTTAAAAAATGTTCTGCCACATAAACACTCTTGGATATGATTTTTGATTAGTTAAGGAAGCATTGAAGCCCATAAAAAAGAAAAAGGTAAAAAAAAGTTACAAGGTAGTATTACATTTTAAAGACAGTTAAAGGGGAAATCCTCCCTTTTCTAGCTTATGTCTGTTGCCAATTCGTTTCAGTGCTTTAAATAACACCATAGCAAGCTAATTCATCCAAAGGAGCCAATGCTCTAGACAGTCGGCTAAGGATCATATTTATCTGAAATCAGACAATGTTATTATCATATAAGGTTCAGAGTAGGAAATCCTACAGGGATTTAAATGTATTGAACTATCGTATAATACACAGTCTAGAAGCTTTGGTTGTATTAACATGTGCCATGCTGTGATATGAAGCCCGGTAGCACTGTTGGCAATATTCCCACGCGTAAAGGAGGGTATGTGTTGAAGTCCCAAGATTGAGGTTAAGGATGCTAATTTTTCTAACACTGAACATTTTTCTTTATAAGTGGGTATGTGATCTTTACGTTTTATTTTATTATTCTAACAATTTTTATAATTTCTTTT
Source organism: Gonocerus acuteangulatus (assembly GCA_946811695.1). Classification (NCBI taxonomy): domain Eukaryota; kingdom Metazoa; phylum Arthropoda; class Insecta; order Hemiptera; family Coreidae; genus Gonocerus; species Gonocerus acuteangulatus. Next base: position 20,832,980 of record OX328132.1, read on the forward strand.
AGTTAATAACGTTGGGAAACAACATTTATATCCAACATACCTCACAGAAGTACCAGAACAAGAGCTTTGGGATATTATAAATATCAACATAGGAGCAACAACATTGATGACAAAAATGATATTACCTCAAATGGTCAGTAGAAAACAAGGGGCAATTGTGAATGTCTCATCTTCTTCAGAGTTGCAGCCTCTTCCTTTGATGACAGTATATGCTGCAACTAAGGTGAAATATTTAGACAGATATTATCTGAGAAGTATAAAATGATTTATTTATTGTAGTTTTAATATGTTTCTGAAATACATTTAGACTCATTTGAGACTCAGTTATATAAATACATCTCAAAACTCTCATAAAGAAAACAAACATTATAATCTTCTTAACCATGTCACGATCTTCTTTACCGAACTTCTTTCTAGTTTTTATAGTGCGGTTATTATCATTATTTTTTTTCTTTATCATTTTTCTTTCTTTTCCTGAAATGGATATATTGTTGAAATATATGTGTTGTCTTTATAAACTTTAAATAAACAAACAACCCCATAAAAAACCGAGGTAAAGAAAAACTGCATAAAGCAAAAAATATAGGACTATAATTTCCCTGGAAAGTGGTTTTAATCATCTGTTCATTAATGACTATACTACTTCGTGCTATCTTTTTTTTTCTGAAGAGTCGTCAAAGAGGAGTTAAACATTTAGGGGAAACTAAATATTTTAGAAAAAGAATACTTTCAATGTTATTGACCTTCAAACTATTATTTTTTTTAAAAATTTCTGATAAAAAGCTCATTCAAATTTTTAATTAAGAATTATCACTGATCTCTTCTTTCTGATGGAGACTTTCTTAAATATTTGAGACCTTTTTAAGAGAATTTAACTCGTAGACTTCCATGGTCCAAGTCATCACAAAGGTCATAGTCATCGGGTATTGATCATGTCACCATCTTCTCTACCGACATTATGCTAGTCATGCTGCTAGCTTCCTCTGGGTTAAGTTTGAGAATGAGCACCCAGTGTTGAATCTGATGATAAAAATAACCACACTATAAAAACTAGAAAGAAGTTGAAAATATGACCACACTTTCAAGTTTGACAAAATAACCCGTCAATGAAAATAAATAAGTAAAATAAAAAGCTACATTAAAAAAAAAATCGCTTTTTTATTACCCCATTATACAAAAAAAAAAAAAAAAAAATTGCTTTATATGAATATTAAGTTCTATATTTTTGCTGGGAAAGGATGACTCCTTCCAAACTTAGAGAGATTGAGATCGAGGAACAACTCAAGACATACTCATAACATACTCAAGCACAAAATTTGTAAAATATTGAAAACACATTTGTCAACTCATTGGACTTTCTTCAGATATTCCTTGATTAAAGCTTCAATTAACCACATTAATATTTATCCTTTTCAATAATGCATTAATGAAAACATGGAGGTGTGTATGAACTCAATTACTTGATTAACCTCTGTTGTTTAGAGACCATTATCCATTTGCCACGTAAATGTTCATAGAATGTGGTAATAAGTAAGTATTTAGTTTGGCCAATGTGGAGGTTTAATAAGCATTTGTGAAGCTTGAAGTAACTTTAAAATGATGCTCATATGGAAAATAGTAAGTATTTATAATTCTTACAAAGGGTCCATCCTGAATTCTTATTAATGATAAAATACATGATTGTAATATTTTTCATATTTTCTGGAATATATTGGTCTGAATTTTCCCAACATTCTTTTGATGTGGCATACGTTGTCATTTTTTAATTGAAAAATGCTCAGAATATTTCATTTACAATTAGAAATTCAATAATATAATACATTTAACTTTCACAGGTATTTGTCAAGAGTTTTTCAGATGCTTTGAGGGTTGAATACCAATCTGAAGGAATAACTATACAACACCTTTCTCCTTTTTTTATTAATACTAAAATGAATGCATTCAGCCATCGGCTCCAAGTGAATTCACTACTAGTTCCTGATGCTGTTACATATGCACGAAATGCAATTAACACTCTTGGACGTGTAAACCATAGTACAGGTTACTGGGCACATGGACTTCAAGTAAGTTTTGAAAATGGTATATTTCTTAAGATCAATTAAAAAAAAAGTTATATATACAAGTTAATATATACATATATATAAAGGAAAAAAGTCATTTGGCATATTTCTCGTTTTTGCTTCTTTTCCCAGAAAAAACACAAAAAACTAAAACAGAATTGTGAAAAGTCATTCTTTCATAATCTCATCGCTAAGAAAAAGAATAATTGATGTTGAACCACGTCGAAAGAGCTTAAGACACAAACTTTAATTTATTGGTGTATGACTTACAAAAATAATAATTAATAATTAATGAATATTATAATTATTGTGATACAAAGATAAATATGATTTGCTTTTCTAATGATATAAATGAACTAAATCTAATTATTAGTAAAGTTAAAAACCATAATTTACTTTTTTCTTTATCGGGTATGAATTCTGGGGGATCTATTTTTTATTTTTATTGATTGTGCAGCAGGGAATTTTCTCAGCTGGCCCTGAATTGAGAAAATTCCCTGCTGCAGGCGGGAATCAAACCCCCATCTCCCTCATGAGAATCCAAAGCTTTAGTCACAAGACCACCGCGAGGCGCCTTGTGTACCAATTATCAGAAGCAAGATTTCTATTTGAATATCCAACAGTACTGATTTAGCAAGTAATATTAATTAGGTGGTGTAAACTCATATATCTATTTTTATTCTTTAGTTAATTTATAATATTTACGAATTGGTGAATTAGGCAGAAGGTCAATAAAACATAAAATTACGCTTGGCTCATTTATTTAATGTTTTCCCTACATGTTTCACATCTTTTTGGTGCTTCTTACGATAGGTTATAATTAGTTAATAACATATTCCCCTGAAGAGGCAATATAAAAGTGTGAAACATGCAGCGAAAAGAATAAATAAACAAGTTATGAGTAATTTGATGTGTTATTGACCTCCTGCCTGTTTCTCCAATTCCTAAATCATTGTAAAGGATCATTTAAATTGATGAATTACAATTTTACATGAGAGGGGTTGTCCACTGGGAGTGTATACGAGTGGTGCTATGCTACAAGCTACAAAAAGCAGCTAGGTGCTACACCTGCTGCAGTTCCAACTACATTCCTATGGGACATCATCCTATTGGAAGCGTGTTCAAGTGGAGGGCTACAAGCATCATCAAGCTACATATCCAAAATGAGTTGAATCTGTAGCATGAAGCCGCTTGTAGCCCGGTCAATACTAGTTGAATTCGTCAGAACGCCTATTCCTTTGTTCTGTTTTGCTTTGGAACTTTTTCCTTTCTTCTATTTCACTATTATTAGGAAATTATTCTATTTCACTTGTCAAACCAGCCAGTTCTCCCTCAGACCCCGTTGTGACTAGCTAAGAGAAAATTACCAATGTTATTTATTTTTATTTACTTTTTTACCCTTGTACTAATTTATTTATTTTTTGTACATTATGCGCAGAAAAAGGATCATCACACTGAAAATTAATCAATGCCATTCATTCTCATACACCTTTCAGGGATATCAAGGACAACAGATACAATTCAACAGATATTGCCTCCAAAATTTAATAATTCCTGGATGGCATCATTCGATAATAATCCAAACATTTGTTAGGGTTCGCCTCAAGTTCATGGTGAATGTCTTGAAACTTCCCCAAAGATTACCTTTTAGCACTTTCCTCCGAAGGAAAGTAGCTATTGAGGTTGCACTCATGATGGAATTTTTGAAAAATTTCTTCAAATCTTTATCGATTCCTACCTAGTCGACACCGAAAATGACCCCCGTTAAAATTTATGTATATATATATATATATATATATATATATATATATATATATATATATATATATATATATATATATGTCTGTTAACACGATAGCGGCCAGAGTTTTTGTTTTTTCGTCACGAAACTTGGTGTATAGCATTCAATTAGCAAACGATTGAACGAGTTCGTTAACCACCAAAATCGGTCCACCGGAAGGGGGGGTTTACCCCGAACCCAAAACGCTAATTTGACCATGCCAGCCGTAATATTTGTTATATTTGTTACAACGAAACTTGGTATTCGTAGTAGTTATCTAGAGAGAAAAGTGAGATGTAAAAGTAAACTAAATCGGTTCATTAGAAGGGGGGGGGGTTTACTTCGGACCCACAATACCAATTCGCCACTACCAGCCGTGATTTTTGTTATATTTCGACGAAACTTGGTATTCGTAGTGGTAATCTAGAGAGAAAAGTGAGATGTAAAAATAAACTAAATCGGTTCATTAGAAGGGGGGGGGGGGGGTTTACTTCGGACCCACAATACCAATTCGCCACTACCAGCCGTGATTTTTGTTCTATTTCGACGAAACTCGGTATTTGTAAACTCGGTAATCTACAGGTAATAAGGTGTTGTAAAAATAAACTAAATCGGTTCGTTAGGAGGGGGGGGGGGTTTACTCCGGACCCAAATTACTAATATACTCATACCGGTCGTAATTTCTGCTGTATTGTAACGAAACGCGGTATACCTCGTGGGTAACTCATGGGAAAGAAGTGTTGTAAAAATGAGCTAAATCGGTCAATAGGAAAGGGGGGTTTACTTTGTAATATATTTCAATAGAATTAGCTTGACAGACGTAGGTTCGCAAGGCCGCCGTAAGGAGCGCTATCTCCCACTAGAGGGACTGTATCCTGTTCCTGCGTCAGATCAAAAGACGAAAATATGAAGTTTTTTGTATTTATTAAGTAGTGTAGTAGGTACCATGTGTAAACATAACTCTGGAAGCAAATTAATTACAAATTTAATAATCGAACAGTTACTCATTACAAAATTAAAAAAGAACTATTCATGTTTTTATTTTATTTATGTAGGATATTTTAAGCAAATTGTTCTGGAAACCAGTCTACACTACCCAAATTCTGAGGAAACTGCTTAGTAATGCAGCTCCTGCGTGACGGACTTTTTAGAACATCTATCCGAAACCAGTCTAAAACTTTTTTTTTTACCAATGCAATATTAATACAACAATTAAATTAAACATGTAGGAAAATATAACAGGAATGCATTAACAAGATATCTCCATACATAACCTTATAATATATTTCTAATCTTTCTAATATATTTTTGCTTTTGTAGTATATTCCTGTAATTTATTTCTATATCTGTTGTTCCTTTTTATCCCTGTAGTTTTTTTTCTATCTTCTTGGTATATTATTACATGTTTATCAAAATTTATGTTGCAGTAATATCTTTCACATATGCATAGGTTTTTATTTTTACTTTACTTTCCTATATATCAAAATTGGTGCTAAAAAAGTAACTAGACTAAATAATAATGATACAGAATTTGTATCAGGCATCAAGAACAGGTTGTCAATTTTTCTGCTTAATAAATAAATGAAAATAAAAAGAACTTTTTTGAGATGATCAGGTCCACTCGACATGTTCTTTGATTTAACATATGTCTTCATAAATAGTTTCTACTTACAAGGAAATAAAATTCCTCTGGCCATGACAAATAAAACGGACCCACTATCCTTGAATACCTGAAAACTGACTGAAACCCACACGTGAAGGTGCTTGTTGCCCGAAGCTTGTACTCGTATGGCGCTTGCAGTGGACCACCCTTGTCGCTCGTAGCTGCTTCTTCCATAGCATGTAGCGCAATGCCCCTCTTGTAGGCTTCCAGTGAATGAGCAACCCTATTCAATGAAAACAACGATAATAAATAGATATTAGAATATATATATATATATATATATATATATATATATATATATATATATATATATATATATATTCCATAAAATTATGACCTAGTGCTACAAAGTAAGTCAATAAAATAGAAGTAAACATAAATAGTGACTCAAAATCACAACAATATTTTTGAGTAGCCAGAAGGTCAATAAATAAAAATGACCACATTATTAGAACCATTCAGTTAATTAAATTGCTCTACCTGTTTCACATCCTTAGATGCTTCTTCAGAGGCTTAAAAATAAATACAGCTAATGGAACGTTATATCAAGCGACCCTTGTAGTGGATGGTTCACCTTCATTTTCTTAGGCTGTATTTATTTTTAATCCATTCGAGACTGATTGCACACCATGTGTGTAATTGATTTCCGAGGCTATAACACGGCCTGCACAATGTGTGTGCAGTAACAGTAATGTGAAATTATCAGTTATTCTGAGTAAACTAGTCGTCGAAATATTATTTTTATTGAACTAATGAAATCTGTAAAGTACGGGAAAAAATTTATTAGTGCTCAATTCGCTCATTGCAATAAAAATGTTCCAATGAGCGAGCTGCTCATCCGGTGTGCAATGATCTTATTTACATGAATTCACATACGAATTGGGTATTTCCATAGTAAACATGTTTTTCTTTTATAGACAATGAACAATATAAGAGGGAAAAATGTTTTGCTCCTCGGGGCCGTATTCGAAAAAAATTGTCATCTTGACTGGGTTAAGCTCCATCTAAGGAAGCGAAATATCAAAAGAAATTTTAATAAATTTACGGACTTGTTAATTGTTACATTTATTTATTAACCTGCTGCCTGCACAAGGAAAAGACTAGCTTGTTGATAGACAGATGAAGAATAGAAAACAATTTATTTTCTAGCATACATTTTGCATGCCTTTGTTAGGTAAAATATTTTGAATTATTTTCAATTTTCAATAGCAACTTAATAAGGGTGAATTTAGTTAGTAAGTAAATATAGTATTTTTTAAATATATTTTTTGTTGATAATATTAAACAATAAATTTTGTTTTCCTAAAAAGAAAATAAACGTTTCATTCCCTTAAAATGATCAAACGGCATATATCCTTGACTCTACATTAGGCTTTACTAAAGAGAAAAATGGACCGCTGAAAAAAAAATCATATATTCATAATGTAACTGCTCCTGGACTGCATGTTCATAAATTGACTCTTGATGTAGGGGCAACCATCGAAAATTTGTGTGCACAGTACTGGTACCAACACTATTGGTGCACACATTTATCATGTAGGCCGATATTATGAATGCATGTGAAACTGAAGAGTCTGTGTTTGTATCGCATATAACTCTGATTCTCATCAACCCATTCAGTTTAAATGGTTACAGTTTCTCACCAGTGTCTACTTTGTTTTCTGAAAGAGTTGAAGTGAGACAAAATTTTTCTCTCGACGTCAATGCCCAAGGAAAAACAGATAACGTATACACAGAGCCTCAATAATTAGTTAGTGTGATGTTGACTAGAGGATTCTAACAATGGTATCTTTCATGTAAGCTTTCAAAGATAACTTTTTATTGAAATTATTTTTATCATAAAATCCTTAAAAGTACCTAATACACAAAAATGGCAAATATCATCACAATTTTGGATTTGTGATAGCTTAAAAGCAATCTGAGTTTAATATAACATAGCAACGTTCACACCTATAAATAGTCTAGCCTTTACAAACCCAGCACTTTCTTCTTTCTGGACTCACCCCTGATGTTACATGTCCAGTTTAATCTACTTCATTAACTTCGAGCTTACAACAGGTCTTCTATACATTCAAATTGCCAGAGGTTCCTTACAATATAGGATTTAAAAGCAAGAAGTGATATATAATATAATGTAAATTTTCAAAGCATTGATTGCACACTGGGAATAATATTTATGAACAGAAGCTTCCATCATTTTTATTCCATGGATTTTTATTTTGTAGGTTGCAACACTATTATCATACATCATTAAATGTATAAAATGAGTATGAAGTGGAGTAATTTAGAAATGTATACTGAATGAAAAGAATTACAAATTGAGGGGGAACATCCTTATGAGGAGAGGAAGAACTGTTTGGATGTCACTACAACACTGGTTAGACATGGTTTCTTGATGACCACGAATATTTGGAGGTTATAGGTGGGGGAAGTGAGGGGGTTGGAAGGTACAAAAAAGTTGGATAGGCCCAGGGGATAGACCAACGTCTGAGGAATGCAGGTGTCAGGTGAAGGGTGTGAATTTGAGTGGTAGTGTCTGGATTTGCCTAATGGGGTATTTTTATGATACATAAAATACAATACGTAGGTTCTTTGTCAATCTGGATGGAATCGGAAAAGAGGCGTTTTTCGAGGTGGATTCGGTGGAGAGGGTTGAAAAATTGTAAAACTCAAAATGATTTCTGTCTGTGATGGCGTTTCTGGATAGGGTGATTTTTACTTGTTTTAGTGTGTATGGATTCTGTTATTTATGGGATTTTTGTTTGTCTAATATAGGTTGTATAGCAGTTAGGAGTTATGAATGGAACCTGATAAATGACATTGGGTCTATTTTTTTGTGGGACTGTATATTTTAGAGTGGAGTACACAATTTGTAATTGTGTTTGTTGTTTGCTGAAATTTCTAATTTCAGATTGGGGAGTAGAGGTATGACTTTAGTTGAAATCATTCTGGAAAAGACAATTTAAAAACACAGTTTTAAACAAGGGATCTCAATGACTTAATTGTAGCAGCCCTTATTAAAATGTAAATCTCACTTATCATTAGTGTTGAAAACCAATTGCACTACTATACCATTATGGATTAAATAACCACAAAATTAATTAAAACATATTTTTAATTATTTTCAGCCTAATAGTAGAAAAGAAAAATATTTATATTTATTAAAAAAAAAAAATAATGTTAAATTAATGTTGGATACAGGCACCAGTGACCATAAATGGGTTAAGATAACAAAACCTTAATATAACAAAACCAAACAAATAATATGTAGATATTACATGAGGTACTATTAGGCAACACAGTAATCAACTGTACACATGGAACTGTACACTGTTCTATTCCCACTGCATGCCTCATGAAAATGTAATATTATTTTACATTAGAATCTTAGCTCAAGCAGACGCCTTATTCCTCGAGTCTCCATTCAAGCCTGGGAAAGCTCCCCAAATGTTTAAACCTTGAGCTCTTTTACTTTCATGGTCAACAACTTCTTAAAAATGAATATTAGAATAGCTGATGAATAAAATATAAAATATTGGGCATTTTTATCTTTTAAAGGTATATATTGGAGGGGTATGTGTTTCTAAGTGGGTGTGTAAAAAACTCTCTCTCTCTCTCATATATAATACAACAAATAGGCACCCTATCGCTTATGTAAACATTTCTTCAATTCACCAATAAATAGTTATATTTAATCACTTTTAATGAATATAAGCTGATGTTCTTTAAATTTATTTTCTATAATTATTTTTCCTATTTCAGTATTTTTTTACTATGATACCTCCTATGTGGATGCGGACCTACATTGGAGCCTTCATGAACCAAGTTTTTAGGAAAGACTACCTTTATAACAATAAAGCTGTTCCATTTCTGTAGTAGTTCAATATACGGGACTATAAGCATTACCGACTGATATTTAAAAAAACATCATCCATATTAAACTAAAGAAGTAAATTAATTTTTGCCAAGAAGAGATATTTGTAAAATATATTTGTGTCTACTACTTTCTGTTAAGTAAATATTAAGACTGCAGGATTGAAACTGTGTTAATTTTGTACTTTAGAATATTACTTGATTGATAATTGATCTTGGAAAGGATGTTAATCCTTAAAAAATGTTTATGTTCTATAAGTTCTGTAAATTTCACATATTAGAATTGCATGTAATTACCAAAAAATTGTATATTATTGAATAGGAAACTATATTTTTAATCATTGTGATTTTATATTTATGTCTAGTTTTTGTTTATACAAATCAACAATTGAAGAAGGGATGTTGAAGCAGTAGTTACTTTATCTTCATTTGTAATATGTACAGCATCTCCTTTACTTAATGTACTAAACTTTTATAAATAAATAAAAGATTCCTATGGAATAAATAAAATTGTATATGCTCAATGAATTTGTACAATAATCACAAATATCCTATATAATGTTCATTTTTTAGTATAAAAAAACCAAAAATGTTCTTAATAGAAGTTTATTATATGCTGTAGAGTACATTAACTAACAAATGGCAGGTGTCTCTTCTGAGCTCAGTCCTGCCAGCTTGTTGGCTTTGTCTTTGCCCAGGATACCTCGATGTCCTGTTACCCAGTAAATTACAACTTTATTTTTTCAGGCAAGTTCATTTAGCCTCACCTGGCACTCTTTATGAGTTGTATTCATGGAGTTCTTGGGCCTTACAGACAGCCTGGCTGTCAGTCAGGATATTTATTCTCTTTCCTTAAAGAGAATAAATATCCTGACTGACAAATCCTCCCCTCATTTAGTTTGTGGGCCACAACTTAAATGGTATAAATTTCTGCCTGAATTACTCTGGAGTTTTTTCCCAAGTAAACATTGATCTAATACAATTATTTCCCTCAATCCCACCCTGATGCTGCTCCATTTCTTGTTTTAGAGCCATATGTATATACATTAATGCCCATCGGTGGCTTGAAAGCATCCTCCTTGCGAAACCCTTAAATTGGTTTGAGTCAACTTGATAGGGTCGATGTATATGACAGATGCCACTTACATTGATCCTATACTGCTTCACAGTACTCGCCGTATTGATTTGTTCGTCCGATGGGATGCTTAGCTCTGCCTCCTTATGAATGAACCTCCTTAATATATGCACAAATATAAATGTCCTTTTTTTCTTGTGGGTTGCTAATAATGCCTTTTTTTATGATCCTATAGGCTGATTTCATTGCCTCCATTTCAATGAATATGGTAAAGGGTCAAGTAGTACTTCCATAGTTATCATGTGAGTAGATCTCATTGCTTCTGTCATTAATAGGCACCACTTTCTCTGTGCCTTCATTGGTTTAGTCCAATTTACCTTGATGGCCACCTTAACTGCACACCTGTATCACAAGGATTTATGCCCCAATTCCTCCTGCTAAGGTTTCTGCAAATCCACAATTACTTAGTGGCTATGCTATTGATCACTGCAATGTGTTCCTTCCAGTCCAATCGCTGGTCCAAAACAACACTCACGTACTTTATTCTCTTACGATGGGGTACCTCCATAGGTATTCACCATTTCAAATCTTGAATCCCAAGTTCCAAATCTAAATTCCTTTCGAGCACTGCAAAGAGACTGGCCAAAGCCAAGGCTACTTATAGATCTTTGAATCAAATATTCTTTTCTAAGCTAGTTACCAATGCAATGTGTTCCTTCCACAGCACTCACGTACTTTACTTTTTTACTATGGGGTATCTCCTCCCTTTTAAAGCTGAGGTTTCTCAGTCCTGCCAATTTATTTCTATTGGTGAAGGCAATGAGGAGTGTTTTCTTGGGATTGATATTTAGTCCCTTCTAATTGTACTAGTCTGTAATCTGTTGTAATCCTGAGCGCATTTTCCATTATTTCTGTCAATATCGACTGAACCTTACCTCTGACAATTATCACAATTTCATCAGTAATCCCTCTTGCTTTATACCCTGTTCCATTGAGTTTATCTAATAATCAGTCCACCACCATATTCCATATCAGTGGTGTGAGCAATCCTTCTTGCCGACACCCTGTAACAGCCTAAGCCCTTGGAAATGTTGGTGGCTAGAAGTATTATGTGACAGTGGTCTTCATTTGGATTCCACATAGGCGTTTGCCATGCAGCAGTGGGTGGACACATTGAAAATTTATAATTTATTGAAAAAAAAACAAAAAACGTTGAAACTTCCTCTTTAATTGGTGTAAAGATTTTGGATTTGTACTTTAATAAATACAAATTTTTAAAATGGGTCCATCATTTAAAATAACCCTGTACCTGTTCAAAACTTTCTCAATTGCCTTAAACAGAAATTAAGATAAGCTGGTCTATAAGCTTTTGGATCCTGACATGTGAGTTTTCCTGGTTTTGGTATAAACACCTTCACCACATTCTATGTGCAAGGGATATATTGCCAGACGAGACTATCTCCGGGTAACTTAATTAGTCGTCAAATTAAATATTCTAGTCCTTCCTGCAACAATGCTGGGTATATTCCATCACTTCCAGGTACCTTGCCACTCTGATGCAATACCACCGATGGATCTGGCAGATCTGGTAGGTAGTTTTCCATGGCCTACATGGAAGCTCTCTCCATTTCTCTATCTTACTAACTTAGGGATTCACAACAGACAGTAATGTGTTGATCTTTGCATGTGCAACATATTAGAGATGTCAGACTGATCTCTCAGATACCAAGTTAGCATTCCCATAAGTATTTTTGTTTAAATGTAACTCAATTTAATGTTAATTTTTGTATTTCATTAGACCCTTCTGCAATTGAAATCAGAATTAAACAAATCGATGTTTTGTTACAGAAAATAAGGTACTATTGGGGTCTCCCGTGGTCTACTGGCTAGCGGCTTGGATTCATAAGCGGGAGATGATGGGTTCGATCCCCACCGGGGACAGGAATTTTCTCATCCCACGGCTCGTTGAGAAAATTCCTCGCTCCACCCTGGATGTGTGAGGCTTCCGCTAGGGGGGAGGGCATGGTGGACAATTGGTCAGGAGCCCGCGGTCTCAGGAGGGCCTGGTGTATTTTTTTTTTTTACTTGCTTTATAATTTGAAATTAAAAAATTATATACCTAAGTATAGGTCAAATAATTATTATTGAGAGCAACTAATGAATATCTTTCTATATTTCTAATAAATAAACTAGCTTTTAAATATTGTCAGTCCAAAAATTTGTAGCCTCAGGAAGTGCCAATATACCTTAGACACTATGTAAATTACCCATTCTATTCAATCACAAATGTATTTAATTTTGTTTTCAAACAAATGTCAATTTCAAATAATTTTTGCTAATGTTAATGGAGGAGGAGGGGGGGTGAAGGGGCCTGTGTAGTTATTTGGACCAGGGCCCATAGCTCCTCTCGGTGGCCCTGGTCATAGTAGTCATTATATTTTACTATTTATTTATTTATACTTTTTTTTTTAAATTACTCGTTATAACATTTATTTCATGGGTATAGATTCACCCTCATGCATGTCAACTTCTTTATATTTTCTACATTATACGTTTTCTTTTTTAATGACAATACATTTTTATCAATCACATTAAAGTCCGTCCTATTATCAGTTGGCTTATATAAAGTTTTAAATTATAAAAGCTGTAATCCTGGCTAATAGATGTTTGTGTATCTTGGTATAGTTTTTAACTGTAAAGTTACTCTAGAATTTTATTTTATTTCTTCTAATGTAATACCATTTAATTATTTTGACAAAATCTTTATAAAATTCCTATCCTATTGTGCTAATTTGTATTTATACTGATGTCATAATTTACTTTTTTTTTTTTTTTTTTCTTCTGTAATATTTACTTTTGCTGATGTGACCATGACCCTAAAATTATAAATTTGAATAACATCTATTTACCAAAAAACATTATCCCATTTTTCACGTTTGTTTTCAATTTTGTTTTAATAAAATTTAAGGGGGTCTCCCGTGGTCTAATGGCTAGCGCCTTGGATTCATAAGCGGGAGATGGTGGGTTCGATTCCCAACCTCCGGCAGGAATTTTATCATCCCACGGCTCGCTGGTAAAATTCCTCGCTGCACCCTGGATGTCGGCGCAAATGGCCTAGATGTAGATGTGCCGTTTAAAAAAAAAAAAAAAAAAAAAAAAAAAAAAAAGGTACTATTGTTTCCTATGTTCCACAAAACACAAATAATAGTAACAAATGTTTTATTGATTTCGATTATGCATTTTGTGACTAAAATAAATCAACTTTTTTTTTTTTAACGGCGCATCGACATGAATCTTGGCCATTAGCGCCGACATCCAGGGTCAGCCAGGAATTTTCTCAGCGAGCCCCGAGATGACCACGGGAGACCCCTAAACCAATTATTATAACTTATTATAATACACATAAAATTTTTGGGTTTTGTTCCACGAATGAACACCTATATGAGTTCTCTTTTAAGTAATTTTGTAATTCTTTTCATAGGGTTGTGTAATGACCTCGGATATCTTATCATTCATAAGATTAATCTTGATTGGAGCACCTTACAGTAGTGACGGTTTGCCTGGAGCAACCAGACTATCAGCTTTATGAAGGGGAAGAGGGTCCTTGATAAGTTTCCCCTTACCCAGTAGGAATATCCTCCACCTAATTATATTGAGCCCATTCTGAGCTTTGATGTTCTTTAATGAAACCCTAGATATCTTCCTTCACTCGTTCATAGGAATTTTCCTCATGTGCAAAAGTAAATAAGCTGATTCTGGAAAAGATTTTTCATCATCCCCAAGTGGAACAGAAGTTTCCTCCTGTCTAAATTTGCCATTTGTCTCCTCATGACAACTTGGCCACCCTCTGATAACTCAGAGACCTGGGAATCAACTGACTCTGTAGGAGTTTTATTAGAGATATTAGTATTAATTCACATACTTAGTACAATGTAGGGAAATGTCACCACAGACAGAGCCCTCTATGTCTGTGTAAGGCTACAGTACAACGAGGTGTCACCTGGTGCCTCACTTGTGACACCTATGTTTCACAACCCGGTTAAAAAAAAAAAAAAAAACTGAGAGGGTAATGGGCATTATGCAACCCGGGAGGGAGTAGGCAGGGATGTCATCCCCCATTAGGAACCAGAAATACTGGATAGGAAAGGTTAGGGTAAAGGACAGGACACGAGGTCACAAGGACCTCCCAGTAGGCTTATTTACAGATAGCTTTCCTCTCCTCATAATAGTGATTTCTCTGCACTTTCCATGTCACTCACCTCTTCTGAGCTGTGTCTCCCTATCCGCAACTTATTGACTCACCAGGTCGCCTTAGAAGAAATCTATCTAGGGTCAACGTATCAATTTAGGAGAAATCTAAAATCCCGTCAAGGTTAGGTAGGAGTCCAAAAAAACAAAACAAATAAATAAAATATATAAAACAATTTTAAGGTAGAAGAAAATAGCTTAAATTTTATTTTATTTTTTTTTTATTTATTTTTTTTTTTACGGCGCATCTACATCTAGGTCATTAGCGCCGACATCCAGGGTGCAGCGAGGAATTTTACCAGCCAGCCGTGGGATGATAAAATTCCTGCCGGAGGTTGGGAATCGAACCCACCATCTCCCGCTTATGAATCCAAGGCGCTAGCCATTAGACCACGGGAGACCCCCTTAAATTTTATTAAAACAAAATTGAAAACAAACGTGAAAAATGGGATAATGTTTTTTGGCAAATAGATGTTATTCAAATTTATAATTTTAGGGTCATGGTCACATCAGCAAAAGTAAATATTACAGAAGAAAAAAAAAAAAAAAAAAGTAAATTATGACATCAGTATAAATACAAATTAGCACAATAGGATAGGAATTTTATAAAGATTTTGTCAAAATAATTAAATGGTATTACATTAGAAGAAATAAAATAAAATTCTAGAGTAACTTTACAGTTAAAAACTATACCAAGATACACAAACATCTATTAGCCAGGATTACAGCTTTTATAATTTAAAACTTTATATAAGCCAACTGATAATAGGACGGACTTTAATGTGATTGATAAAAATGTATTGTCATTAAAAAAGAAAACGTATAATGTAGAAAATATAAAGAAGTTGACATGCATGAGGGTGAATCTATACCCATGAAATAAATGTTATAACGAGTAATTTAAAAAAAAAAGGATAAATAAATAAATAGTAAAATATAATGACTACTATGACCAGGGCCACCGAGAGGAGCTATGGGCCCTGGTCCAAATAACTACACAGGCCCCTTCACCCCCCTCCTCCTCCATTAACATTAGCAAAAATTATTTGAAATTGACATTTGTTTGAAAACAAAATTAAATACATTTGTGATTGAATAGAATGGGTAATTTACATAGTGTCTAAGGTATATTGGCACTTCCTGAGGCTACAAATTTTTGGACTGACAATATTTAAAAGCTAGTTTTTTATTAGAAATATAGAAAGATATTCATTAGTTGCTCTCAATAATAATTATTTGACCTATACTTAGGTATATAATTTTGTAATTTCAAATTATAAAGCAAGTAAAAAAAAAAATACACCAGGCCCTCCTGAGACCGCGGGCCCCTGACCAATTGTCCACCATGCCCTCCCCCCTAGCGGAAGCCTTGACTATGACATATAAAATGTTCATATTGATGTTTGTCATCAGGCTTATGAAATTCTAAATTTTAATGTTCACAGCTGCATAAATTTCTAAGATTTATTAAAACTGATACTTGTACTTGTAGTATAACTTAACTTTAAATAAAAATGATTTCAATTATTAAGAATATAATTGCAAATTTAAAGAATGATTCATTTAACTTCTTATAAGTGTTTGTTCATTGTACTGTAACAGGACTAGATAATTTGTCTAGGCTTCATGAAGTATTTAAATCATAGTTTTAGAACACTATAAAATGATATAGTGTTTATATAGATGACACAATGTTTATGATTTTATAGAATGATAATTACAGAATAGTTTAATATCTGCAATTAGAAAATATAGGTTGATAGTAGCTGTTGTTATTTATTTTAACAAAAATAATCTTTATTATATATGGATTCGGTAATTAAGTAACTGAGTTACAAGTATTTGCAGGTAATTCACATCTCCGTATTAATAAATACAATTTTAACACATTATAGGACCTCTCCTATAACCACATTATTTTAAAAAACATAATATGTTGTATTGTTTTATCAAGACAAATTTGCAAGCATGAATTGCTGATACCTAATTAGTGATTTTCACTAATTTTAATTCCCTTTTACAACTTTTATACATGACTAATAAAATTCTGAACGCATCTCAAATATAAAAATAAATAATAAACCTAAACTACTGCCAATAGGCAAAATAAAAAATAAATAGCAAAATACATTTTATTATGTTAGATACTATTATTTACATTAGTAGACACTGTTGGACATGCTGTAATCTAAAATGGTTCTGGGATTTCCAAGCATCAGCATCTTTGTCATATTTTTTTGGGGTCTGAAGAGTGAAGCAACCGGACTGTTTTTGTTCGGAGATCCTCACCACAACATTGGGGCAGACAAAAAGTAAGAGAAGTAGAAAACTATTCTTGTGGATTATCTATTGACAAAAATCAAAGTCTCAACTCACTTTGTTGATCTGTGGCATGAAACATTTTAAGTGCTAAGCTAAAGAGAAATTTTCTGAGAGTACTTTAAGCATTTCTTAGTTGAAAAGTCACAACTAATATTTGGCAACTACAGTAAATATAGTTTCAGTTCGAAATTAAAACTGTGATATTTGGATAAAATGGTAATGATGGCAAGATTTTTGTTAAGATTCAGATGAAGATAGGAGACAAAGATATCTATGAGCAATAACCAGACTCACTACGTTTTGATTAATATTAACGAAACAAACACATTGGCCAGTGTGGTGTATATGCGCAGCCAATCCACAGTCATCTTAACAACTGATTTCAAGGTCTACCACGCAAGAACTGTGACATCATAGCGCGTTTCCGTTCTTATGCTTAGTATCATTTGGAAAGCTTGAAATAGAAAGATTTAATTTTTGTTTGATAGGTTCTAAAAAATTTAAACACCTACTCTAGTAATAACTCAAAGAAAAATGAGATTTTAGGTGTCACATTGCACTGGAAACTGACAGTATAATACCTCCAGTCACTCCACCTCTTCGATGTCACATATTACTTTGAAAATCGTTTCATTCGATTCCTCGTCTCAAATAACCTATACAAAAGTGTGCCTTGAAGCCTATAACCGCAATGATTTTTGAGCATGATTTTCGTCACGTTCCAGTAGGCGAGTTTTCTCGTTAGTGCACTTGGGCTTTCGTCTGAGACAAAACATTTTTGTAGCTAATTTTATTACAATCAGACAATTTTTTAGGCTGCTAGAGTGCGAACACGCATATATATATATATATACGAACTACTGTTATTTTCGTGGCCAATAGGATCTGAAACAAGAAATATGCTCATCGGCACCTCAAGCTAAGTACACACTGGTAGACCTCGTTGCGCGATTTGCCTAGAGACTGGCTGAGACGGTCTAGGCTTGAGACATAGACTTGGTCTATAGACACAGATCTTGGTCTCGTCTCGCGTCCACACTGTGATGTGAATATTTGAGTCTCGTCTTCCCAGTCTCAACCATGGAGGACATTGTTGTGTGGGCTGAGTGAGCGTTTAGCAATAATTATTTCATTTCCTTTTTTTCCTCCATCGTGAAAGTCTGTGATCCGGCTACCCTCTGACTTGTTTGCTGGAAGCAGGAATTGCAAGTCCTCGTATGAAAACCACGTGGATATTTGGGACCACTTTTTTTCGCTCCCGGTTAAAAGAAGTTTTTAAATTACGTATTTTTTACTACATCCTCTACTGGTAAATTATGCTTTGCGGCAGGGGATTCCAGATTCTTTCTTTTATTTTATTATATTTTTTATATTTATATATATATATATATATATATATATATATATATATATTTCTCTTTTTTTATACGTATTATATATATATATATATATATATATATATATATATATATATGCATTTTTTAATATTTTATATATCGATTTTTTTTTAACTAATACAACTATATCTTCTACTACTAATACTAATGTACTCTGTAGCAATATTATTACTAATACTATTTATTTATTTAAATTTTAACGTCCATTTATTATTAACTACGAATTTTAGGACGGGTTGTCTATAGGTTACCACCCTTTTCTAGCCAGGATAGGGCTGATGCCTTTTCTTTTTTACGAAAGAAAAGCCACCACCCCTAGTGGGAATCGAACCTACGACCTTTCGCACGGAGTGTTAAATGCTCACCCCCAAGTGTTGGAGGGGTGGAGACCCCTCCAAATTACTAATACATAAGAAAATTTATACTAATACCAACACCAATACTAAAGTAAACTACGTATATACACATACACATACGCCCACGTACATACGTACTTGGGCGTATGTACGCATATATACACACACATGCATACATACATATATTTATTTATTTATTATTATTACACATTTTATATCATAAGATATAAAATGGGGAGGGGGGGGACTGGGACAATTAATATAAGATGAAAGACTGCGACATATCTAGCCACAAGGCGCCGATGACGTAGACACTGTCTGAATGTTCCGCAACATGTCTAAAGTCTCCCATTCCACTCGGGAGACCTTAGACATGAGATTTTTGGTCTCGCAACAAGCCCATAGGCGGGGTCTCGTCTATAGACATGTCTACCTAGACATCCTGAGACACGTCTCGGGACCAAAATCGCGCAACATGTCTACCAGTGTGGACATACCTTCAGGATTGCCTCATAAGGGTTGTAAGTCGGCCTCCTGCCTATAGAGGAAGTTTGGGTTGGGTTGGTAGTTTAAGGGCAGAAAACTGCATGGTCATCTCCGCCCTAAGAGTATCATTAAATTGTTCGAGCAAGTTAGAAATGGCGTTTAAACGTACGATATATTCTTTTTATTTTATGCAATTTATTAATCTATATATATATATATATATATATATATATATATATATATATATATATATCACGTCTCTGTCTTTCTGTTTCTTTGTTTGTTCCTTATAAAAATCCACACCGTTTGACCGATATGGACCAAACTTGGCACACAGGTAGGTCTTGATACGAGAAATCTCCTAGGCTAGGTCAAAATAGTCAAATTTCAAAATTTGGTCAAAAGGTCAAAAGTTTTGTTCAAGAAAAATTGGATACACTGAACTGACGAATAACTGACGGTCATTTTGAATCGACAACTACTGGCATCTGTCGGCTGTTAGATGAAGTGCTGTTGTGCCGGCCCTTACCGGGTAACATTATGAACTAAAACAAATTCACATCGTTTGACCGATTTTCGTAACTGGGTATAGACAACTAGGTATCAATCAGATCTTGATACCGGGAGAGTCATAGACTGAAATTAGGTGTAGCATGGCACACTGGGTAATAGTTATGAATAAACAACTCTACAGATATTTATGCTGTTATTAGGTGCATAAATGGCGTATTAAAGTTAACCCTGAAAAGTGCAGGCATGTAATCCTTACTCTACGACGAAGTTAGTGCCCTCCGATTTCTTTGTCTATATTAATTATTTAATTAAATGTTGTTTTCTTTGTAATTGTATTTAACAGCGAAATGAATATTTTAGTAAAACAAGGTATGTAAATGAGAAACGTGTTTGTAATAGAGTTTTCCTTAAGAATAAGCCAATTCGAGGTGGTGGAGTGGGTAATTTCCGTTTCGAGTTGGGTACTGTCTACTTCTGTGTGTCGTGGCGCCTAACGAGAAACCCCGCCGAGTCACGACGAAAATCATGTGAAAAAAAAAGTTTATTGAATACGAATTTATTCAGTCGTTCATTGACTGATTTATTTTTTATTTAATGAATAACTATTTATTTTTCATTCTTCATTCATTATTTTTATTCATTTAAAATAATGTGGTTCGTGGAACAACAAACTCAGATTCTTGAAGATCAGTAAACAATATCACTTAATTAAATACTTTTCCTTAAAAGTAAAAAAAAGTTTAATGAACAAAAGTTAAAAAAAGTTTAAGTCAAAAGATTGTTAAAATAAATCACTTGTATTTAACGAAAAATTTCAGTCAAATAAATCATTTTTATTCAATAAAAATTTTCATTCAATAAATCATTGTTTTCAATGATGAATAAAGATAAAAAGTTACATTATTCATTGAATTGACTGAATAGTGAATGAAAAATTATTCATTATTCAGAATTGAATAACAGATTTATTCATTATCCTGAATGATTTTTGCCCAACAATGGTTTACTTTGTAATTTCCTGAGTTGGGTATTGTCAATTTCCTGTGCAATTTGACAACTAACATCTCGCTTTTTTTTCATATGTTATTGGAGTAGGCGTGTACATTTTTCAGGACACATTCACAAACAAAATATTAACTGTTTCCGCGTTAATCATTCAAAATGATAATAGGGATATGAACGGAAACGCGTTATGGGATTTTATACTTCCAATTCTACTGTCCATGGAGACCTACAAATTCCATTCGTTCAGGAACTATCCAAACCCCGAATGCTAACATTCCATTCCAACCTCTGCACCTCCAAATACTCTTGGCAGTTTCCTCTCTGTTCATACAATCCCTGATGGCCCTCCAAATCGCCTCCGTAAGAACAATTATTCATTCTATTTATATCAATTTTAAATATCGATAAGTCTGTAAATCGTACAAACAGTGATCCGTTGGAAATAAATAAAAAGCGTTTAAAACATCTTTAATTGGCTTGAGTTTTATTTACATGTTACACAGCAAAAGTTTTAAATTTCAATAAAGAGTTTAAAAAATACAAGAACACTGCAGAGAAAATAATCTGAATATTAAAGGTACTGAGACAATACAGGTCCCCTTCAATAAAGGTCTCCTGAGGTACACAAAACACCTGCTTTAATACAAAGATCAATTGGCAATAAAAAAGAAGATAAAATAGAGCTCATCTTGGAATATCCATGACTTCATCCTGGAATTCAGAGAACTACTTCATATGAAATGCAGTATCAGCTAATATTATTACTCTAAAATATCGGTCATTAAATGATGAACAAACGTTAAAATGCATTAAAGTGAAGTTGCTTTTCCTTATTTGTCTGAAGTATGGGACACATAAAGTCTGATATAATTGAAAGGGCAAAATTATTGCTCTCTAAAAGCAAACTTCATATGGCTATGCACGCCATATTATTATGTAAAACTAGAGGTTCCCCGAATATATACTCAATTAAAAGTCTTTAAACGAATACTATCTCTGATGTCGATATTCAGAATATCCCACCCACAACATTCCAGGGGACAGTAAATGTGATATTACAGCACGTTGAGATAGGCGGAATAGTTCAACTGCACTTGCGCGAACTTGTGAGAGGGAAATTTTCCCTTCTGTTAAGCCACTTGCATTGTCTTTTAATGTACAAAACATTTCACCGAACCATATAGAAATTGATTATGCCTCATTTAGGAGGAGGTTAGGCTTTAAGAGGTGAGGCAATGTTTAGGTTAATTAATTAATTAATTAGACAATTTATGTGTATCGATACTTAGGCATGCAAAGTTTGAAAACAATTTAAACTATTGCCTGTCCAAAAATACGGGGTGTTCACTGGGAGGTTTACACTCGTTTCCTTATAGCATATGTGGGCAACAACCGGCCCGCGGGCCGGATCCAGCTCGTTGTTAGATTTAATCGGGCCCGCGAGATATTTTGTAACCCCCAATTAAAAAAACATAATATTACACTGCTTACTCTAACTCACACCAAATGAGGAAGATCGAGAGAAATGGGGTTTGTCGCTTGCTCCTTCAGAATCAAGTGAGCGAGCAAGCCGAGTGGCAGCGATCATCAAAGAGTGAGGCGGCAGATATCAAAGCTCAAGCTTAAGTTTCGCTATTTAACTTTCGTAGTTTGTAATAATTCCAAATTTCACGATTTAATTATAATTTTTTTATTTTAATAAATTGTATTATAATAACATTTTCGTATAATTTTATGTGGCTAAAAATTATGAACACTACATTAAAATCCGATGTTACTTTATTTTGAACCATCCATGCGGCCCGCGAACATATTTTCACAGAACACGTCAAAGGTTACCCATACCTGGTATACAGTGTCATTTATATTTTATTATGTACATAAATGGTTTTAAACTCGTCGGAATGTGAAGTTTAATGTAAATACTACAAATTGAATGAAGTAGGTTAGAGTTTTGTTTAGGAGACATGTTGAAGAAGAATGAAGTATTTAGATTTTTGTTTTAAGTATTTATATTTTATATTTATTATTTCGTATTATGAGTATATGCTATGCGTTTCCGCTCGCTCAAGAAGATATCAAAACTCTAGTCAATTAAAGTCGCTAAAATTAATATAATTATATTAATTTTAGCGAGTTGGATTGAATAGATTTTAGATATCGTCTTGAGGGAGCGAAGCGAGCTGAAACGCATAGCACTTACGACGGGTGAGGAGACCCTGAATATTTACAATTATTTTTCAAGAAATAATTCATCAATATTTCAAATGTGAGTTCTTTATTTCCCAATATTGCATCGCTGTGAATGCGCATGTTTACAAATATCATTATTTACGCTAGCTTTTCTAACCTGCATAACAGTGAACTTTAGTGCTTAATAACTTTTTCCAAGGTGAGAGCGTTTTTTTTTTTTTTTTAACAGATTCGTGTTTAGCGCATCACAATGCCTTATAGAACAATAAATAAAAAAAAAAAAAAAAAAATCGGTAAGGAGGCCCCTAAGCTTCAGAATTACCGCAGAGTGAATTACTTTGAGCTTTGAGAGTGATTACCAAGACGTATCGGGATAGTATATGCGTGAAATGCTACTCGATGACGAGGAGTGAAGAGCCAAGTAGTGAATGGAACGAGGGCGATATGAAGGAAGATTAAGCTTATAGAAGTGATATGGTGAGGGCTTGAATCTATTCACCACAAGAAGGATAATGGTGATAGAAATGTTTGTCATCTGCTTCTTATAGGCTCCAAGGTCCATTCCTTATAGTCCTATCCCCATCATTAGACTTACCTACTTTTACATCCATAGTTATACAAAATAAAAATTATAAAAAACTATAAATGAGAAAACAAAAGGATATTTATTTTATTTATTCGTTTAACTATTCTGCCCCTACCCCACTGGGTCATTGCGGCCAACAGTGATGCCAAACGCCCGATTTTGGGAAACAAACCTGTAGGTACTTGAATATTTCTGATTTTGGTATCATTTCTGATGTATTTTTTTTTTGTGCTGAGTCGAATGAGACCACTCGACAAATCGATAGAATAATTATTTTGGAAGATAGACGGGTTTTAAATTAAGAGTGCTGAGTCGAATAAAATGCCAGTCAATGTAATACTGTTAACTGTAATCGGTGCATTCCTTTTTCTTAAAATTTTCGTGTTCAACAACTCTCTGCAGAAAATAATTATGGTCGTTATAAGTCGTTATTTGTAAAATAATTGCATCGGTCGCTTTATTAGGCTATGCACACATACGGCCGTGTACGGCGATGAAATTTATAGCACATCAACTTCAAAAAAAAGTCCGACTCGCAGGAACTGCAGCATCTTAGCGCGGTTCCGTTCATGTCCATAGTGCCATTTGATAAGCTTAGAAAAGAAATAAACTTATTTTTTTTATATATCTCGTGAAAATTGTCAAAATCCTCTCGAGCATCTCGAATAAAAGTGATATAAAGGCGTCAGGGACACCGACAGTAGCTAACTTTTACACAGAAGCGGAAATTACAGAATCTGGCTCTCATTCTAAAGCAAAGCTCTATATATCAATACAAAATATGCCTAATAAAGCCTTTCTAGTGGATACAGAAGCATGGGCGTATATGAGGGGATGTGAGGGGGCTGCAGCCCCTCCCGAAATTTTGAATTGATGATAAAAACTTCTCGTAAAACCCTTAAAAATAAATTAAATAAGATCACTTAGTTCATAAAACATATTTTCTTTTACGTGTAATAGCGTTTTAGTTGCCTAAAAATATTCCAAGCTCTAAATATTTAGTATTCCATACCCTGGAAATGGTCTCAGCCCCCCCCCCCCGAAATTGTTTTTATATACGCCCATGTACAGAAGGATCAAGAAGAAGTACACAAGATTGAGTAGAATACCCTGCCTAATATAGCCTATATAGAATGATATGCCGAATAAAACCTATCTAGTAAATACACAAGGACAAATAAAAGTCTTGACGAATAACAAGTCAAGAAAAAAAAACTTTATTTAACAAAATAAAACAAAGTTTAGTTGCCCAACTACAATAGAATAATATACCTAATTAAGTCTATGGAGTAGATACAAATGGACCAAAAACAAGTCTTGTGGAATATTGTTTTTTTTTCTAATTAAATACTTTTTATCAATATTTAGTAAATATTGCTAATTGATGAATCGGTTTACAACTAAGTAGTCTTTATAAATATTTAGTATATAACCTATGTTTGGATCTGTGTTTTTGGGGTGCTCTCCGCCTAGGCTTTGTATTTGTGTCGGCAGATACCTGGGGTATATTTACAGCTCTTGAGGATTAACTCTTAGCAGGTAAATTTCCTGCGGACCTTCTGCTTCTACGGGCATTGAACCGCCATATTCGCTCATAGTATCTAACCGTTGTGAAGTTTATTTTTTGGATTTAGGACTTAATATACATATGTAGACTAAATCATAGCAAGAAGTAATCCTCCGTCGTCGGTTCTTAACTATGTAGACTCGCTAATGATATCCAATCTTAGATACATCGTATTTAAAATCCACAGCAAAAACACGACATTTCATCAGAATCCCCTGCTGAATAAAACTTATATAGAATAATATGCAAAATAAAGCCTATCTAGTGGATAAAAATAGAGGAAAAAAACCGTTCGTGGTGGTAGAAAATCTTAATAGTATTTCGCTCAGAAATCTCCGAAATATTGTCACTAATTTTACGTATCCTGTTTTATAGCCAAATAGATTTATATTCTATAATCAATAAGAAAAACCTACTAACAATAAAAAACTATGGGTAACAGATGAAAATAGGGAATACCAAGAATAATTCTAAAGAACGAAATCAACACCAGTACTGTAATCTAGATATTCATACGGCATGTTCGAATTCTAAGAAACAAAATATTGATTCTAATTATACGTATCCTGTTTTATTGACAAATACATTTGGCTACTATAGGCAATTAAAAACACTAGGGAATATGCCAAAGAACTCGGAGTAGGAGCCTCGACAGTTTCAAGACATTTGAAGGAAATCGACAAATCCAAAACTGACATTTCATACGGTACAGCCTGATATATTTTTAACAATGAATTGTTTTTCTTATTTTAATTAATCTGTTTTATTGTCAAATACATTATATTACATTGAAATTTTTGTTACGTTTAGAGTAAAGGAAGGGTTAGAATAAAATATTTTATTAACAGACAAAAAAAGTTTTTATAACTTTGTATAATTTCGTTAGTATCTCGAAAACCGTTGACAATCTTGTGAAGCGGAAGATTACCATCCGGAAGCTTACTAAATGCTCTATAAAAAAGGTTCTGAAGAAAGTTTTAATTAGGCGATGTCAATCGGAGAAAAAAGTGCTTAAAGCTTTAAATTAATTGATTTCGTTTATTCCAATGGTTCTTTTTGACTGTTTTATTTCTTGTTATTTTTTAATTGCTTATAGTTGGATAATGTATTTGACAATAAAACTGGTTAAGTAAAATAACAAAAACAATTTATTGTTAGAAATATAGATTTCCAAGATTCCAAGACCTTGTCACTAGCGGGTCTGTTTCTACTGTAGCCGACCCTTCCAGGTAAGATTGTAAATCATGACCTTTCAAGACTTAACTACTCACAAGAATGGCGTTAGTGACCTTAAGGGTTGACACGCCATTATAATAATTAATTTAAAAAAAAAAAGACTGGTGGAACCAAAACAATAACTGCTTCTATTTTAATCTTTCCAAATTAGACTAGGGATATGAACGGAACCGCGCTAAGATGATGCAGTCCTGCGAGACGGACTTTTTTTAATAAAATCCTAATTTTACTGGTAAATACAATTAAAAAAAATTAAAAAGTAAAATAAACAATGACAAAACTCCGTTCAAAAGAACAAAACTAACACTTTCGAGGTTTTATAGACTTATTTCTCCTGTTGACATCGCCCCATCGAAAATTGCTTCAGAACGTTTTCTGTAGAAACTTACAGAAATAGTTCCTTCGAATAGTTACATCCTACTTACCACGATTTCCCAACCGTTTTCGAGATATTTACAAAGATCCCAACACTTTTCATGTCTATTAATATCAAATTTTTTTCGAATACCAAAATTTAACACGTTAACTGCGGTGCAAGCCCCCGGGGCATATAACGTATGTGCGGTTTCATTTTTAGCGCGGTTCCTCCCTCCCCGATAGGGAGGAACCCCGCTTATAAGGTTGATACAATGAAACAATCCGGAAGTGCCGACTAGAAAATTTCGCGTTTCAGAACCCCTAGAGACCGAAAATAACGGTGGTTAAAATTTGTATATATATATATATATATATATATATATATATATATATATATATATATATATATTGTCTGTTCCCGGATTTCTGGCCTCCCTAATGGTCCGATTTTGATGAAATTTGTTACAAAAATCTGTCGCCCGATTTGAAAGGTCAAGTTTGTTAACCAGCAAAATCCGCCCACTGGAAGATGGCGTTTGGGGCGAAATTCGCGCAAAAAAATCTTAACGCTTACGTTTTTGAGTTCATAAGCTTGTAAGTAATCGTTTTATAGGCTTCTTTGGCTAGGAAAACGAATGAAACCATTTTCAAGGCGATAGCCTTAACCGTTTTTGAGAAAATTGGAAAAATAGTTTTTGAATACCGTTTTTGGTTTGGGTACTTAGAATCATGGGATTCAGTTGAAACATTTTCTGCATGTTTTACTATCATTAAAACTAATATGTTGAAATTTTGGTTACGTTTGGAGTTAAGGAAGGGTTAGAATAAAATATTTTATTAACAGACATAATAAGTTTTGGTAAGTTTGTATATTTTCCTTAATATCTCGAAAAAGGTTGAGAATCTTGGGAAACGAAAACATTAAAGTAATTGATTTTGCTTATTCGAACTGTTCTTTTTGTCTGTTTTTATTCCTTGTTATTTTTTAATGATAATGTATTTTACAATAAAACAGATTAGGCAAAATAAGAAAAACAATTCATCGTTAGAAATACAGCTTGCCAAGAGAAAAAGATTCGATGACGTCTTTTGAATATTTTCAATTGCCTTTATGCTGTTGGTTTTTTTATTTTATTTTTTAATTGATTTTATCTGTAGAATTATTACTATAGTAAAAGAACACAGGAATATGTGAAAATATTTTCCCATTCATTGAAACGTATGAAATGAAGTATCGGTAGAAGAGGTTTCTAGGGTCTTGCGGACCCGACCCCAGGTATTGCCATAAAGACCGAGGAAAATATTATCTGTTTCTATTCTATGCTTTTCAAATGAGAATAGGGATATGAACAGGAAGCGGGGTCTCCCGTGGTCTAATGGCTAGCGCCTTGGATTCATAAGCTTGAGATGGTGGGTTCGATTCCCAACCTCCGGCAGGAATTTTATCATCCCACGGCTCGCAAATTCCTCGCTAAACCCTGGATGTCGGCGCTAATGACCTAGATGTAGATGATCCGTAAAAAAAAAAAAAAAAAAAAAAAAAAAAAAAAAAAAAAAAAAAAAAAAAAAAAAAAAAAAAAAAAAAAAAAAAAAAAAAACTGGAACCGCGCTAAGAAGACGCAGTTCCTGCGAGTCGGACTTTTAAAAGATCATTACCTCAGTGCGGCTGATATTTTTCGCGTTTTATGAATAATTTTAATCGTAATGAGAAATGGAGCCACAAGCTCGTTTGTATTGCGAAGTAACAAAAGGAAATCATGCATTTTATCATGCATGCCCACGGGGGCATATGTCGCACTGGAGACATAACTTCTTTCATCCAGTGCAGTACTTGCCCGTAATCCACACATGATTTACTAATAATAATAATCATAACCAAACGATAATGAATAATTATACATTAAAAAGTCCGACTCGCAGGAACTGCGCCATCTTTGCGCGGTTCCGTTCATATCCCTTGTGCTATAGTAAAGGAATAGAAGAAGTTATTTGGTAGGATTTGATCTTTCGTTAACAATATAAAATAAAATGTCAAAGAGAAGGAAGGTTAAGGCAACATACATTTATAAAACCGGATGGGCCTGGAAGGAAAAAAAATAAGAGTCTGTATTCGGTGTTAACAAAATTTACGAAAAAGCATGTCCAGCGAAGAGGTTACGAAAGTCAGGCGTGTAAGGGTGCGTTTACATCTGACACTTCTCGCAGGAAATATATGTCAGGTGTCGGATAGATATTCTATTGAAGGTTTACATACTTACAGAAATAGCAAGACATTTATGTCATGGATATGTATAGGACAGTTCTGGATTTGTTCTAATTTGCGATAAATTCACCAAAAGCACAAATAATCAGTGTTTACATCTGTTGGTATAGAAGTGTCGACAATACAGCTAGTAACCAAGATATTTATCTCTGAAATTAAATTCTTCTCGTAAAAATCTGTGTTTACACCTGGTGGTATAGAAGTGTCGACACTTATAGTTCGTGATAGAAATATATATCTCAAACATAAATTGCTCATGGTTTACACTAGTCGCAATTTCTGTCTGATATAAATTTCCTGCCATAACTAGCAAGTGTAAACCCACCCTTATAAGTTATTGTGACTCGCGCCTCAATAATCCAGGGTTTTGCTTAGACTGTTTCAATAGACTTCATAATAATTAGTGCCTTTATTGGGGTGAATATTGAGAATTTGGGGTAGATTTATTTGAACTAATTTAAAATACTTTTTAATATTGAACTTTTTTGTATTGTGTTGTTGTATAATATATATTGTAATAATGTTGTTTAAAGTGGTACTAATTTATTTACTTATTTTAGAGCAATAGAATATTCTGTATATTTGTAAAATACATTTTTTTAATTATTTCGAATTTTTTATTTGACCATATTTCCAGATCCTCCTCCTGCTTTGAATGTATATTTACTGATGTTAGATGCAATGATTCTGCGAAAAATCAGCGAATTACCTCTTTCCTTCTGATTGCTAGGGATACAGACATACAGATAGTAAGGTGACATGCCCCCGGGGCCATGTACCGCACACGGCGAAAGTATGGCCAAACAGCAGCCGCACTTAACGTGTTAAACATCTTAGTTTAGATGAATTTCAAACATGTAGATAATATCTCAATTGATTATCACGATTCTAAGTACCCAAAATGAGTAACCCCCCCCCCCCATTTTTCTCATAAACGGTTACAGATATCGCCTAAAAATGGTTTCATTCGTTTTCCTATGTCAAGGAACCTATAAAACGGGTACCTGCAAGCATATGCACTCGTAAACGTAAGTGTTACGATTTATTCCGCGCGAATTTCATCCCAAGAACCATGTTCCAGTGGACACATTCTTAGTGTGGGCGTTTGTTAGTGTGAGATTTGATCGTCTGTCAAGTAAGTATAATAATAGTCTGTACCGTCGGCTGAGTTCTTGTATCTTCTGGGATATATGTAGCTTCCATGCTAGTCGTGTGTCAATAAGGAATCCCAGCTAGGGAATTTGGGATTTTTGCGAAATTAGAAAACTATGTAGGAACACTCGGGGACAGGAAGATCGCCTGAGGGTAAAGGTTGAGTGTCAGGAGAATTCAGCTTACCAGTGGAACAATTGCATCAAGGTAATTTTCCCTGCATGAATTCAAGGTACTGTAGGAAGATCGGATTTAGATAATTTTCACAGTTAGAATTCGAATTACTATAGAAACATATTAACATTAATTACCGTAAGGCGGCTTCGAATAATGTCTGAGAATTACATGCATGAAGCGAAGTGAGCAAGCGTTGATTAGACAGTTTGTATACTGCGCTAAAAGTGAAGTGATAACATCTTTCCTATCCTTCAATTAATAATAACGTTGCTTTGCGTAATGCTAAATATGCAACTCTGTTAAAGCAGTACGACTCTGAAAGTTTTTATAATTTTTTTTTTATTTATCGAGACCCTTCGCATCTTTGACGATAAGAGAATTACATCTGGTATAATTTTTTACATTGCTAGATGATAGATAATTTTAGATGGTGTAGCGGATGGTTGTCGCTACTAAAGGTTGGCTAGGAAGGGTAGGAAGGATGTGTCGGGAGAAGGTAACCAGGTAAGTACTGTGTCCCGGTTAAGGGCGCTTCCTTGAACCTGGGGGATACTGACTAGGTACTTGGCCTGAGCTTTTCCACTGAGTCGGGGAGAAGGTGTTCGGTACTGAGCCGTAGCCGTTCCTCGAAGCGGGAGTGAGAGGAGTAAGGAAGAAAATAAATAAGCCAGGTATTGACTAGAGTTGGGGGTAGCCGGAGTCGGGAGTGTAATGACTGGAGGCTGGCTTGACCACTGGGTACTTCGAGACGGCGGCTTCGTGCTTTGTCCAGAGAGAGAGGTAGAGCAGGTAGCTAGGTCCTTGATCCTGAGTGCATGGCTGGAGGCTGGTCCTGAGATAGCTGGAGTGTCCTGAGAGAGCTGGTGTGTTCTGGAGAGAGAGTTTTTTTTTTTTTTTCCCACCCTCCCAAATTTATTAAATGTACATAGAGAGCTCCAGGCCCAACGGGTTGGAACCTGGAGCTGGACTTAGAGCTACACCTTATTCTACGCTTACGTACTAGAAGGGGGATTATCAGCCTTCTTGGCTCAGTGGCAGCGTCCAACTCTCCCAGATGAGTCCTGGGCAGCAGGAACGCCCCTATTCATAGGCCGAGGTCGGGGTGCCTCGGTCAAAGTCGGGAGTGCTCGGCCAAGCGCTCGTTCCTATTGGCTGGCCTGGATGCTTCTCATTGGTCCACCAGTGGTCGCTTGTCCAATCATTACATCTCCACATAGTCCCCCCCCAATGGGCGGAGCCCTTTATTAAGAATAAATTTGACTAAAAAAAAGAAATAGTAAATAAAATATATTCACCTTAAACCTATAACGGCCCTTATAGGGGCCACTAAAGTGTCCAACTTTTATTTTAGTAGGATATGTTAACCTAAGACATATGTTGATAACTAAATGTAAGACAAAAAAGAATGAATATAATACTTAATACTTATACTATTTACCTTAAGACTACAAATTTATACGGCCCTTATAACCGCCACAAAAGAGCAAAAAAAATATAAGAAAATTATATAAATATAAACTAAAATAAAATAATACATATATACATAAGATAAACAAATGCTACACACGTATATTATCGAATTTACATTGCTAAGAAAAAGTTTAAACGGACCTTCCAAGGGCCACAAGAGAGTAGCAGTTGTACTCTCTCTAAAGTCAGTTTTCCATCCGGCGGCCGATCCACCGGGTTTGGTGGCACAGCTTTCCGTAGCCCCGGCACTTTTATAGCTACACGGTCCCGGTACTTGACATTGCTGCTCTTCGGGGGATTTTTAAAATGGAGATCTGAAGTGTAACTATCCGGACCTAGAGATTCTGAATAATTCGAGTCCGCCTGGTCTAGGGACTTTGTAGGAGTACTGAGCCAGCTGGCGGTCTTCTTGTCGGAGATCTGCTGGCGGTAACTGTACCGTGGTGTCACCCTTGCTGTTCAGTCTCCATAGTCAGCTGCTTCAGCTCCATAAGAGGCTGCTTGATGACTTTAGGTGGCTGGCTAATCTCGGTAGGCAGCTTCTCTGTAATTGGCTGCTCAGGCTCTGTAATTGGCTGCTCAGTCTGTGTAGTTGGCTGTTCAGGCTGTGTAGTTGGCTGCTCAGTCTGTGTAGTTGGCTGCTCAGTCTGTGTAATTGGCTGCTCGATCTGTGAAGTTAGCTGCTCAGTCTGTTTAGTTGACAGCTCAGTCCGTGTAGTTGGCAGCTCAGTCTGTGTAGTTGGCTGCTCGATATCCGTAACATGCTGTCCCGTCTCTGTAGTCTGCTTCTCGATGTCTGTGATCAGTTGCTTGGAGGCAGAAGTCAGCTGCTTGTGGTCTGTACTCAGCTCCTCGGGCTCAGAACTCCGCTGTTCAATCGCTGAAATCGGCTGGGTTATTCGCACGGCTCTGGGTTGGGGTTCCATCTGCTGTAGGTCCGGTCGGGGTTGGAGGACGGCTGAGCATGATGGGGGTTTGGCGATTGCCGCGATTTTGTCCGCAGTGGCCGTGAGGGTTTCGATGTCGGTCGATGGGTAGGCGGCCAGGAGTTCTTGTATTCTCTGGGGAAGGGCTTTGAGCCAGAGCGATGTGAGAGCCTCCGTGGTCACTAGTTGTCCCCCGAGCCATTTCATGCTCCTGTAGAGCTGTGAGGGGGTCTGATCGCCGAGAACAGAGTCAAGCAGTTTCTGCATTTTGACCGCCGGTGGGTCGGCATATACGGAGAGAAGTCTGTTCTTGAGGTCCGAGTAAGGGTCAGCTGATGAGGTGTTGATGAGATCTGCCACATGTTCGAATACATCCAGGTCCAAGCTCCCTACCACCATGGAGAATTTGCTTGAAGAGGTCGTTATGTTGGAGAATTGGAAGATGCACTCGACTTGCCTAAACCATAGTTCCGGTGCATCTCTGGAAAACGCTCGTAGTTTCAGGGACATGGTTGCTGTTCCAGTCTGGGGTCACCACTTGTAGCGGATGGTTGTCGCTACTAAAGGTTGGCTAGGAAGGGTAGGAAGGATGTGTCGGGAGAAGGTAACCAGGTAAGTACTGTGTCCCGGTTAAGGGCGCTTCCTTGAACCTGGGGGATACTGACTAGGTACTTGGCCTGAGCTTTTCCACTGAGTCGGGGAGAAGGTGTTCGGTACTGAGCCGTAGCCGTTCCTCGAAGCGGGAGTGAGAGGAGTAAGGAAGAAAATAAATAAGCCAGGTATTGACTAGAGTTGGGGGTAGCCGGAGTCGGGAGTGTAATGACTGGAGGCTGGCTTGACCACTGGGTACTTCGAGACGGCGGCTTCGTGCTTTGTCCAGAGAGAGAGAGGTAGAGCAGGTAGCTAGGTCCTTGATCCTGAGTGCATGGCTGGAGGCTGGTCCTGAGATAGCTGGAGTGTCCTGAGAGAGCTGGTGTGTTCTGGAGAGAGAGCCGGATCCGAATGAGTCCTGGGCTTTTTTTTTTTTTTTTTTTTTTTTTTTTTTTTTTTTCCCACCCTCCCAAATTTATTAAATGTACATAGAGAGCTCCAGGCCCAACGGGTTGGAACCTGAAGCTGGACTTAGAGCTACACCTTATTCTACGCTTACGTACTAGAAGGGGGATGTATTTACAATCGGGGGACTTAAGCCTACTTAGTCTAAAATACTAAATCTAGGGGGACACAAAGTTGTATAGGGAGGGACTATACTAGGATGCAACTTAAATCTAACTTAAAACTAACAAATAAACTTAAAACTAATATGTACAATATTTACATACAGCTGCTACTACGCAGCGTCTTCGCAGAGATCCAGGAGTCGTCTGGTGCTGCCCTGCCACCTCTGAGGCAGAGGAGGTGGTGTCAAGTCCCTGAAGAGGGGGTTCACACAGTACCGGAGGCTGTCATAGAACTTAATATGACGCCTCCGTATGAAGTCTTGAACCGAGGGCAGCATCAGCTCATCGTGGAGGAGGGATGGCTTCTTCCTTCGGAGGGTAGTGTGCTGAACGGCCCGAAGCAGGACCCCGTTCTGGAAACACTGCAGCCGCCTGAGCGTGGAAGGGTACATGTACCTCAGGGCGGGCGCCCCATGCAGAAGAGTCGGCCTGATGATCGCCTTGTAGATCTGCAGCTTCAGCCGAAGCGACAGCTGGGCCGATCTCAAGAGATGATTCAGGCGGAACGTCTTCTGGCGGGCTTCCTTCAGGCGGCTGTTGACATGGGCCGTCACTGACAGATGCCGGTGTATGTGTACTCCCAAGTAGTTGATCTTGGTGGAGAGCTTGTTCCGCTGGCCCCTGACCTTGAAATGCGAGGGCAGGGCCCCTCGGGGTTTGCCTCCCTTGTTCGCCTGGAAGGAGCATACCACGGCATCCGTCTTGGACGGATTGACGTCTATTCCTGCCTCTCCAAGTGCGTCTACGATGGTTTCGCAGGCGGACTGGGCCCTCTTAAGGGCTACTCCGGCGTTGAAGCTGGAGGAATAGACGCCAATGTCGTCAGCGTAGGCAGCTAAGGCGACATGAGGGAACTGCATCCTCACGATATGGGCGGTGTAGATGGTGAACAGCACTGGACCCAACACCGATCCCTGGGGGAATCCACACGTAGTCGGTCGACTGCTGGATACATCACCACCAATCCTGACGGAGAACGTTCTTCCTGACAAGTAGCTCTCAAGAATCTTGAAGAGTTGTGTCGGGAATCCGTAGCACCGCAGCTGATGCAGAAGCAGTTGGTGGGATACGCAGTCGAACGCCTGTGTGCAGTCCAGGGAGATAAAAGCCGTCGCTCTGTTCTTGTTGAGCTCGGCGGACAGGGTGTTCTGGAGCTTGGCGACGTGGTGGTCACAGGAGAGCCCGGGCCGAAAGCCAGTCTGTTCCTGGGGGATCACGTTCGCCTCCGTGCAGTGCTTTAACACATGAGAAAGGATCAACTTTTCGAAGATCTTGCTCATGTGGCTCAGCAGGCTTATCGGCCGGTAGTGCTCGGGCTTGTCTCCTGGCTTCTTAGGTTTGCGAAGAGGGACCACCACGGCGTGCTTCCATGTCTCGGGGAAGTGTCCAGTGCGGTAGGCAGCGTTGAAGACGTTCAATAGGTAGGCCTTAGCTTTCCTAGGGAGCATCTTCAGCATCACGTAGGGTACACCGTCCAATCCGGAGGACTTGTTTCCCTTTGTTCGCCTCAGCGCCGATTCCAGTTGCCTGTAGGTGAAGTGCAACGGGGTCCTGGGGAGGTCTTGCGAGTCACCATCAAGCCTCAGCGACTTCTCGGTTCTCCGGCGGTCGTTCTCCTCGTAGTAATCGGCAAGGGCTTCAGCTTGCTCAGCCGGTGACAGGAGGTGATCGCCGTCGGAGAGGAGGATGTCTTGTCGCTTGGTGACCGTGCAGCGAAGGAGCCGCCAGAACTGCCTGGTGTCCTCGTGGGTCCGCCGGAGCTGCTCGTGCCAGAGGGCCGTTTTCCATTGCGCAGACAGCCGCGCAATTTGCCGGGTCATGGCATTGATAGGGGCCCTCAGGGTGCCGTCCTTCGTCCGCGCCCAGGTGTTCTTGAGATTGTTCCGCATCCCGATCAGCCTGGTAATGTGGGCAGGTGGCCTTCGCTGGTGGATGGGCTTCGGGACAAACTTAGGAATCCTTCGGTCGGCGGCGGACTGGATGACTTCGGGGAAGCTTGAGACGGCTTCGTCGAGGTCGGCAGCAGCTCCATAGGTCCCAATTGGAGGCAGGTCGGAGAGGATGTCCTATTGGTATCCTTTCCAGTCTGCCTTGTGAAGTAGGTACTTCGTAGGCAGCGCTGTTGGCGGGTCCCCTTCAATCTCGTACAGGACCGGGCGGTGGTCTGAAGGACCATAGTCCAGGGCACGGCATCGCGTTACTGCATGCAGATCCTTAGTGAGGAGGAGATCCAGGGTCGACGTCCAATCGGGGTTCGCATCATGTCTAAATGTGTGGATCCCCGGATGAAGAACTCCGAGGCTCGTCCTCACTATGTACTGCCCCAGCTCGTTTGCCGAGGAGCAATGCCAGACTGGGTGTCGGGCATTCAGGTCCCCGACAATGATGTGGTGTGGCTCCTGCGATGCAGCTGTGATAAGTGCCTTGGTCGCCGCCAGGGGTGCTCGGGGCCTTCGGTAGACACACGTGAAAGTGTAACGTCTCCTTAGGCGGACCGTGACGGACACTGCCTGGGTCCCAGTGTTACTGGTGGGCTGCTGCTCGAGGAGTCTGGATGGTAGGTCTCTTCTTACGAGCAGCAGCGCTCCTCCGGATGTTCCAGACAGGCCGTCACACCTGTACGAGGTATATCCTCCGAAGAAAGGCCGATCTAGGGGGCGCAGCTGGGAGTCCGTAATGGCCACCACTGCTGGGGAATAAGTCTGGAGAAGATGTTCCAGCTCAGCCATCTTAGGTCGAAGACTGCGGATGTTATAATTGACCACGATGTGCCCGATCATTTCGAGGGCATCACCTGTCGACCTTGGTCATCAGCTTCGTCACCGTCTCCATAAGACCCATGACGAGCTTGAACATCGCGTCCATGCTCATCCCCTGCGGCTGCTGCGTGGTTTGGACTGGAATTCCGGGTGTCTCTGTTGCTGTAGGTGAGGTCAGTAGTGGTGGTGGTGCTCCGCCGGACATCATGGAGTACGAGATTCCGCTGCTGACTCGCGTCGCTGGAGGTCGTCTTGTGGGCTCGGGCATCAGCTGGGCTCCTCTTGAGTGGGGTGTCTCCATCCTCTTTGCGCTGGCCTTCTTGGCAAGTTCCAAGCGCTTGGGGCACAGTCTGTAGGATGTGGTATGGCCCTCCCCGCACTGCTGACATTTTGGTTTCGATGTCCTCGGGCACATGTGGGTCCAATGAGAATCGCCGCACCAGCCACACCTCCCTGGGTATCCGCAGTAGAGCGCTGTGTGCCCGAACGCCTGGCAGTGGAAGCATTGGACAGGGCCACCCCCTGTCCTAAATACGGTCACCTTGAACCCTACATGGTCAAGGTGACGGAGCTCCTGAAGCTTCTGCAGGGTGACCTCGGGCCCCGTTATTACAAGGATTTGACTAAGCTCAGTCTTAGTCCCGTCCTCCATGTTCCTGGTTAGTCTGGATGCCTTTTTAAATCCTGGAAGTCTCTCAGTCAGCTCCGCTGTTATTTCGGGAAGCGGGTGGTCTATGTCAAACCCATGGAGGATATATCTCTTATCCCGCTTCTTATTTTTCGGGGCAAATGTATGGAATGTGACGCTCTTATCCTCCATGAGCATCTTCCAAACTGTTTCGTGATCACTGGCACTTTTGGTGAAGAGTCTTGTCTCCTTCTCGCCGTTGGATATCACAAAGTCTGTGACCCCTCTGGCATAAAGCTGCTGCTTCAGGTTCGCTGCGGCTAAAGGAGGCGTAATGAAGAATGGCGCCTGTCTTCTTCTTCTTCTGGGTCTTCGCCTCTTTTTGGGGTTTTTCCTGAGTAGAAGATGTATTCGGCTCCACAGTGAGTGGGGCAAATTTGTTCTGCACTTGTGTCTTTGGCGGGCTGGGCATCTTCGGGTGAGCTATAAATTTTTTAGGGAGGTTGTAACCTTCAGCATCGGACAGGCTGCGTTTAAGCGCCTTGGCAGTCCCCTCCGTGTCCATCTTAGAGTGGTCCATTAAGTTTTGTTTGTGGCCCTGAAGAGGGCCGTTGGGGCAGGTTCGGTTGTGGTCCTGATAAGGGCCGTTAAACACCACTTCCAGGGAGGGTGTTTAACCACCTGCTAGCCTGCCAGCACTACTGAAAGCTTAGCTTTTAGAAAAGCTGAGTGAGGAAAGGACCTGCTATTGAATGAAAGCAATAGTTGAAAGCTGTTCAGTCCTGGGCAGCAGGAACGCCCCTATTCATAGGCGGAGGTCGGGGTGCCTCGGTCAAAGTCGGGAGTGCTCGGCCAAGCGCTCGTTCCTATTGGCTGGCCTGGATGCTTCTCATTGGTCCACCAGTGGTCGCTTGTCCAATCATTACATCTCCACAATGGTTTTACATCAATAGACTGTAAAATTACTTTAGTTGACACTACAACAAACGTCCTGTATGTCGATGTTTTAGCGCGGTTACTCCCTATCTCCACAGGGAGAACCCGCTTATGAGGTTTACCTCACGACGCAATCCGGAAGTACCGACTAGAAACTTTCACGTTTCAGACACTATAGATCACGAAAACATAGGTGGTCCAAATTTATATATATGTATATATATATATATATATATATATATATATATATATATATATATATTTATATATATGCTTGTCTGTTAACGCTCTAGCAAAAATCTGTCTTCTAATTTGAAAGGTCTAGTTCGTAAACCAGCAGAATCCGCCCACGGGAAGGTAATGTTTGGGGCGAAATTCGCACAAAAAAAAAATCGTAACGCTTACGTTTTTGAGTTTATATGCTTGCAGGTACTTGTTTTATACGTTCCTTGAAAAAAGAAAACGAATGAAACCATTTTTAAGGCGATATCTGTAACCGTTTCTGAGAAAAGTGGAATCAATGTTTTTGTAAGTCATTATTTTTTTGTGAGTGCTTAGAATCGAGGGATTCAATTAAAATATTTTCTACATCTTGGAAATTAATCCCAACTAAGATGTTATATTTGGAGTTAAGGAAGAATGCGAAAAAAAATTATTTTATTAATAGACATGAAAAGTTTCGGATCTTTTTCGTAAATATCTAGATAACGGTTGGGAAATCGTGGTAAGTGGATGGTGACCATTCGAATGCTTACTAAATTCTCTACAAAAAAGGTTCTGAAACAATATTCGATAGGGCAACGTCAATCAGAACTATAAGCGCTTAAAACTTAAAAAGTGTTACAAGGTAGGGATTGTCGGGGTTCGGTCACTGCTACTTAATAAAACTACATTTTATCATAAAAATGGTTTTATTGTGCCGACGTTTCGGCTTGAACTTCAAGCCTTCATCAGGGCTGTAAAAAACAAGTAGGACGGATGTAGTACTGAAATATACATATATATATGCCTACAAACATAAATACACATACATATATACATACATACATATGTGCAAAAAGACAAAAACATAAAATACTAGAACATAATATATAGAAGTGAACATAATATATAGTGTTTGGATTATTAGGAAAACAGATATAAGAATAACAGATTACATATTAGATTAGATATAAGAATAACAATATGGGCTTACCGATGGGAAGATAGAGAACTATTCCTCACAAATGCGGGATCATTTCTGACAGTTAATACAGGGAAATATAGGAAGAAAGGAGTTGGTGAGGGGGAGGGGGGTTCTGGACCACCCAATGGACAGAGAACATAGAAGATGAAAGAAAGAGCGGCAAAGTACAGTAAGGGGTCATAAAGTCATAAAATGCTGTGTTAATGGAAAGGGAGGCAGGTATAAAGGGCTATATTGCAGGCGGTATAGGGGATTAGGATGGAGTTTTTAATAAATGGAAGATGTTGGAGTAGGTAGAGGAGATGACTTCTTTGTCAATTTTGTCATTAACTGGATTATTTTCTAGGTGGATAAAAATTGATTCGGAAAGGAGGCGTTTTTCTTCGTTGGATTCAGTGGAAAGGATGGAGTATTGGTCAAAACCAAAGTCATGTCCGTCTGTGATGGCATGTCTAGTTAAAGCTGTCTTTATGTCTTTATTCCGTACATCATTTTTGTGGTTGTTGATACGTTTTCTTACTGGGTTTTTAGTCTGTCCAATGTACGCACTATTGCAGTTGGGTGTGATGCAGGGGATTCTGTAGACTACATTGGTCCTGTCTTTTTGTGGGATAGGGTCTTTAAGAGTCGTATGTAAGTTTTTCAGTTTGTTCTGTGTCGATAGTCCTAGTTTTAGAGTGGGGAAAGTATCGCGTAGGGATTTTTGGATTTTTTTCTGTGAGGTTTGGGATATATGGGAGGCCTCTGAATTGAGG
Source organism: Gonocerus acuteangulatus (assembly GCA_946811695.1). Classification (NCBI taxonomy): domain Eukaryota; kingdom Metazoa; phylum Arthropoda; class Insecta; order Hemiptera; family Coreidae; genus Gonocerus; species Gonocerus acuteangulatus. The sequence goes on from OX328132.1 coordinate 20,873,169, forward strand.
GACAATATTATCTTGGGTAGTGGGGATGGGTTTAGGGTTATTAAAAGAATTTATGAGACGGGTGATAATGTTCGTAGGAAATCCATTGGTAGTAAGAATATCGAGTAGTCGGGATTTGTTGGCAGGGTGAAATTTGGTGTCGGATAGGGAGAGGGCTCGATTTATTAGGTTGCTGGCAGTATTGAGGATTTGGTGTTTGGGGTGTGAGGAAAGGTAATGGAGAAGTCGTCCCGAGTAAGTGGGTTTGGTATACCAATCAGTGGATATAGAGCCGTCTGTATTTCTAATAAGGAGTATGTCAAGGAAAGGGAGGGAGTTGTTAGTTTCGGTCTCGATGGTGAATATTAACCGGGGGTGGTAGGAGTTAAAGGCTGTTAGAATTTCTGGAATCTTATCAGGATTAATTATGAGGAAGAGGTCGTCAACATATTTTTTAAGGAAAATAATATCGTCGGGGAACATGGGGAGGATTTGGTCAAGGAGGTCATTAAGGGTAATATTGGAAAGGTCAGGTGCGAGGCAGTTACCCATGGCGAGGCCAGAGATCTGGTTGAAGAATTTATCTTGGAATAGGAGGTATCCGGATTTGCAGCAGAGGGATAGGGATTCAAGATAGGAAGATCGAGATAGCTTGGTGTGTGGTTCGAGGGTGGTCCAATTCTTGTCAATAATTTCGAGGGTTTTATCTATGGGAATGTTTGTGAAGAGGGACTGGGCATCTAGAGAGGCTAAAATGAAATTAGGGGGGATGAGAATACTGCCTCAATACTGCCAGCAACCTAATAAATCGAGCCCTCTCCCTATCCGACACCAAATTTCACCCTGCCAACAAATCCCGACTACTCGATATTCTTACTACCAATGGATTTCCTACGAACATTATCACCCGTCTCATAAATTCTTTAATAACCCTAAACCCATCCCCACTACCCAAGATAATATTGTCCCTCAATTCAGAGGCCTCCCATATATCCCAAACCTCACAGAAAAAATCCAAAAATCCCTACGCGATACTTTCCCCACTCTAAAACTAGGACTATCGACACAGAACAAACTGAAAAACTTACATACGACTCTTAAAGACCCTATCCCACAAAAAGACAGGACCAATGTAGTCTACAGAATCCCCTGCATCACACCCAACTGCAATAGTGCGTACATTGGACAGACTAAAAACCCAGTAAGAAAACGTATCAACAACCACAAAAACGAACTTGACCTTTCAAATTGCCGACAGATTTTTGTACCAAATTTCATCAAAATCGGACCATCAGGGAAGCCAGAAATGAGCGAACAGACAAATATATATATATATATATATATATATATATATATATATGTATATATTTATATATATATATATATATATATATATATATATATATATATATATATATTTGTCTGTTCGCTCATTTCTGGCTTCCCTGATGGTCCGATTTTGATGAAATTTGGTACAAAAATCTGTCGGCAATTTGAAAGGTCAAGTTCGTTAACCAGCAAAATCCGCCCACTGGAAGATGGCGTTTGGGGCGAAATTCGCGCAAAAAAAATCGTAACGCTCACGTTTTTGAGTTCATAAGCTTCTAAGTACTCGTTTTATATGATTCCTGGGCTAGGAAAACGAATGAAACCATTTTCAAGGCGATAGCTTTAACCGTTTTCGAGAAAACGGAAAAAATAATTTTTGAATGCCGTTTTTGGTTTGGGTACTTAGAATCATGGGATTCAGTTGAAACATTTACTGCATCTTCTACTTTCATTAAAACTAATATGTTGAAATTTTGGTTGCGTTTGGAGTTAAGGAAGGGTTAGAATAAAATATTTTATTAACAGACATAAAAAAGTTTTGGTAACTTTGTATACTTTCCCTAATTTCTCGAAAATGGTTATGAATCATGGGAAACGGAAGAATACCATTGGAAATCTTACTAAATGCTCTACAAAAAAGGTTCTAATGAAAGTTTTGATTAAGCGATGTCAATCGGAGAAATAAGTGCTTAAAACTTTAAAGTAATTGATTTCGCTTATTCGAACTGTTCTTTTTGTCTTTGATTTTGATACTTAAAATTATGGGATTCAGTTGAAACATTTTCTGCATGTTTGAATTTGATCAACACTAATATGTTGAAATTTCGGTTACGTTTGGAGCTAAGGAAGGATTAGAATAAAATATTTTATTAACAGACATGAAATGTTTTGGGAACTTCGTATACATTCCCTGATATCTCGAAAACGGTTAGGAATATTGGTAAACGGAGGGTTACCATGCGAAAGCTTACTAAATGTTCTACAAAAAAGATTCTGAAACAATTTTTGATTAGGCTATGTCAATCGGAGAAATAAGTGCTTAAACTTTGAAGTAATTGATTTCGTTTATTCGAACGGTTCTTCTTGTTTGTTTTTATTCCTTGTTGTTTTTTCATTGGTTATAGTAGGATAATGTTTTTGACAATAAAACAGATTAATTAAAATAAGAAAAGCAATTCATTGTTAAAAATATATCAGGCTGTACCGTATGAAATGTCAGTTTTGGATTTGTCGATTTCCTTCAAATGTCTTGAAACTGTCGAGGCTCCTATTCCGAGTTCTTTGGCATATTCCCTAGTGTTTTTAATTGCTTATAGTAGTCAAATGTATTTGTCAATAAAACAGGATACGTATAATTAGAATCAATATTTTGTTTGTTAGAATTCGAAGATGCCGTATGAATATCTAGATTACAGTACTGGTGTTGATTTCGTTCTTTAGAATTATTCTTGGTATTCCCTATTTTCATCTGTTACCCATAGTTTTTTATTGTTAGTAGGTTTTTCTTATTGACTATAGAATATAAATCTATTTGGCTATAAAACAGGATACGTAAAATTAGTGACAATATTTCGGAGATTTCTGAGCGAAATACTTTTAAGATTTTCTACCACCACGAACGGCTTTTTTCCTCTATTTTTATCCACTAGATAGGCTTTATTTTGCATATTATTCTATATAAGTTTTATTCAGCAGGGGATTCTGATGAAATGTCGTGTTTTTGCTGTGGATTTTAAATACGATGTATCTAAGATTGGATAACATTAGCGAGTCTACATAGTTAAGAACCGACGACGGAGGATTACTTCTTGCTATGATTTAGTCTACATATGTATATTAAGTCCTAAATCCAAAAAATAAACTTCACAACGGTTAGATACTATGAGCGAATATGGCGGTTCAATGCCCGTAGAAGCAGAAGGTCCGCAGGAAATTTACCTGCTAAGAGTTAATCCTCAAGAGCTGTAAATATACCCCAGGTATCTGCCGACACAAATACAGAGCCTAGGCGGAGAGCACCCCAAAAACACAGATCCAAACATAGGTTATATACTAAATATTCATAAAGACTACTTAGTTGTAAACCGATTCATCAATTAGCAATCAATAGTTTTCAACAAATGTTATATACTAAATATTGATAAAAAGTATTTAATTAGAAAAAAAAACAATATTCCACAAGACTTCTTTTTGGTCCATTTGTGTCTACTCCATAGACTTAATTAGGTATATTATTCTATTTTAGTTGGGCAACTAAACTTTGTTTTATTTTGTTAAATAAAGTTTTTTTTCTTGACTTGTTATTCGTCAAGACTTTTATTTGTCCTTGTGTATTAACTAGATAGGTTTTATTCGGCATATTATTCTATATAGGCTATATTAGGCAGGGTATTCTTCTCAATCTTGTGTACTTCTTCTTGATCCTTCTGTACATGGGCGTATATAAAAACAACTTCGGGGGGGGGGGGGGGCTGAGACCATTTCCAGGGTATGGAATACTAAATATTTAGAGCTTGGAATATTTTTAGGCAACTAAAACGCTATTACACGTAAAATAAAATATGTTTTATGAACTAAGTGATCTTATTTAATTTATTTTTAAGGGTTTTACGAGAAGTTTTTATCATCAATTCAAAATTTCGGGAGGGGCTGCAGCCCCCTCAGCCCCCCCCCTCATATACGCCCATGCTTCTGTATCCACTAGAAAGGCTTTATTAGGCATATTTTGTATTGATTTATAGACCTTTGCTTTAGAATGAGAGCCAGATTCTGTAATTTCCGCTTCTGTGTAAAAGTTAGCTATTGTCGGTGTCCCTGACGCCTTAATATCACTTTTATTCGAGATGTTCGAGAGGATTTTGACAATTTTCACGAGATATATAAAAAAAATAAGTTTATTTCTTTTCTAAGCTTATCAAATGGCACTAGGGACATGAACGGAACCGCGCTAAGATGCTGCAGTTCCTGCGAGTCGGACTTTTTAATTGGTTGTTTCTTGTTTTAAATTGCATTTATCAGTAAAATTAGTATTGTAGTAAAATAAGCTAAGAAACGGTGAAAGGTAAAAGGTAATAAGTTTGGAGTGGCTGTGGTAATCATGATGGCAGTGGCTAATCATGATGACGTAGTTTGTTTTGAATTATCCTATCTATATAACCTTCCTCGTAGGCTCTAACTGAAGTTATCGTTATTTCTTATTTTATAAAAAGATTTAACACAAGGCAGAATGGAATTTTATTCGCCATGAAGCACATATTTACAGTTGATTATAACAGTAAAACGAATTTGCTCGTAAAACAAGATACTTAAAATGACAACGAATTTTTGGTTGTTTAGAATAGAGCCTTCTCAGCAGTAGTCAAAGAGTAAGTACGTTTTCAGTACATAATTGTATTGACTTATACAGATTAAGAAATATCCGCTTCTGTGTAAGTTGGCTACTGTCAGTTTCCTGTGATTCGTGATGCTAATCTATTCCATTTCTTCGAGATGTACGTAACCGCGCTAAGATGATGCAGTTCCTGCGAGTCGGACTTTTTTGTCTAGTTGTAGCCGTCTGTACAAGGGTGTCACTGCAGTGCTCTCTTTAATATTAACGTATCCTGGGAGCCAATATGTAGTGACTAGTTTATCACCATCTTAGTGCGATTCCGTTCTTGCCTCTTGTGGCACTTGGAAAGCTTTGATCGGAAACAGTTAATAATTTGCTTTCATATTCCATAATTCATTAACAGCTCTACTCTGGATAAACCTAGGGGAGAAGAAAGCAGTGGTTGCACTCTCTATTTTATAAAAAGTCCGACTCGCAGGAACTGTATCATCTTAGCGCGGTTCCGTTCTTATCCCTGTTGTCATTTGAAAAGCTTAGAATAGAAACAGATACTATTTTGTTCGACCTTTCTTCAAAGGGGTTTATGACTTTTCCTGTTCGGGTCCGCCAGACCCCAGAGATACTTATTTCATACGTTTCAATGCATTGAAAAATATCATACATTTTCACATTTTCTTGTGTTCTTATACTATAGAAATAAATCTAAAAATGCAATTAAAAAAAAATAACAAAAAAACAACAGCATAAATGCAGTTGAAAATATTCAAAAGGCGTCATCGAATCTCTCTCTTGGAAAGCTATATTTCTAAAAATATATTTTTTTTCTTATTTTAATTATTCTGTTTTATTGCCAAATACATTTACCTACTATAAGAATTAAAAAATAACAAGAAATAAAAAGAGTCAAAAGGAACTGTTCGAATAAACGAAATCAATTACTTCAAAGTTTTAAGCACTTATTTCTCATATTGACATCACCTAATCAGAACTTTCCTTTGAACCTTTCTTGTAGAGCATATATACCTTTCGAATGGTAACCTTCCGCTTACCATGGTTCTCAACCGTTTTCGAGATATTAAGGAATATTCCCAAAGTTCCCAAAACTTTACATGCCTTTTAATAAAATATTTTATTCTAAACCTTTCTTAAATCCAAACGTAACCTAAATTTCAAAATATTAGTTTTAATGAAATTTGAACATGCAGGAAATGTTTCAACTGAATCCAAGGATTCTTAGGACCCAAAACAAAAACTTTATTAAACAATTATTTTGCCGCTTTTCTCGAAAATGGTTAAAGCTATCGCCTAAAAAATGGTTCCATTCGTTTTCCTAGGACAAGAAGCCTATAAAACGAGTACCTTCAAGCACATAAAGTGAGCGCAACGATTTTTTTTCGCGCGAATTTCGCTCCAAAAACCATGTTCCGGTAAGCGAATTCTGCTGGGTGACGAACTTGACCTTTCTAATCAGACGAAAGATTTTGGTGCCAAATTTCATTAAAATTGGACCATTATTCGCTGTGCTAAACCGCGAACAGGCAAATATATATATATATATATATATATATATATATATATAAAAATTTGAACCACCGTTATTTTCGTTTTCTAGGGGTTCTGAAACGCAAAATCTTCTAGTCGGCACATCCGGATTGTGTCATGAGGTCAACCTTATAAGCAGGGTTCCTCCCTATGGAGGGAGGGAGGAATCGCGCTAAAAAGCGTTCCTTAAATAGTCAATTAGTACGCGTGTTTTTAACTCTTTCAGCGCGGTTTCTCCCTCCCTCCGTAGCAAGGAAACCTACTTATGAGGTTGACCTCATGTCGCAATCCGGAAGTGCCGACTAGAAAATATCACGATTCAGAACCCCTAGATCTAGAAAATAACGGACGTTCAAATTTATATATATGTCTGTTAGCTCCCTCACAGGCTCGTAAATGGTCAAATTTTTATGAAACTTAGTTTAAAAATCGTTCATTTAATTTAAAAGGTCAAGTTCGTTAACTAGTCAAATCCGCTTACAGGAACATCATTTGTTCAGCAAAATTCGTGCGAAATAAATCTTAGATTTGATGGATTAGCCTTCGTAGGCTTCCAGGTTCGCTTTATATAGGCTATTCGACGTAGAGAATCGTAAGAAACCATTTACGAGGCCAAATCTGTACCGTTTTTGAGGGAAGTGGGAAATTCTAGACATTACTTGGGATTCGCGCATATTGTCTTCAACTTATCGAGACTCGTAAGGAATTCGTAGTAAATGTAAGGCATTTATTCGAAAGATTAGTAAATATCCTACATAAACTGATCCTATGAAATTTTTGATTAAGCAATCTCGTTCGGAGAAATCAGTGCTTCAGATCCGAAAGTTCCAGTTTCTATTGACTGGGTTTTTGTCTCTGTATTCCTCAGTTTTTTGGCAATGGTTGTTTTTTTTTTTAATTTTTAATTTATTATATTAAAACAATGTAAGTTAATAAGAAGGATGTTTGTATTAGTTTTTCTTTTTGATAGCGGACTTCCGCTTGGCTACTGCCACTTTTCTGTGCATTGTGGCGCGTAAATCTCGTTTTTCATCGAATTGTTTTTGCAGGGAGTGTTTAAATAATTCACTTTCTATAAATAAAAAAAAAAAAAAAAAAAAAAAAAATACTAACTGTTTCTATTGCTGTATTCCAAATGGCCCCAGGGATAAGAACGGAAACGCGCTAAGATAACGCAATTCCTTTGAGTTGGGCTTTTATATACGTGCACATTTGTTACTTACAAATAATGGTCATCCGTTGGCCAGATGATTCCCTAATGCGAGATCGGAAAAAATATGCCCGATATTGACCCCCGCAAAATTGAAGTTGAAATTTTATTAAAGGTCTAAATTTTTTTATTGCTGTTTTCGAATCTACGAGTCATGAGAAAGAAAAATTTCAACGGAACCATAATTCAGAACTGACTATTTATGGTCAAAATGACCATTAACATCTTATACGTGGGCCATTAAATTCCAGTTGATAAATGGTGCCTGATTTTTTTTTTTTTTCCTTTTTTTCCTTTTTTTTACATGTTCTACTAACATCGCCTTAAGCAAACATTTCTCGTTTGAATGTTTTATAAAAGCATCTTTGGATGACCATTATTTTTGTGACACCTGACATCTAGGTGATATAATGTCAGCCCCTTAGCGGATTGCGTGTAAAAATATTGAGGAAAAGCATCCAATGATAGCCGTGAGAAACCTTATTAACTTAATTTCTTTTTAGAATTTCAATTGCGTCTTACTCTTTCCGAGCATTCTTAACATCCAGATTTTATGATTTATTCTAAATTCCTGATTACTTATTAGTATTAGGAGATTAAACGACACGAAATTACGACGGGACTGCGAACTGAGCCGGGGGAAAGAGACATTACGCAAGAAAGATCAGCGACCTCCTCACCTCTACCAAGGACATTATATTCTATAAATGACCTTAACAACCTCAAGGTGACTCTTCCTAATAAGGAGATTTTGTAAAAGTATCTTATTGTCTTAAATCCAATCGGCAATGAACTTGAGCAGGGAGCCGTGACATAGTCACGCAGTTATTAGACACGCTTCATTAGGATTACCCATTCATCCCAGGACTTGAGCCATCTCTTGTGTGAAGCAATAAACAACATAATTCTATTTATTGTTATTAGGGGGCGTATCAAATGAGTGGTGTCTTATACAAATAATTTAAATCACAATATACCATGTATATAATCCTATTAAAATGTCATATAGATAATTCCTATAAAATATAATATTTTATCCCAATCTAATTTATAATGTAGCTAATCCATTTGATTGTATAATGCAGCTAATATCATTAGAATGTATTATTTAGAATCTACTTTATATTTTCTAACTTCCACTCCCGTTTGCCTGGTCACGACAATCCCCTAATCAATAACCTATCCTCATCCTCCATTCCCGGTAACCCCCACCGTCGCCTTAAGCTCAAATGGCCTAGAGACCTATTGTAAGCAAACCTTGTAAGATAATGTAAATACTGTAAATAATCACCCTAAATGTAACCTAAGATAAAAATTCAAGCAAATAGGTTTTGGCCAATGGGCTTTTTTCCTATCGGTCCTTCTTGTCATCTAATCATGAACATAATAATTATAAAAAATACTCTGTGTATTGCATAATTGGCAAATAAAGAAATTAAAAAAACAAAAAAAAAAAACTTTATATTTGTCAAATACCCCTCACTCACTCACTCACTGACTTATCATCGCCCAGCCCAAACCGCTTGACAGAAAAATTTGAAATTTTACATCGACACTCCCTTTAGAATGTAAACACTCGCTGAGAAAGTTTTTTCTAATATTCAATCTTTTAAGTACTTTTAGAGGGGTTTGAATTTTCAGTTAATTTTAAAGAGAGTAGGCACGCCCAGGCAGCATGCGTTGCTAGGACGATAACTGGTCAGCTGTTACCGTACTGTCTCTATTTCATAATATTATTTTTACTTGCGGCTCATTTCGACTATGATGGCAGACCTTGTATTAGTAGAAATAAACTGTGATTTTGTCCCTCATAAAGTTTACGCTATATCTGGTGATGGTCCGAAGTAATAATATCCCGAACCCTTGCATAGCCCCTCAACTATCAGCATCCCCAGTCAGAACACTTCTTGGTAATGCTCGCAAATATAATAGGTGTTTCCAAACGACATCTTGGTAACATACTTTTTTAAATTTTAACGTCCATTTATTATTGACAACGAATTTTAACGGGTTATCTCCAGGTTATCTGGTTTTGACACTGGTCCGAAGCGCCCCGGTGTCAAGAAACATTTTACTTTGATTACTTATCAATTGATGATTACCTTATAGTATGACAGGAATCCTGCTATAATAAACTGCACAAAATTATGTAGTAGCGTTAATTTTGATGATAAATTATTTAACGCAATAAAATCATTATCTGCCGTGACGAAGCACGGGTAGTCAGCTAGTTTAGTTAATACAATTCGATTATCGTGTAACTGATACATTTTAATGTGTAATGCAGATTATACCATCTGAATGTATTATTTAGAATTTAGTTAATACAATTCGATTATCATGTAGCTGATCCAGTTGAATGTATCATGCAGCTAATCGCATTTGAATGTATTATTTAGAATTTAGTTAATACAATTCGATTATCATGTATCTGATCCATTTGAATGTATCATGCAGCTAGTCTCATTTGAATGTATCATTTAGCGTTTAGCTAATCCCATTCGATTATCAAGCAGCTAACCCATTCGAATGTATAATGCAGCTAATCCCATTTCAATGTATTGTGAGCAGAGGAAGGTCAGACCATGGGGGCAGGGGCAGGTCATCCCATTAGACAGAGGAAGGTCATCCCATTAGACAGAGGAAGGTCATCCAACGGGGGGGGCAGAGAAAGGTCATCTCATGGGGAGGCGGTCATCCCATGGGGGGCAGAGAGAGGTCTGACCACGGGGGCAGAGAAAGATCATCCCATGTGGGCAGAGTTTCCTCCCTGAGCCTAGGGGATGCAGTGTTAGGTGGAAGAATCATCAGGAATGCAGTATTTGGTGAAGTAACATAAGGGATGCAATGTTTGGTAGAAACAGCATAGTGGATGCAGTATTGAATGGAAGGAGCGTAGGAGATGCAATATTAGGTGGAAACAGAATAGGGAATGCAGTATTAGGTGGAAGGATCATAGAGAATGCAGTATTAGATGGAAGGATCATCAGGGATGCCATATTAGATGGAAAGAGTGTAGGGGTGTAGTATTAGGTGGAAGGATCATAGAGGATGCAGTATAAGGTGAAAGGAGCATAGGCGATGCAGTATTAGGTGTTAGGACATCTAGGACATCATAGAAAATGATGAGTATCATATAATAGCTGTAGCGGAAGTATTGAGGTTTCTACTTGCTTCAAGCAGGATAAAGTATTGGAATCAAATGATCCCTTTAACCTACGAAGGTTAGAAATGGATAAAAAAAATAGGCCAATGCCTCACCGCACCTATCTTGTGGCCTTGGCTTCTCGAGAGAAATGTAAGAAAATTACATCATGAAACCAATATTAAATAACTTAAACCAATATTTAGTAATGTTTGTAATTGTGAATTATTTTCTTTGTGGTTTAGAAGAATTTCTCAGACCTGCTCCATTGGGTTTTACGTTTGGCGTGATGACTATGAATGGAATGGGTTCTTGTTTGTACTTCTTTGTTGCAAAATCTCCCCAACGCCATCGAGTGGGGCCAAACGACATTTCGTGTTTCATTGAAGATTCCAAATCTGAACCAATTTCCATTATTTTATTTTTTAATGAAAGATAATTAAATTTAAAACAACTTTGTCTGGGCAGACTTTTGTTTCCCTTGTTTATTTAACATTCAAAACCTGATTAGACTTGGAAAAAATCACACTGACACATCTTAAATGAGATGAATTTAAATAATATGATTTGAAAATAGATTTTGATTTTTTCCATGTTTAATAAGGATTTGAATGTTTAATTTCAGCGATATCAGAGCTGATATTAAGTTAGATGAAAAATTTCGTGAATTATATACACAGAATTTAATAAACAAGGGACACAAAAAACAGAAGTCTGGCCAGACTAAGTTGTTCTAAATTTAATTAGCTTACATTTTAAAAAATGCGTTGAAATCGGTTCAGATTTGGAGGCTGTAGTCTTTTTTGAAACACGAAATGTCGTTTGGCCCCACTGTGCCCAAACGACATTTCGTGTTTAATTTGCAAGTATGTAGATGACCTCCTGCTAATTATCAACCCCGATAGACTAACTGACATACTAGACTGCTTCAACTCCTATCATCCCAGACTACAATTTACGGTGGAGACTGAACAAGACCAACAACTCCCCTACTTGGACGTTCTACTTATCAGACAGACTGACGGCACTATCATCACAAACTGGTATACTAAACCCACTTATTCTGGACGTTTACTCAATTTCCACTCTTCCCATCCTTACCACATGAAAATCAATGTAGCACGGAACCTGCTTCGCCGCGCCCTCTCCTTATCCCATGAGTCCTTCCACAATGAAAACTTGAATAAAGCTACCGAAATATTAACACTGAATCAATTCCCCCCCAACCTCATAAACCGGCTTATAAAACAAATAAAATCCCAATCCTTCAATGCCACCTCCCCCAATACCTCCCCCGAATCCTCCCTCCAGGTATTTCGTTCCCTGACATACACACCAGGACTGACGGAAAAACTCACGAAGACTTTAAAAAAAGCCCTCCCGTCACTAAACTTTGGGTTAAAAACCACTAACAAACTTACTACATTGTACACCAAACTCAAAGATCCCCTTCCCTATGACTACGCCACCCACGTTGTTTACCAAATACCCTGCCAAACCCCCTCCTGTAATGTTGTATACATAGGTGAAACCAAAAATTATATTCACTCCCGCATAACACAACACAAACGGACAATAAAAAACAAAGAAATCCACAAATCCGCCCTCGCAAAACACGCCATAACTAAAAAACACACTTTCAACTTTGACGACACTAAAATACTTTCCACTGAACGAAACACCAAAAAGCGACAGATTTCCGAATGCGTCCACATTAACTTAAACATTAATTACAAAACCGACAAACAAAACATCTCCCCTGCTTACTCCTCCGTCTTCCATAAATTGTCCTGACCTCCTTTTTTATCTTTGTTCCCAGGCTCCAGACAATTTCTCTACTTGTGTGTCCCAAAGCTCTTAACACCTCTTACAACCTCCCTTAAAACCCGGGTTTACAACCCAGAAATTGCACCTCTTTCATCTGCACCGACTTACCGCCTCCCCCCACCCCCTTTTTCATAACTATAAAGACCACCGATATATTTGCTGCCGTTCATACTTCTAACCATGGTTACCTAAGTCTGTCCTCGAGGTCTTCCTCTCTCCCCCCCCCCCTAGGCATTCTCTAGTGGTATGTATCTATATATTAATTGTTATAAATTGTATTCACTAATAAAATAGATTTTGTTTTTCACTACATAAAAAATGTGCTTTGTTTTTTACTGTTAAATTTTGTGTACTGTTTTTACTAACAAGTTCTACATGCTGTTTTCTTTCCAACTACCGTATTTTCATTGTTTTTTAAAAATAAGATTGGTTAAAATTTATTGTATTGATATATATACTCCGCTCATTTCTGCCTGTCTTTTACTTACTGCTTGTACATTCTCTTTACTTATAAGTTGTATATATTTTTTAGCTGAAGAAGGCTGCCATTGTTGCAGTCGAAACGTCCAAAATACAGATTTCTTTTTGAAAGTCTGACGTTTTTCTCTTAGCCGAATCCCAACTATACCTGTCTTGGTATCTCTACAGCGGCTAACTATCTCCATCCACACTTTTCTTACTTTAGTTTTATTTTGTTCATTATTTATATGACTTGTTAAAGAAACATTCCTGAATTTACGTAAACGAAATACCTGTGGTATATCATATCAAGGGAAGGATGGAAAACGTACTTCAAAATTAACTCCCACGACGGAGGGTTATTCCAATGTGGGAAAAAAGGCAAGAAGACCATACACTTTACTCCTTTCGAGAACAATCACGAACTATCTAAACTGACTTGTAATTAGATTCTGAGAAAATGCACAAACATTCCTGGAATCTGAGAAATACTGATTGACTCCTAAGAGTGGGTCAGTGTGTTGTGGAAAATGTCGAACCTCGTTCTCGCCAAGAGATAGGCAAAGATAAAGCGTGAGAATGAGTAAAAGACTGATCGATTGTAATGTGAGTAATTTGGAAAGGTAATTGGATGGATTGGATTGTCTATATTGGATGAAGGATGGAGATATGATCCAACAAATCCCGGTGTATTGTTTGTCCTTAAGATTTATCTCGTCTCACATTCCACTAGCGGACGTTTTTTTTAGGCTCGTCTCTTTAAGGAAGTTGACAACATCTCGTACTTACTCAGGACGAAGTCAGGACATATTGGTAACAAAATTCTCTATTCAATCTACTTCTTAATGTGTAAAAGAAATTTGTGTTTTTCAGAAGGTCTTTCAATCAATCAACCAATCAAGGACACTCATAAGTTAAAAAAAAAAACAATAAAAGGATATACTCTATTAATTATTCAAGGTTGAAGGCCATCTGACAAGTTATAATTATTATTATAATTATTCTTCAACTGACCCTTTTCTCAATATTCTTATCTTCGTGGACGGCGGAAGGTCAACAAATAAAATCTTCAACACACGTCTAGACGTGGCCGTACTGGTGGAAGGTTATCCTCCTCAGGTGTAGGCTGTGTTTTATTTTTGTATTTTTTTCCCCCTGAAGAGGCACCAATAAAGGTGTGAAACATGTAGGGATGAAATAAAGTTGGTGATACTGAGTGTTGAAGATTTTATTTGTTGACCTTCCGCCGTCCACGAAGATAAGAATATTATTATTATATTTTGTTGGATTGAAATCAGCTTTGTAGGACATGGTCAACATTGTAATTTCTTGTAAATTAGTATATGCAATGGAATAAAATGAAATTGTGTTCTAATATTAGTAGAAATTTACAATTGAAAATTACACAGGTCTACAACCAAAAATTTGATTTGATGATTTTGGCTAATCTCTGTGTTTCTCGGTGTGCTGAGGCCGAGAATGAAGTCCGTTTTTCTCTATCACGCACAGATTTTTTTCAAATCCATAGAACATAATATACCTGCTATACACATAAATTTGGTAAGAAGTAGGTTTTTTTTTTCCAAACGATTTCTCTTTTTATAAACAGACATCTTTCACTAGGTGGTGTAGGCAATGACTCCCTCAGTAGATGTTGTAGGCCTGAGGGTGTCTAGGCACGACCTGTTCAGACAGGAACGTACTTGTTTGGTCTCAGATGTCACCGTCTGAAGCTAAACGAGATTGAACCTGTTGTATCAGGAACTTGGAGCTAAATTTCTGTTCATTCTCTCAGTTCAGTAGTATCAACTGAAGTGAACACATTCACTGAGGTCTCTTAGTTGTGTCAAAGTGATTAAGAACGTATTTTAAGGTTTGAAAGTGCATTTAGACAAAATGTCTCATCGTCGTTGTGTTACCAGTCCAGACTACTTCTGTTTTATCTTTGGTGAGTACACAGTTAAGAAGGAAGGCCGTTCCTTTAAACTCCTAAATTTATTTCGACGGACAAACTCTGAAATAGTGAAACTAATGTATTTACAGGCAAACAAGGATTTAAAAAATACCTGTTTTCAAAAGAGAAGCTCTTATTATCAGAACATATATGGCGAACTCAAGTTAGTGAAAGATGCTAAGCGGTTTTGGTCATTAGTAAAAACCATAAATCGATCAAACTTTTCCATTAGTAACAATATTACGGTTGATGACTGGATCGAATATTTCAGAGGCTCATTAAATTCGGATGTTAATTCTATCAGTTATGCTATGCCAATGATTACAATCAGTGAGATGGAACAGCTGTTTACACTTGATGAGCTAAAGGATGTTTTGAAAACTGTAAAGGACAATAAAGCGCCAGGAATTGATGGAATTCCATATGAATTTTATAAGTATGCCCCAGACAACTTTCTAAACTGTCTTTTAAAATTTTATAATTATGTTCTAATTAATGAAAGCCTACCTCCGAGCTTTACAAGATCAATTATATTTCCGCTGCACAAGAAAGGAGACCTGAATGAGGTTGAAAATTACAGGGGGATTTCATTTATAGACTGTGTTGCAAAAATCTTCACTGGGATGCTCCTAAAAAGAATTGAGAGTTTTGTTCATAAAAATAAAATTCTGCCGGAAGCTCAAGCTGGCTTTAGAAAAGGTTATTCGACAATAGATAATGTTTTTAATTTAATTAACATAGCTAGGCTTAAAATTTCTAAGAAAAGGGGAAAAGTCTATGCTTTTTTTGTCGACCTCAAAGCTGCTTTTGATTCACTAAGTCGTCAGGCCCTCCTATTTAAACTTTCAAAGATTGGATTATCAACGAAAATCATCTACATTATTCAGCAGTTGTGTAGTAATACAATGTCAGGTGTGTGGGTGAAGAATAAAATTTCTGAATATTTTGAAATAAAAAATGGAGTTAAACAGGGAGACGTATTGAGTGCCTTGCTGTTTATTTTGTACATACTGGGCATGCCTGAGTATGTCGGAGGAGGGGTAAGAATAGAAAATACCAGGATAGGAAGTTTACTGTTTGCTGATGACATTGTGTTCCTTAGTGATAGCAAATCCCAACTCCAAGAGATGATAGACAAACTAGCACAATACTGTAGTATTTGGAACTTGACTGTAAATTTGAAGAAATCTAAAGTTATGATTTTCAGAAATGGTGGGAAAATTGCTAAAGACGATGTATGGCACTACAATGGTGAGCCAATAGAAATAGTCAATGAATACAAGTACTTAGGTATAGTCATAACACCGAACCTGTCACTTCGCAAACACTTTGAAAAGAAAGTACCTGTTGCTATGCGCGGAATTCATACTACTTGGCGTAGTTTTATAATGAAGAAAGAAGTGCCTATCTCCGCAAAAATGCAAGTGTTTGACACTGTGACTAGAGCAGTTCTGTGTTATGGTGCACAGGTGTGGGGCGGGCGAAGCTATGACAAGGTTGAGCAGGTTCAAAGAAGTTTTATAAAGAGACTATTCTGCCTCCCTAGGAATACGCCGAACTACGCTTTGCAGCTGGAAACAGGAAGAGCATCCATGTACATCTACACTCTGCAGCTTCATCTCATGTATGTTCTAAAAGTGTTGAATGCGCCTGAAGAGAGGCTCACTAAGCAGCTTGCAGCTAAAGTGGTTGTGGTAAGGTAGGTTGGTACAATGACTTGCGTGATGTCTGTATCAAAGCAGGATTCGAACCGCAAACTTTTTTTTCAACCCCACTGGATAAGATACATGCAACCGTCAAATGCATAGTAGGTAGTATTCACTCCCAGGAAAAAGAAAAGTTACAAGACAGGCTAACGAACGCGCAGTTCCACACAACCTACAAAATTTTGAAATTTGAATGTAAGCAGCTGTCTTATATCAACGACACTAACAGCCTTCAAATGATAAGGACCATCATGCGAGCCAGAACAGAAACCCTAAATCTGAATAGGAAGCCTTGGAGTTCTGATCATAGTGCCCTCTGCTCTCTTTGCAATATGAAAGAACCCGAAGATATCATCCATTTCCTAGCTGTATGCCCAATCCTCTCCGAGATAAGATTAAACATATTCTTCAAAAATAGATTAACCCACACGCAAGCAATAGACTATTTGAATGGCCAGGACTACGCAAAACTATACCACTACGTTAAAGAGGCAACTAATTTTAAATTTGATTATCAGGAATAAGGAGGATCAATTTTTGTTTTACTTATTTATTTGTTTTTATATTGGTTACAATCACTCATATTGTTTTTATGTTATTTTCATGTGTATTATATTATGTGGTGTCGCTTAGCTGATGGATTATATCCAAGCTTATGTAAATTTATTGTGAATCTCTCAAGGACTTATTATTTGTACATTTATAAAATAAAATTTACTTTACTACTACTACTACTACACAGTTAAGAAATACCAACGAAATATAACAGGTTTTGTCAAAAATGTATATTATGCATATTTTGGCTTGAGAATAGGAGATCAAGATAAAGTGTGGGCTCCTCACAAAGTATGCAATAGCTGCGTAGAAAAACTTCGCTTATGGTACAAAGGAGAGTTAAAATCTTTCGGATTTGCTATCCCAATGATGTGGAGGGAGCAAAAAAACCACGTTAATGACTGTTACTTTTGTAATTGTCATGTTCAAGGCTATAATTCCAAAAATCATAAGCTCATCAACTACCCTAATGTGGAATCTGCTAGTCGTCCGGTACCACACGGTCCTGGATTGACAGTTCCTCAGCCCCCTCGTGACTTGGGCAGTATAGATAGGGAAGCTAATAGAGAAAACTGTATGTCGGAGAGCGATGAAGTACACAGTGAGTTCAAAGCAAGCAGTTCAGAAGATGAACCTCAGCTTATTTCTCAACAGGAGTTGAACGACTTTGTGAGAGATCTTGGACTTCCAAAAGATGCAGC
The DNA here is from genome assembly GCA_946811695.1 of Gonocerus acuteangulatus. Classification (NCBI taxonomy): domain Eukaryota; kingdom Metazoa; phylum Arthropoda; class Insecta; order Hemiptera; family Coreidae; genus Gonocerus; species Gonocerus acuteangulatus. The sequence goes on from OX328132.1 coordinate 20,890,907, forward strand.
TCAGTTACTTGGCTCCCGTCTTAAAAACAAAAATTTATTACAGCCAGGCACTTCTTTTTCATGGTATCGACACCGTGAAGCAGTTTTTGTTCCTTACTTCGCTCTGGATGAGAATCTTATTTATCCCAAAGACATGGGTCAATTTGGTATACAATACGACCCGATTCATTGGCGTCTATTCATAGACTCATCAAAGCGAAGTCTAAAGGCTGTTTTGTTGCACAATGGCAATACTTATGCTTCAGTTCCAGTTGGCCATTCGGTACATTTAAAAGAAACATACGAAAATTTGTCATTAGTTCTCGAACGAATTCATTATAATGAGCATAACTGGTTGATATGTGGAGACTTGAAAGTACTTACTATGCTCTTAGGTCAGCAATCAGGGTACACCAAGTTCCCTTGTTTTTTATGTTTATGGGATAGCCGAGACAGAAATTCCCATTGGAACAACAAAGACTGGCCATCACGAGGAGCTCTGTCGCCAGGCCAAAAAAATGTAATTAGGAGAAGTTTGGTTCCTTCTGACAAAATCCTGCTACCTCCTGTACACATAAAGCTAGGGCTGATAAAACAATTCGTAAAGTCTCTCAATAAAGAAGGTGAATGTTTTAAGTACTTATGCTCTAAGTTCCCACGATTAAGTGATGCAAAGCTAAAAGAGGGGATATTTGTAGGCCCAGATATTCGGAAACTTTTCACAGATCCACATTTCACTCAGACCATGAATGAGAAGGAGAAGGAAGCTTGGAATTCTTTTAAAGATGTTGTTGAGAAGTTCCTTGGTAACGTGAAGGATCCCAACTACAGAAGTATCGTGGAACGCATGTTGAAGGCATTTCAATTACAAGGTTGCAACATGAGTTTGAAGGTTCACTTCTTACATTCGCATGTGGAATATTTTCCGAAAAACTTAGGGGAAGTAAGTGAAGAACAAGGGGAAAGGTTCCATCAGGACAATCAGGAAATGGAACGTAGGTATCAGGGCAAATGGAACGTAAACATGATGGCTGACTATTGTTGGATGCTGCAGCGTGAATCATCTGAAGAGTCCTACAGCCGGAAACGAACACGGAGAAATTTTCAAGAGAAAAAAAATACGTTTTCATAAAAATAATAACTAAATATGCCACTGTTAATTCTGAAGCTGTTATTTCTACACATTTATGTATTTTGTACAGTAAACAACATTGAAATAACTAAAAGATCATGGAAATAAATGAAAACTCTTATTCGCCAATTCTGTTTTCTTTTAATGGTAGTACCTCTGCCCATACTTGAGATTGAACAATTTCCTTACGTGATAGAGAGGGACTGACCTCATGTTCGGATTCAGCACGCCAAGGAGCATAGAGATTGACCAAAATCATCAAATCAAATTTCAGAAAGATTATTTTTGTAGACCTGTGTTATTATATTATCACTTGAGCCCGGAAGTTAGGCAAAATGCCTTTTTTATCTGAATGGATATATTGAAGATTCAGATACAAATAATTATGTTTTCGTGCATTTAGGAAGTGTAGAGACAATTTTTATTTTGCCTTTTTTGCCTATTTTGGCTTCCGTTGCCTTTTGTGCTCGTTATGCAATTTTGTTCTGCGATTTAAAAATTTTAAAAAGCACCGTTCATCGAAGACAAAAAAGGTTGCACAAATTAAATTACATATTGCCGTCACAAATATCTATTCGAAAGCTTATTTTCCCAACCCATGGATGGAATTGAAGGGTTAAAAATAACAGAACCTTCCTTTGTAGAAGGAATGCTCGAGCATAATGAATAGTAGGAAAGAGACAGGATGTGAGAAGTACATCACTTCTCCTTCCTGACACCCCTTTCGCTGTGACAATCCGTAATTACCTGGGATTCCGGATTTCGAAATGATAAGATAATGCAGAGGAAGTTTTTCCATGATGAAAACAATTTTTTTATGGCATTTGATACTTTAAAAAAAGTACACTAATTCTGTGATAAATTGGTAATAAAGAAATTAATGAGTATTTAAAATACATATTTTCATTAATAATGAGTAAGAGTCCTCTTTGCCTTCACTTCTAATAAATGCCTATTTTAATTACAGTACTGCCTATTTTCAGTATTTCAAGTACCTTTTTGCCAGCCTATTTTAAGCAAAAATAAATGCATAACTTCCGGGCACTAATTATCACGTAACGAGGGATGATGATATTAACGGTTTAGAATCTATTTAGACCGCAGGGGTTCAATAAGGTTAGGATTAAGCCAGTTTATAGACAAAAAAATCCAAATCGCAGGAGGTGTGGAGTCTTCCACATTCCATATAGTCTTTATCTAATATGAGAACTGCTATATTTGTTTTCTAAACTATTGTTATTTTGAGGGGATTATCGTATTTATAAACTAATTTTGTACTTACAAAAATTACAACCTTTCTCCAATAAAATCTGCAAGATGGGCGAAATTAAAGACGCTCAAATGGCGAGAATGCACAGGAAATTGACGTAATCATCGCAGATACCGGATACAGCTCTTGTGGTGGCAGGAACAACCAATCAGACTTGGGCGTTATTCAATAAATGTTTTATTCAATAATCATTCAAATACATTTTTATTGAATAAGAATTTATTCATTGGTTAAGTTATTCATCCACTGATTTATTTTTTATTCTATAAATAACTGGGTTGACTCATTATTCAATAAATTTTTATTGAATAAAAATTCATTCATTTATTCAGTTATTAATTGACTGATTTTAGCATAAATATGCTTTAGCGATGACTAAACTGAAAAAACGTTACGAACAAGTGTCCGCTGGCCACACATCGCTTTGGAATTATACGGCGACGAAGCCTGCCTCGAAACTGAACTTCCTGAAGAATGACCTAATGAAGAACGACTACGCAACTAGGGAGGTGGACAAAGCGGTCAACCGTATTAAAAAGAAAAAAAAAACAAGAAAAGTAGTTGAGAAAAAAAAAAGAAGAAATGTGACAGAGTAACGCTGTCATACGTCCGAGGCATAAGTGAAAATATAGGCAGACTCTTCACAAATCGAGGAGTAGACTTTGCTTTTCGACCTCTAGACAAAGTAGGCGACTGCATCGGTCCAGCAAAAGATAAACAGTGGCTACAGGACAAGGGTGTTTACGTTCTTCCATGTGACTGTGGAACAGTCTACGTAGGACAGACTGGGAAGAAAGTAGCCACAAGAATAGGACAACACTGCGCTGACTATCGTCTTGGCTAAAGAAGACAATCTTCTGAGAAGGCTAGTCAGAGAGGCTTTTGAAATATTTAAACAATGGAAGACTCTCAACAGGGATTGACTTCATCAACACAACCGGGATAACACACAGTGCTATCCTACACCCTACCTGGAAGCCCGTGCTCAGAGCTGTTGGAACAGGAAGGCAAAAGACAAGCAGGCGCATCGCAGCAAGAAGAAGCTTCAAAACAGTTCCATCGGCTCTACGCATCGTCGATAGGCACAGATACAAGAATGAACATCTGGAAGGCGCCATATGTTAAAATACGTTTAATCCATTGTAGGTTATTATAAAATAACAAACTTAGAAAAGTTAAAAAAATGGACAACCGTCTAATCAAGCAGAATAGGATTTCTGCGAAATATCACACAACAAACCCCCCACGTGGAAAATGCCTTATCAAAAACGTTATCAAAAATCAAAGTAATTTTGCACCAAATTTTATCGAAATCGTGCTATATTTGAGGCAGCTATTCGAGCGAACACACAAATAAACACACACACACACACACACACATATATATATATATATATATATATATATATATATATATATGAGGCGAGGTTAGCTCAGTGGTAGAGCACTGGACTAATAAGCTGGAGGCCTGAGTTCAAATACCGAGCAAGCATTAAAGATTTTTTCTTCTAGTGTCTTCGTTCATAGGTTGAATTCGGCCTCCCTGACCGTCCCTAGGCCAACCCAGCCTTTAATTAATTTAATTAATAATGGGTACCTTAGATGCTAATGACTCTAGCAGTCGAAGCAGCCGAGGGGAAAATAAGGCGGCCGGAGCATAGTACTGACCATACTATCTCCCAAGTGTGCCGTATGGCCAAGAATCAGATACCTCTGTAGTATCTGCCCCTCAGGGCCCTCGTGGCTTGTTACGGGACTGATTTATATATATATATATATATATATATATATATATATATATATATATATATATATATATATATACATATGTGTAGTGTGTGTTTAATGGAATTTGTATACTCTTCATGACGAATTTTTAGACTATTAGTTTTAAGGAAGTTTAATGTGTATCGTATTTAGAATAAATTTAAATATTTCCTGTCGTTATGGAACTATAAATAGGAGAATTAGATCGGCCCAGAGCCAGTTCTAGTCCTACTTTTCCTATTTTGGATATTATCTTTCGAAATCATCAAGAATTTCTGAATGAATCGCAATCTATCATTCCCTGACTATGTAATAGTCCAGAAATAGAACAATAGGAGGACGTTGGGTAGAGATTGGCTAAGTTGAATAGCATCGATAGCCCACAGGCTCACGACAATGTTTCAAACAAAAACGACAAAGATTTTAACAAAAACGTTTCATTGAATGAACACGTTTTTGCTCCCAAAATAGAAAACATTAGTAAATTGCATTTCATACGTCATACGTAAACTTCTGTTACCTGTCGATAACCTCAGTGCCATTATAGATAGGAGATTCTCGATCTGTATATTTCTCTCTCTCTCTCTCTCTCTCTCTCTCTCTCTCTCTCCTCTCTCTCTCTATCTATCTATCTATCTATCTATCTATTTCATTCTCCCTCTATCGGTATACGCGTATAGCTAATACCGGTGGTAGTAACAAAACACACGTAAGACTAGACCTCAAGCTCTTTGATCTCGGAAGGCTGTGGTGAAGCAACACGCCTCTAGGAAACGCCCTCCAGCTCCTTGGGGTCCGAAGGCAGCGGCGATGTGATTGCCCGCTAGTATAAATTGTCCTTGACGTCTTAAAACTCATACCACTCGAAGTGATATGACCATACTCCAGTAAAACAGATCCTCAAGTGCCTCAAGATCTAGACACACTGAAGTAAGAGTAGTTCTCCCAAGCATTGTTGTTTTTTGGCTAAAACCGGTGGCGGTGATCTGACCACACGCCAGTAGGACTAGTCCTAAAAAACATTGTTGTTTTGTGGCAAATAAAGACGGCAGCAAACTGACCACTCGCCGTAAGCTAATTAGTAAGACTAATTCGCACGAAAACATTTAAAAGTAGGGTTCGACGGATGTACAACTTGAACACAAGAGTTCCAATATTTTATCTGGGATGCGTAATGGATCAGCTGTAGAAACCCTTTTCTTTTGTTATCTATTCATAATGTGTTGGACTGTCACAATTGTGTCACATATCTCTTCCTCGACATACCCAATGTCAGAATCTACCAAAGAAAAGAAAGGACGTTTTTGAGTAGTTTTAATTTTTTGCCGGAGATGCTGGTTCGAATCCCGCCTGCACCAGTTTGAGTTCTTTTGTCTATGTGCCGGCTTAAAGAATTGCCTATAGGAATTCCAGCGATTTGGGATACTAACAATCTAGAACTTATATAGTTAGCCAATTAAATCGCTAATACTCCTAAAAAAATATTTTCTTCACTTTTTTTTCACTTTTCTGAACAAAGTGATCTTATATCATTTATTTTTAAGGTTTTTATGGCACATTTTTACCGATTTGGGGGGTATATATATATATATATATATATATATATATATATATATATATATATATATATATAGTTGGTGGTGCCTAAAATGTAACTTTTCGTTAGGATTTAATTGGAGTAACTGTTTTCGTATACCCCAAAATAGTTACTATATTTATTGCTGGCCTTTGGCGTATATAAACGGGTGGGCTGAAGGCACTGTAGCCCCCCCCCCCCCGTAAGTTTGGTTTGATCGGTAAAAAATTGTCATAAAACCTTTAAAAATAAATTAAATCAGATTATTCATATTATATTATTTATATATAAAACATATTTTATTTTACGTGTACTTGGCTAAAACTATTCCAAGCTCTAAATTGTTAGTATTCCATACCCCGGAAATGGTCCCAGCCCCCCCCCCCCCCCCGAAATTTAGCCAGCCCCCCCACCGGAAATTATTTCCTATATACGGCCATGTCCCATGCTTTCCAAATGACACTATTGAAAAGTATATCCTCTCAACAGTCTCAGCAGCAACCTTCCCTCATAATATGCTTTAAAAAGATTATTTTTTCATTATTTCGGGGAAGGGAGCAAATTGCCTGAGACTGTTTATAAATGAACATATGAAATTGTAATTTCACAGAGGCTAGGTTCAATGAGCCCCTCCTATTCATGGGATTGCTTCTTCATCCAACCTTCAGTCCTAGGCCATCTTCCTACAACAGCTTAGAGAAATTCTTAGCAGGCAATAATCTTCAATAAAACACACACACTCTCATCTATATACATATATATATATATATATATATATATCTTTTTTTTATTTATGTAAATATTTGATATACCTTTACTTTGTATTATTACATGTATCCTCTAAGTTCCTTGAATTTGGTGGACAAATGGACCATGCAGGAAAAAACTTCGAACTGATTGGCGTACAGGCCTTCAGTTGATTTCATTCGTCTCAGACTGATGACTGCATGAAGAATGATCGAACAATTAAACCACATTATTATAAATATATTTAATATACAAAGAATATGACATGTTATCCGGCCTAAGGTTCTCCCACCATTATTAGATGAACCACAAGGACGTGTAACTTTGGCGAATTAGTACGTTTTTAGCGCGTTTCCTCCCTCATTCCGTAGTGATGACTTCGACCTGATGACGCAATCCGGAAGTTGTGACTGGCAAATTTTACGTTTTCGTAATGATTGATCACAAAAATAACGGTGGTTCTGATTTGAACATACATGTATAAATATGTTTGTTTTTCTGTTCTCTCGAATAGTTGCCTCAAAAATGACACGATTTCGATAAAATTTGGTACAAAAATACATTGTCTGAAAGCCAAGTCCGTTAACAAGCAGAATCCGTCGACCCAAACGTAATTTTTGGACGACACTTCTGAAAGAAACTTAACACATATGATTTAGCGTTAGTAGGTACACGTAGAGATGGGTGATCTGAATCGATCTTTTCAACACGATACGTCGATTTTTTGAATCGATCTTTTCAAAGAATCTATCTTCAACGGCCGATCATTTAAAGAATCGATATATCTGGAATACCGTAAAATAAAGTGTTTTATTATTTCAAATATTCAAATACTTATTCACACCTCTTGTTACTCAATCTCATTTCTATTTTTTAACTGAAGATGGAATTTACAGAACAGTGTCCTATTTCCAGTAACAGACTTTCAATACAACAATAACATTATTCAACGACTCAATACCTCCCGCTTCTCCAACTAGAGGGAAGAAGGAAATATAATAAAAATAAGGTTTCAAACTGTGTTCTTATATTATTATTTTATTATATCTTTTTCCCATTTGAAAAACATATATTTGTAATAATATATTTTAATACGATGTAACAGTAGTAGTTTCATTCTGTATTATTTTTTATGTAAAATAGTCTTACATTATTCTACTTTTAGGTTACAGATATATTTTTCATATTATCAAGTAACCAAATCGACTTATTTAGGTCGATTCGTAGTAGTGATGGGCGGTTGTCGAATGAGAATCGATTCGAATCGAAATGAAATACGAATTTCATAGGTAATCGTGAAATCGACCAATATAGAAGATCGATCAATATCGTAGATCGATCTTCTGAGCCTAGAAGATCGATCTTTTGAATAGATCTGAACTCTTTATCAACAGGTCACCACCCTTTTCTAGCCAGGATAGGACTGATGCCTTTTCGTTTTTTCCAAAGAAAAGCCACCACCCCTAGTGGGAATCGAACCCTCGACCCTTATTACTACAATTTAAGTACGAATCCTATTATTGCTACAAATTGTTTGAACTCCGGAAGGACTGTTTCGAACATTTAGCTCTTTCGATCCCTAAAAGATCCCTTTAGGTGGTGGCGGGGATCGAAAGAACCGAGAGCGAGAGTGGATACGGCTCTTCAGCTCCCTCGATCCCTAAAAGATCCGTTTAGGTTGTGTGGGGGATCGAAAGAGCCGAGAGCGAGAGTGGATACGGCTCTTCAGCTCCCTCGATCCCTAAAAGATCCGTTTAGGTGGTGGGGAATCGAAAGAGCCGAGAGCGAGAGTGGATACAGCTCTTCAGCTCCTTCGATACCTAAAAGATGCGTTTAGGTTGTGGGGGGATCGAAAGAGCCGAGAGCGAGAGTGGATACGGCTCTTCAGCTCCTTCGATCCCTAAAAGATCCGTTTAGGTGGTGGGGGCATCGAAAGAGCCGAGAGCGAGAGTAGATACGGCTCTCTAGCTCTTTAGGTGTTGTGGGATGGGCCTGCCGAGAATGAATATGGGATCCGCCTCTTCTGAACTCTGCCGACTGCCGAACACTCCCGATCTCCATCGACTACCGAAGACTCCCGATCTCTAGCGACTACCGATCTCAGAAGAACCAAAGAACTGCCGCTCTTTTTTACTGAGCCACGGCTCACTCGCTTTTCTGAAAGAACCGGCTCAGTAGTGAGCGACCCATCTCTATTTACAGATTCGTTACTTTGCTCTTGGATTGTGGACAATAAGGTTTGTCTCAAATTGTTACAACTCTGACCTCTTTAGAATAGCGTTTTATGCCTTAAATAAAGTATCGAATAAGACCATTTTTCAATATATTACTTGGTCAATATATCGAATATGTTCGTTCGCTAGTTTGCTCCGATTTTCATATTCGATAGATTTACATGGTAGGGGCTCTCGTAATATGAGATTTAGGTCTATGCGATTTAGGTAATGTTCTGATGGGTTTTGCTCATCCCAGAGATGTTTACAATTTGTAGGAATTATTTATTTCACGTGAGTAGCCCAATTATATTTTATTTGCTTTGGGTTGCGTTATAGTACAATCTTACGACGAAGAAAAATAGAAGGACTCATTCATATCAAAGCTGTATGCTTACTTCTTAGGCTCTTGCAAGTTTAACGATTTGCATAGCTAGGCACAAAACAGATGGTACTATGCTCGTGTTGTGGATGCGTGTCTTCATTTAGACAAGTTGATCATTGTCTGTTATGATGCTGTAATATACTTGCCTGAGGGGTAGCGTAGCATAGGATGAGGAGGGACGCGCCTTCCTGCAAGAAGGTCACTTTCCTTCTAAAAATTCATATAACGACACGACATGGTCTCCTTCGATGGTGTTGCTCCCTTCGATAATTGGTTGAGAGTTTATGCAGTAGGGAGTGGCGAACTCCGTCCACTAGTCGGGCGGAAGCTGTTCTCATAATAGTGTCCTTGACGAGTCTTGCAGCCTTGCCAACGGTATCTCCCGTGTGGCCATTAAATTAAGTCCCAATTCGAATCTTGGTCAAGAGCTAATTCTTTAGAAGTATTTGGCTTGACATGTATAGGTGTTTTCGTTGAGGCGAGAACCTTTGTTGATGAATTCATTCCATTAATCATGAACCTCTTATTTATTTTTTTTTTCTTGCAACTTCGTACAAGAGTTAAAGCATGCAATGCAACATTTCATTGCGTGAACTGCTTCACTGGGAGTTTCTGAGGGGGAAGAGGAAGGCGCACAAAATAAAGACTTCTCTAGTCGACTGCCCAGAGCACGTTTTGTACATTTGTTTAGAAAATCCAAGAACGGCTTAGAGATTAGGGTAATTAGAGAAAAATCAGCTTGAGGAAACCGAGCTTATAATTTTGAAAGTATTGTTTTTTTTCTTGGTTGGAACTTCTTACGATTTTTTCTACGTTTTTAAAAATCCAACACACATTTACATTTTTTAAAAATAATTATGCAATTAATAACTATGAATTTAGGTCATTCGACTAGTTGCTAGTAACAAGAATGCTTGAGATATTGCTGTAATGAATGCTCTAACGTGGTCACATTCAATATAACGATATATTACTACTCATTTAGAATAATTTCAAAATCTGCAAGTCGTGAGGTAAGTGTCCATGAGTGGAAATAGCTGCCAATATAAAGATCGCCAAGGTTCTCCACGATTCTCTCAATCTCTGCAATGTACAAATAAAGCTATAAATCTTTCAATTATTTTCAAGTATAGTGTCTCATGGTGTTATAATGGTCGGTGCTAGAATTTAGTACTAGATATCGTTGCAACTTCGCACTTCAATGCAATATACAAAACAAATGTCGTTTGATCAAGGAAAAAGGAAGAAGTCCGTGACCGGAGGAGCAGAAAAACAGTAAAAATTATTGAACATCTAAACTAGATAAGTAGGAAAGAAAAACACTAGCTCGCGACACGTTGAAACTCTCAGCCATTAGGTAAAACACGACATGTCGTGTTTTACCTAATGGCTGAGTCTTGTCGCGACAGGAGGCAAGGAAGATACCAGCTCCCGACTCTGTGGGCAACCATTACCTTGGCAGTAAATTGATATAAGGGAAGAGATCGATGCTCACTACTTCAGTATTGAGGTTTAGAAGGTATGGCAACCATTACCTTGGCAATCCATAGATATTAGGGATAGCGTCGATGCTACCAACTTCAGTATTGAGGTTTAGAAGGTATGGCAACCATTACCTTGGCAATCCATAGATATTAGGGGTAGGATCGATGCTACCAACTTCAGTATTGAGGTTTAGAAGGTATGGCAACCATTACCTTGGCAATCCATAGATATTACCGATGGGGTCGATGCTACCAACTTCAGTATTGAGGTTTAGGAGGCTTGGCAGCCATTACCTTGGCAATCCATAGATATTAGGGATGGGATCGATGCTCGTTACTTTGCCATGAATGATGAGAAGGCTTTCTAACCATTAATGTGGCAGTAAACGGATATTAGGGATGGAATCGATGCTACCTACTTTCGCATGGATGACGAGAAGGCCTCCCAACCATCAACTTGGCAGTAAATGGATATAAGGGATGGGATCAGTGCTCCCTACTACAGTATTGAGGTTTAAAGGTGTGGCAACGTTCACCTTGGTAGAACATAGATTTTAGGGATGGGATCAATGCTCCTTATTCCACCATGTAAGAAGGCCATTTTTTCTACGAGCCGTGAGATGAGAAATTCCTGCCGCCGGTGGGACTCGAACCCACCATCTCCCGCATGAGATCCTAACTTGGTATTGAATGGATATTAGGGATGGGATCGTCGCTTCATAGTTAAGCATGGATGTTTAGAAGGTGTGGCAACCATAACTTTAGCAGCACATGGATATTAGAGATGGAATCGTCGCTCTCTACATCATCATGGATGAGGAGACGTTTTTTAAACCATCACCTTGGCAGTACATGGGTATTAGGGATGGAATCATTGCTCCCTACTTCACCAGAGATGAAAAGAAGGTTTTATAAGCCATCACCTTGGCAGTATATGGGGTAAGAAAAAAAGAATAACAAACCTACTCCAACGGCCATACCATGTTGAATACGCAGGTTCCCGCTAATCACCAAAGTTAAGCAGCGTCGGACGGGGCCAGTACTTTGATAAGACTATGTTACGTCGTTATAAAAGGGTGGCAACCTGCAGATAGCCCGGAACTAATGGCCTAGTTGTTGATAAGCCATAAAAAAAAGAAGAGAATAACGAACTCGCAAGTGTATCAATTTTCTTCTTCAATTACTCACCAATTATGATTATGTTAAATTTTAAATCGTGGGAACATTCCATCCATTAAAGTATTAATTATAAAGTTCATATAAATGCATATTTTTGCCTTTCATTATTTTTTTTTTTTTTTATGGCGCAACGAGTGCATGGCCATCAGCGCCTTTCTTATCCGTACATCGAAGTAGGAGACTTCATCTACCTCATCTCTATACTGGATTCTAATCGGATATCTTCAGTGGCAGTCCAATGCACGAACCACCCTGCCATAACGAAGACCATCTCTTCGTACTATAATGAAATTTGGCTCAAAAATACTTTGTCTTCAACTAATTGTTTTATTCGTTATCCTGCAGAGTTCTTCCACTGGCAAATGAAAAAATCGTAGCTCTTCCGGTTTTACGTTATTAGGATTTCAGGCACATTTTGTGTAGGTATTTGCACGCGTGGAATCAAATAAAGCAACATTAAAAGTCTTATTGCCTTTTCAAAGGAAATGGAAAAAACTCATTACCATTGTTCAAAATGAAGAGGGTGAATTGAAACGTTTTCGACATGTTCCATATTTAATCAAACTAACGAAAGGCCAAACCCCTTTCAATTCGATATTTTTAACTCTTTTTGAGAAAACATTGGATAAAAATCTAATTGAACTTCAATAATTTAGGAAATACTTTTGATATTTTTTTTAAAATACCTCCAAAACGGTTAAGAAATCGTGGTTTGCGGAAGGAAATCATTGGAAATCTTAAATTTCCAACAAAAACATTTACAACCGATTATCGATAGGACGTTCTCAGTCTATTACTTTTCTTGCGACTTTTTATATGATTTTAGGTGTAAAATAAGTTTATCAGAGTAAATCGAAATGAAAAATGAAAAGAGGATGGGCTTTTCGCTCGTTTCCTTCGCCCCTCCAATCGAGGAAGCCCGCTTATGACGTTCCGATAACGCAATCCAGAAGTGCCGAATTATTGGGACCTAGCCCTGTTCGGATTAGAAAAAATTCAGATGACGCGGAGTTTTGTTATATAGAAACTATTTGAAAGCTTTATAATTTCTCTACAAAAAAGATTCTGAAATAATTTTTGATTAGGTGATGTCAATCGGAGAAATAAGTGCTTAAACTTTGAAGTAATTGATTTCGTTTATTCGAACAGTTCTTTTTGTCTGTTTTTATTCCTTGTTATTTTTTAATTGCTTATAGTTGGGTAATGTATTTGACAATAAAACAGATTAGGTAAAATAAGAAAAACAATTCATTGTTAAAAATATAGCTTGCCAAGAGAAAGAGATTCGATGACGTCTTTTGAATATTTTCAATTGCCTTCATGCTGTTGGTTTTTTTTGTTTTATTTTTCAATTGATTTTATTTGTAGAATTATTACTATAGTAAAAGAACACAGGAATATGTGAAAAATTTTGATATTTTCCAATTCCTTGAAACGTATGAAATGAAGTATCGGTAGAAGAGTATTCTAGGGTTCTGGCGGACCCGAGCAGGTAAAGCCATAAAACCCTTTGAACAAAGGCCGGGGAAAATATTATCCACAATGGTTACTTAACTGTCAACCTTGGTCTTCCTCTGCCTCCCGGCATTTCCATTGGTATGTATTATCTTATTTCTTTGTAAAATTAATTAATGTTACTATTAGCTACTACAGTTTTCATTGGTATGTAGTTTCTTATTTCTTTGCAAAATCAATTAATGTTTTTATTAGCACCTATTTACTTATATAAACTTCAGTAAAATAGCCTTTTTTCCTTCTTTTTCTGTTATGTTTCTATTGATTTTCATTCTACTCATTCTAAGAATTTAAGACGAAATTGTTCTTTTATAATAAGTTAATTGTATTTATAGTTCTGTTACATATCTCAATTATAAACTTTTTATTTTTTTTTTGTTTCTGTATTAATTTCTGTTTTTCTTGTCATTTTAGCTGACGAAGGCTACCAATGAGTAGCCGAAACGTCCTAAATATAGATTTTTTAACGAAAATCTTATTGAGGTTTCTTCAGCCGAATCCCCACCGTTCCATCTTTACTTATCATCCATCTTCATGGGAAAAATATTATCTGTTTCTATTCTAAGCTTTTCAAATGACAATAGGGATATGAGCAGGAACCGCGCTAAGATGATGCAGTTCCTGCGAGTCGGACTTTTGTATTTTGTGTAAGTGCTGTGCAGAATATTGATTCTACTTATGTGAGTAAATTAGAATTTTAAGTAAGGCTGCATCTTTGATTATTAGTTCCAAAACGAAATTGAAAGCTTACGAGTTTCTCATGTGTACACAATATGAAAAAAAAACTGTATCTCTCCCCCTTCCGTTCAGAAATGTTATAATAATTACTTTTCCCCTAACATTTGACACAAAAAACTTTTTATCAAGAAGGTTACGAGGTTGATTACTAGTAATTCTAGAGGTGTTACGATTAGTTTTAGGGTAAGACTAGTACTGAAGGGTTACAAGTATTTATGGGGGGGGGGGGTTATGAGTAGATCTGGAACGGTAAAAGGTGCAGGAAAGGGGGGTGGAGGTAAGTAGTTCATAGATAAGAGGTAAGAGTTATGAGTAGATCCTAGATGAGATTACAAGTAGTTCCTAGATGGGGTTACCAGAAGTTTTTAGAAGGGGTTACGAGAAGTTCTTAGATGGGGTTACGAGAAGTTCTTAGATGGGACTACGAGTAGTTCTTAGATGGGGTTACAATAAGTTCTTAGATGGGGTTTCGAGTAGTTACTAGATGGGGTTGCGAGAACTTCTTAGTTAGGTTACGAGTAGTTCCTGCATGGGGTTACAAGAAGTTCTTAGATGGGGTTACGACTAGTTCCTAGATGGGGTCATTAGAATTTCTTAGATGAGGTTACGAGTAGATCCTGGATGGGGTTACGAGAAGTTCTTAGATAAAGCTACGAGTAGTTCCTAGATGGGGTTAGGAGTAGTTCTTAGATAGGACTACGAGTAGTTCCTTGATGGGGTTACGAGAGGTTTTCGTGAGGGGGGGGGGGTTACGAATGAATGAGCGGAAGTAGTATGGAGCCAGCTCGACCCTGGCCTTGGTGCGGAGTCACTTGTTGCAATTAGAGATTAAATACTTGAAGTGGGTGGAGCTAGCTGCTTGCCTCGGAACCAGCCCTCACACCTGATACACATTGTCCATATCGTTGTTTTGCTCTGTCCAAGGTCGCACCTTCTCTACACCGCTCCCAGTCCCTGCTTCTCCTCACGCCCGTGCTCTTATTCAGTGGACCTTTTTACAGTAACCGCACTCGCCTAATAATACAAAGCCCTCGTCATTATAGGGAAATTTATAAACATCCTAATCTACGAAGGAATTTAGATATTAGCTATCAATACATCAAATCAGAGGAAAAATGGTAGCAAGCGAATATGTGAATAATGGCAGTAGGCGAATAGGTGAATAATGACATGAGGTGGATGGGTGAATAAATGCAGAATACGAATAAGTGAATATTGACAAAAGGCGAAAAGGTGAATTATGGGATGTGGCGAATAGGTGAACAATTGCAAAAAAAAAATAAATAAATAAATAATTGGAGAATAATGACAGAAGACGAATAGGTCAATGTTGGAAAAAGTGGAATAATAGCAGAAGGCGAACAGGCCATGGTCGTATATAAGGGGGCGCTGAATCTGCCCCCCCCCCCGAAATTATGATGTAATCGAAAAAAGGGTCATAAAACCCTGAAAAATAAATGAAATAAGATCACTTAGTTCATTAGATTCAGATTAGAATAATAATAGCAAAAGGCGAATTGGTTAATAATGACAAAAGGCAAATAGGTGAATAATTGTTTACTGTGAATAGGCGAATCATGGAAGAGAGATATTAAAAGAAGAATAGGAAAAGGGGTCTTTTTGCGAAGACCAGATCCAGTTACTTGTGAAGTATCTGTAGTGATTATAACAGTGATTCAGCGCACGCGCATAAATTATTAGCTTTTCTATTGGCTATTGCTATGGGCAATTCTATTGGTTGTTGCTGGTAGTAAAGTAACCTTTAACACTCAAATCAATCCAACTCGCAAAAGTTATTAGAATTCCATTAATATTAGTGAGTTGGATTGGCTAGAGTTTTGATATCTTCATGAGCGAGCATAGAAAGAGGAAACTCATAGCACGTATGCCCATAATGCGAAATAAATATTAAAATGTTATAGAGCCACCTGACAAAAAAAATCGGCGAGGAGGCCCCTAAACTTTACAATTACCATTGGTTTTTATAATATTAACCTTTTTATTAATAAATCAGCTGTTACCCAGCGTGCCATGCTACACCTACTTTCTGCATATAGAATAGCCTAAATAAATTAGAAACCAAATAAGTATTATTAAAATCTAATACCACGAATCTGTAACTGTTTCAAACCCGTGATCTCCCAACTGGGAGTCCTAGACGACTTTGACCTAACCTATAACACCCCCCATAACAAGACATACATGTATGCCAAGTTTGGTAAAAATCGGTCTAACGGTGTGGATATTTATTAAAAAAAAAAAACATACAGACAGCAGCTGGTAGACGTTTTTGACCTGGCCTATAAAAATCCCCTGATCGAGACCAACCTGTGTGCCCAGTTTGACCAAATCTGTCTGTCAAACGGTGTGGGTTTGTATAAAGAACAAACATACAGACAGACAGATGGCAGCCGTTTTGACCTAGCCTATGGCAATCGCCGTATCAAGATCTACCTGTGTTCCAACTTAGGTCAAAATCGGTCGAACGGTGTGGATTTTTATAGGGAACAAACATACATACAGACAGCTGGTAGAGGTTTTTGGCCTAGCCTACGGCACTCTCCAGATTAGGATCTACCTGTGTACCGAGTTTAGTCAAAATCGGACGAACGGTGTTGATTTTTATAGGGAACAAACATACAGACAGACTGCTGGTAGAGGTTTTTGACCTATCCTTCGGCACTCTCCAGATTAGGATCTACCTGTGTACCGAGTTTAGTCAAAATCGGACGAACGGTGTGGATTTGTATAAGGGACAAACATACATACAGACAGCTGGTAGATTTTTTTGACATAGCCTAGGAGATTTCTCGTATCAAGACCTACCATTATTCCAAGTTTGGTCAAAATCGGTCAAACGGTGTGGATTTGTATAAGGAAAAAACAAACAGACAGACACGTGATTTTATATATATATATATATATATATATATATATATATATATATATAGATATTGCTTGCTGAAATATAGTCTGCTTAGTTTCATTTATGTTTTACAAGCCTAAAAGTATTACTTACAAATACAAGTTATCTAAGGGTTAGTTCGAAACTATGTAAATATAGTAGTAAAAAAAAAAAAAAAGTTACTTTTAGTAGTGTTTGCAGTGATTTTAAATAATTTTCATTACTATATTAACTTTTGATTACTATATTTATATAATATGGTTTCTAAACTTTGATAACGTGTAAAGAAGAAAATAGATAACCTGCAAAGAACCTGCAAGCTAATCCGTAAGTACCAAAATCACTGTTTAAAATCACGACAGATACTTTAAAGTAACTGGATGTGGTCTTCGCAAAAATACCCCAGGAAAAGACGAATCCAATAATTATTTGATGAACATACCAACTGACAGGAAGTGCATTATCTTAGCGAGGTACTTATTCCCCAGTCAGATCAGAACAGCTAAGAATAGAAACTCTAAATATATTGTTTCCTAAGACTTGTTAATTTGATATAGACGTAAATGTATAAGACTGCAAGAGTTTCGGTAGTACAGTGTCCATGAACCAGAGTTAGTGACAGTAGCAACTCGAAAACTGGAACTCGCTCTTAGTTCAAAATCGGCTGAGACAAACACAAAAAAGACATTTTTCATTATAAGCAAGGCAAAACATGTTTGCCAGGATGCCTACCTTTATAGACAAACTTCTTTAAATGCAAATGGTATTCCGAAAAGTGAGAAAAAAGTCATAAACGTTGTGGGTAAGCCAACAGGTAAGAAATACACGCGTAAGGGTGCACCTACACTGGACCCGTTCCGATCCGATCCAATAGCCACCGACTGTCGGAAGAAAAACAAACATATGCATCTCAATGGAGGTACCTACATTGGTCCTGCTCTGATCCAATCCGGTCCAATCCAATGGCCACCGATTCTTTGCCATTCAAACGTGTTTGTTTCGGACCGACAAAGCAAAATGGCGCCAACCCACATTTAGTGTTTCTAAAAAACACAAACGGTTCTAAATCTTAACCGATTTCAATGCATTGTTTTTTATATCAAAGGAAATAACATTTAGAACAACTTTGCCAATTCACATTTTTGTTTTTTGTTTCCCTTGTTTATTAAATTGCGTGGAAAGATGTTTATAACCATCCAACGTATATAACCTTCCAATATTTATAACCTTCTAATGTTTATAACCTTCCAATGCTTATAACCTTCTAGTTACCTTTCTTATAAATAATTTTAAAATATGAATACCAATACTTCTCTTTCCTCCAACATTCAACCTAATCGAACGTTTCTATGCTTATTGGGTGGTATTTCTTAACTTAATCACTCATTTTCACTTCACTAGGAGGTCATTACTGACGAGCTGTAACTATATCGGATCGGATCGGGTCGAGACCAATGTAGGCACTCACGTTGGCCGTTGTCGATCAAACGAAATCGGATTGGATCGGATCGGGCGAAATACGGGTCCAATGTACATTGGACCTACATTGGACCTAGGTCTTTCCCTCGATCCGATATCGTTTGACTGACAACGATCGACAGCGGCTGACGTGAGTGCCTACATTAGTCCCGACCCGATCCGATCCGATCTCGTCAGTAATGAACTCGTAGTAAAGTGAAAATGAGTGATTAATTTAAGAAATACCACCTAATAAGCATAGAAATATTCGATTACCTTGTTGGAGGTATAAAGGTGGAGTCGAGAGGCCATTCAATCATCCGGAAGTATGAAAAAAATAGTAGTGTAACAATTCATTTTTAACTGTTACTATCCGATAAGAGAAGCATTAGTATTCATATTTTAAAATAATTTACAAGAATGGTAGCTAGAAGTTTATAAACATTGGAAGGTTATCAATATATTTCCAAGTAATTTAATAAACAAGGAAAACAAAAAGTCCGTCTCGCAGGAACTGCATCATCTTAGCGCGGTTCCGTTCATATCCCTAGTCTAATTTGGAAAGATTAAAATAGAAGCAGTTATTATTTTGGTTCCACCAGTCTTTTTTTTTAATTAATGATTATAATGGCGTGTCAACTCTTAAGGTCACTAATGCCATTCCTGTGTGTAGTAAAGTCTTGAAAGGTCATGATTTACAATCTTACCTGGAAGGGTCAGCAACACTAGAAACGGACCTGCTAGTGACAAGGTCTTGGAATCCTGGAAATCTATATTTCTATCAATAAATTGTTTTTGTTATTTTACTAAACCAGTTTTATTGTCAAATACATTATCCAACTGAAAGCAATTAAAAAATAACAAGGAATAAAACAGACAAAAACAACCATTCGAATAAACGAAATCAATTAATTTAAAGTTTTAAGCACTTATTTCTCCGATTGACATCGCCTAATTAAAACTTTCTTCGGAACCTTTTTTGTAGAGCATTTAGTAAGCTTTCGAATGGTAATCTTCCGCTTCACAAGATTGTCAACGGTTTTCGAGATACTAACGAAAGTATACAAAGTTACCAAAACTTTTTTTGTCTGTTAATAAAATATTTTATTCTAACCCTTCCTTTACTCTAAACGTAACAAAAATTTCAACATATTAGTTTTGATGATAGTAGAACATGCAGAAAATGTTTCAACTGAATCCCATGATTCTAAGTACCCAAAACAAAAACGGTATTCAAAAACTATTTTTCCAATTTTTTCGAAAACGGTTAAAGCTATCGCCTTGAAAATGGTTTCATTCGTTTTCCTAGCCCAGGAAACATATAAAACGAGTACTTACAAGCTTATGAACTCAAAAACGTAAGCGTTACGATTTTTTTTTGCGCGAATTTCGCCCCAAACGCCATCTTCCAGTGGGCGGATTTTGCTGGTTAACGAACTTGACCTTCAAATTAGACGAAAGATTTTTGTACCAAATTTCATCACAATCGGACCATTAGGGAAGCCAGAAATGAGCGAACAGACAAATATATATATGTATATATATATATATATATATATATATATATATATATATATATATATATACACACAAATTTGAACCACCGTTATTTTCGGTCTCTAGGGGTTCTGAAACGCGAAATTTTCTAGTCGGCACTTCCGGATTGTTTCATTGTACCAACCTTATAAGCGGGGTTCCTCCCTATGGGGGAGGGAGGAACCGCGCTAAAACTGGAGATATAAAATAATGAATTTTCAATCTACTTTATTTTATTTCTCAGCTCCAAAGGCACATTGGACGAAACGCTCGGACACATTTAGACTATTTTTCGATGCAAAATCAAACGAAAAAAGTCCGACTCGCAGGAACTGCATCATCTTAGCGCGGTTCCGTTCTTATCCGAAGTGCGATTAGGAAAGGAATAGTAGCTGCTATTGGTAGGTTTTGATCTTTCGTTAAAAATATAGACAAAGTTGTTCTTAATTTATGACCTTTGATTAAAAAAAATATATATTAAAATTGGTTAAGATGGAGAGGCTGTAGTAGAATTTTTTGAAACACAATATGTCGTTTGGCGCCAAGTTGCGTCGGTCGTCCGATATCGATCTAGAAACAAACAAGTTTGAACGTCCGAGACTCGGTAGTCATCGAGCGGATCGAGTCGGGACAAATGTAGGCACCTCCATTGAGATGCTTGTATTTGTTTTTCTTCTGACAGTCGATGGCTATCGGATCGGATCGGAATTTTTTCAGCGTTTCTCGAGAACGGTTATAGACATATGAATATGTATTTGTATATAAATACAATTTTAAGCTACAAATATTTTCGTGGTCTAAGGGGTATGAAAGGTGAAGGGTGCGTCAATGGGTCGGTGTTTGGGTTTCCTTCCTATGTAGGGATGGGAAACGTGCTAAAAAGGTTAAAATGCCGCTTTAAATTTTAAATGTCACTTTTATAAATTTAACTGACTTACATGTTCCTTACAAAACTGTACTGCCCGTAATGTTATTAAAGTTGTTATTGTAGATATATTCAGAATTTCGCTCTTTCGTGAAGAATAGGTCTTGCCAAAGTGTTCACGATTACTATTTTCGTATACTGATGTGTTCAATAGTAACGAATACCGAGAGTCTTGATAATAAATAAATAAATAAATAAAGATTGCAGATAATTTATTCGTAAGAAAACTAATAATCTATTCATATTCTGTAGTTTAAGTTGTATCGAACACTGAACAATGCTGTCTTCCGTTCAATGCCTTGAGAATCTTTCATTTCTATACACATGTAAACATGCTGCTTTAATAAACACTTTCTGTAATGAAAAAAATGCGAGTTTGTTATCTCTAATTATGAACTTTTTGTTTAGATAATTATATAACATATTTGTAAATAATTTCATAGAAACTATGTCAAGATCCTGAAATATAATATACAATGGTACGCGATTCGGTAAAGATTAATTTATTTAATTAATTTATTAGATTAATTTATTTAATTAATTTATTAGATTAATTTATTTAATTACTTCTATTGCAATATAATAATTTGTAGCCCATAATGAGGAATATTCCAGTAGAGGGAAAGAGTTCCAAAGAATCAATAAGAACTTATGACGAATCGGGGCAAGTAGTAATGTCTTGAATAGATTAATGTAAAGAAGCTATGATTGATGACAATATAGCAAGGGATCTTGCTGTAGGTTGTCTCTAAGGAAGGTTTAAGAGGATCCCAAGCCATGTCGGAGTGCTGGGGAACGAAACAATGGTGACAAAGTGGGCCAGAAAGAAGCAAACTAAAAACTCTGGTAAGGCCTTCGTCCCCAAAATAAATACTGTCATAAAAATAGTTGTTGCTGAAAGACATTGCACAGCTAAGACGGGTAAAATTGGGGAAAAATTACTCATAGAAACCCAGCGAAATAGCTGGCTTGCCTCTTTCGACTGTGTACAGTCTCATATGAACAGAATCGGGAGAGAAGCTCTTTTCACACTTATCGTAGTCGACACGTCACTTTGGAATGTGCTGAGTTTGCGGAAAGGGCTGGGCCACACACACTGTCAAATATTTCGCCATGAAAATATATCCGCTTAATCACGAAAGCTAGGACAGAGCGGCTGAATTCTTTTAGTAGGCCATGGCGTACAGGCTGGCGTGCATACTGCTCCATGAGCAATCACAAAAACGATAAACATGCTGCATTTTATTGCTGAGATGTCTTATTATGAAAAAGGTTAGGATGGCAAACTATAACAAGGATCAACTCTCTCTACAACAAGTTAAGACGGACAAACACCGGTAACTGGGGCTCATTGAATAAATATTTAAATAATTCATACAAATAAGACAATTTTTGATGAGTGAGTTTAATTATTGATTAAGTGGATTTTATATTCATGTTTTAGTATTAATGTACTGTTTTATTTTCTATTTAATTAGTCATATATTTATTTATTATTATTATTATTTTATAAGGTGCTCCGATTAATTTATTATTATTTTATTCATTTAGTGCTTTATTTATTTTTTTCTCCAAGTTGAAGTTATTTTTCAAATGTATTCTTTTCATATTTTAAATAATTAATTACTGCCCATATGCACTGTGGCTGATAAACACTGTCTAAGACTATGCAAATGGTTTTGTTTAGAATTATTCTGTAATGTTAAATCTTTGTAAATTTATGCATAAAATAAATTTACATTCATTCATTTATATATATGAACCGCCGGAATTGTCATACGGTCTGAAACGTGAACATTTCTCATCGGCACACCCGAATTCCGTCATAAGGACGAAACGAAAAACTAAAAACATCAAAGAAAAATCAACTTTCTTTGTCATTTTACTATTAACAGCTTAACCCGCAGGAATAGTGATAAACACTATCTAATGAAACGAAACCAACACTTGCTTAAAGCACTCTTCTATTCCATTGAGCTGTTGGACAGTGTAACATCCAATGGACAAAAACCTGAATTTTTGTTTTCTTACATTTAATTTTTAATCCTCTAGCTAAGTTTAGAAACTATTAAAGGAATTAAAATCGTATAAAACCAGTAAATATTAGTTTGATTTTGATCAATAAACACATGAACAGTATTAAAAACAAGGCAAAGTCTTCAAAACCTGTTTCATACCAACAATCAGTTTGAACCTCTTCCTTTGAAGATAGAACAGTGTTCCTATTATGTTAAGTTATGGGTAAGTACTCCTTTATTATCTATCCTGAATTATTCTTCATTGATCTTTGACATTTTTCTTAAGTACAAAATTTTGATAGACCATAGCAAAAAAACTTTACCAGAAAACATCCCAAGTTTTTTAGAGCTTAAAGTTTAACTCAAGTATGATGCACTGAGGGCAATTTAGTTTGCCAAAATTTGCCGAATCCAAAGATTTTTATTTTTTATTTTCAGATGCATCACATAATACAATTTATTTTTTCTTCCAAATTTGAAAATGTGGATAAATCTAAGAAAACTGAATCAGTCTTTGGGAAATACTGATTTAATTTAATCTGCAGGATGCTGCCGGTTGGCGCCGCGATTCGGTCACCGATTTTTTGTTCTTACGGCGGGGGAGGAAGCGTTCTGAAATGGGCATTTACAATAAAAGGTTATGCCATTCCTCACGCCAAATTATTTAGGTAAGACGTTTATAAAGGAGTATTGGGCCGGACAGCGACTTGATGATCTAGCAACAGAAATGCTGGCGCGATCCTATTGTGTTTGGTAGCAGTGACTCATTTACAAACCAAGAACAACTGGAGGAAAAAAAATCGCACAATACATGACTGCGTCATTGTGAATAACGAGGAACGCCTAGCCAGTTACTATGTTCAGTATCCGTGTTCGAATAGCACTACAGATTGGAGTCAAAATGGCTTCTCATTGTCAAAAAGGTCGGTACTTCTCAGTTTGTTTCCTAAATGTCTATATTCCGTGGAAATGCTCCGTCGGCAATAAAATTACCACGAATATTTACTAATCTATTTTAAAGTAGGGAGGAAAATATCGCATCCTTGATATGATTCCTTCTGCGAGGCATGTTGATATGATTTGATGATCTCGCCATTGCTATTATATTATATTTACATGTGCTAGTCATCTACTTGCATAGGTGGAGGACGCGACCTCTCGAACAATGGTCTACTGCTCATTGTATCATCTACTGTTAGATAATAGTTTAAATATCACCAAGTGCGTTCTTATTTTTAGAATTTGTTCATCGTAAATATTGAAGAAATATTTTCCTAGGAAGTTGAAATCTTCTGGAAGCCGTAATGACCTATGTGAGCCGAGAATGTGCGGCGCCGCATTTTGCCAGACATCCATTAGAAGAGAAGGGTTTAGTAAACATTTGCACATGATGGGTAGCAAAGGAGCACGTGCTACAGAGGCACTGGATCGGAAAATGCTAAACATATGTGGCCTAAGTCAATCAAAGAAGATCCTCCTATTTTCATAAGCGGCACAAAATGCACATGCAAGGCTAACCGTATTTATCGTAGATCGTGCTAAGCATTCCTTCATGTTTCTTAGTAGCACGTGCTTTTGCCGATAGGCTCCCAATGGGCCTTTTGGTAGAGTAGCGGAATAGGATCTACCGGAGGAGAAGAGGCTTTCCCAACGCTTACTGGCTCAAAAGAGAGTATGGAGAGAAGGCAAAGACGTCGGCATGCATCAACATCTGTAAGATGGACCCGCAGTATAATCACTAACATCTAGACATAGGTAGAACACAAGCATGGAGGGATGGATCATTGTCTCACTCAATTGCTCACTGGGGCGGGTTTCTTCAGCTCAAAACTGACTCGGTTTAAGTAATGTGGCATAAATATGCCCCAATGCATACACCTGCGGAGAATATGTTCTTCCGCTACCTATGAAAAACATGAATGGACAGGAAACTGAGAGAGACACAGAAACCAGAAAAATTAGTCACCCTAATTCCGTTTGCTAACGAAAATTACTGTTCAGATCCTAAAGAAAGTAGCCGACCCCGGATACGGGAAGATGCCTTACTGCGGCTTAAACATTTAGTTTTAAAAATTGGTCACATAGCCATCACACCCCTTGGCGGCGGCTGGGCAGGGTTGTTGAGGAGTATAGGGAGGTGGCATTTAAGGAACCTCATACCTTTCTGGTATTTCCTACTTAGTCTCATGAAAGAATTGTATCCAACCCTTGTCACAAAAAGTCCGTCTTGCAGGAACTGCATCATCTTAGCGCGGTTCCGTTCATATCCCTAGTCTAATTTGGAAAGATTAAAATAGAAGCAGTTATTATTTTGGTTTCGCCAGTCTTTTTTTTTAAATTAATTACTATAATGGCGTGTCAACCCTTAAGGTCACTCACGCCATTCCTGTGTGTAGTAAAGTCTTGAAAGGTCATGATTTACGATCTTACCTGGAAGGGTTTGCTAACACTAGAAACGGTCCCGCTAGGGACAAAGTCTTGGAATCTTGGAAATCTATATTTCTAACAATAAATTGTTTTTGTAATTTTACTCAACCAGTTTTATTGTCAAATACATTATCCAACTATAAGCAATTAAAAAATAACAAGGAATAAAACAGACAAAAAGAACCGTTCGAATAAACGAAATCAATTAATTTAAAGTTTTAAGCACTTATTTCTCCGATAGACATCGCCTAATTAAAACTTTCCTCAGAACCTTTTTTGTAGAGCATTTAGTAAGCTTTCGAATGGTGATCTTCCGCTTCCCAATATTGTCAACGGTTTTTGAGATACTAACGAAAGTATACAAAGTTACCAAAACTTTTTTGTCTGTTAATAAAATATTTTATTCTAACCCTTCCTTTACTCCAAACGTAACAAAAATTTCAACATATTAGTGTTGATGAAATTCGAACATGCAGAAAATGTTTCAACTGAATCCCATGATTCTAAGTACCCAAACCAAAAACGGTATTCAAAAACTATTTTCCAATTTTCTCGAAAACGGTTAAAGCTATCTCCTTGAAAATGGTTTCATTCGTTTTCCTAGCCCAAGAAGCATATAAAACGAGTACTTAGAAGCTTATGAATGATGACCATTCGTCTGGGAGCTACAGAGCTAACAGACAAATATATATACATATATATATATATATATATATATATATATATATATATACATATACATATATATATATACATATATATATATACATATATACATATATATATATATATATATATATATATATATATATATATATATATATATAGACAAATTTTAACCACTATCATTTTCGGTCTCTATGGGTTCTGAAACGCAAAATTTTCTAGTCGGCACTTCCGGATTGCGTCATGAGATCAACCTTATAAGCGGGGTTCCTCTCTATGGGGGAGGGAGGAACCGCGCTAAAACAAAATAAAACACATACATACGAAGTCGAAAAAATGTTTTGTAAACATCCGTTTTCCGGAATTCGACTACTGAAATATAACTGTTGTTTCCGATTAATGACACTGTCAATATCACATTAGAAATAAATGAAAACGATGTATTTTGAATACCAGCCAAATCGGATCAACGGGAGCAAGTATTTTTCTGATATATTTATCCTTAGAAATCCTAAAATTAGAAGAGTTACATTTATGCTATTGCAGTAGATGCTTTGCTAAATTCACGGTGGAGCGTACTTTTGGATTGAGTTCTAGTATCCATATTGCCAGAATTAGGAAGTAGTCCTGTTACTTCTTGAAGGGGACCATGGAAAATAATGGGCGAATCACAAAATTCGGATGTTGGGAAATCGAAGTCAAAGTTCCAAAAGTGCTTCAGGATAGCAAGGTCGATTATAGTACCCTATATAATGCTGATTCATTAACCTGATTGAAAAATTATGCAATTGAAATTCATTCATTGAATCTTTCTTAGATGATGGTGCTTGAAACTGAGAGATAACTAAAGGAGAAACAGAAAAAAAATTCAATGCCTTCTGTTGCCTACATCTTTCTGACTCAGGAAAAAAAATGTAGATTTTCCAGATTTGCCCTTTCTCTTCCAAGGCCCTGACATGAGGGAAACGCCTAACATCCACTAACTAATGCATCATTGACAGATATTTGGCTGATTTATTTCATCCTCCAAGACTCCTCTAGGGGGAATATCCCCTCGATGCACGCAGAAAACTGGTTAAAGAGACTTTCCTGTTTTGTAAGGACTCTATAAATAGAAGAGCTTGTTTTTTCCCTACGTCTCCATAGAAAAAAAAACACCAGTGCAGGAATTACCTTCATTTCATTCCCATTTGATTATGTTAACCAAACACGATATGTGCCCTTGTGAAATTATATCCTGAATGTCGAAGTCCTTAAAAACTGCTTTAATGGCCAACGTCCGTGGTGGAGGCCATATTTGAAAAGAGGCATTTGAACTGACATTTTTCTTGATGAATGCGATTCTTTATAAGACGTGACAATTAATCACTTTATGGTATCTTACAATATCTTCCTAAGGAAACATAATGTAAAGAAGTTGTATAGGGATTTGCTGAAGAGTACCTGATGCGCGTGGAGGAATGTACTTCTTCTTACGAAGGCAAGCCGCCATCACGCCAATTATGAACATTAACCTATCATTGGATCTATATAGAATGGATTGGTCTAATGAACATCTTTGCCTCAATGGAAAAGATTAACCTTAAAGATTCATTATTGAATAATAATGGAGATAGACTTTCACAAATGGTTATTTTATACTAACTTGAAAACATTGCTTTTGATTTAACAAATCAAATCGGGCCTCCGTAGGAGGATGGCGAGAACACCAGAATCCTACTTATGTGATGCGGGTATGAAATGTGGCAGGTTTTGTTATGTCAAAGTTGGAAAAATGTCTTGCTCTACCATGGATTTTTATTCCCTCCATGTTGGTCACTAGATATTCCACTCGAAGTTGCTTCGGTGCCACATCGAAGTTAAGATCTCGTTATATTAATTTATTGGTCCCTGGGTCTGAGCCAGGTTGATAATGCGTCTCTCCTCATGGGGTTGTGCAGCTTGGCGTTCCCTCAATTAGGTGGTATTTGGTAAATATCTATCGCAGCAGGGGGAATCCGTCGTCATGGCACTTGATTTTTTAAATACCATAAATATGCTTTAGCTATGACTGAACTGAAAAAAGCGTTACAAAAAAGTGTCCGCTGGTGTTCGCGCATGCGCGGTAGCCATGTACGAAAAAGACGACTGTAAGTTATACAGTACATTACATAGGTTTGTCAGGTGGATCTAAAGCATATTTATGTTCCTGAATTTGAACAGAAGGCTCTAAAAGATTGAATGTTTTTTTATTTATAGTTCTTCTTTGTGGTGCTTGAGCCACAAAGAAGTTTTCTATATATCCTTTTAGCGCGTTTCCTCCCTCCCTCCACAGGGAAGAAGCTCACTTATGACGTCGACTTTATGATGCAATTCTGATGAGCTGATGAGAAATGTTCACTTTTAACTTTACAGAATAATTCAAAATGATGAGGCAAGCCAGATGTGTCCACTAGAAAATTTCTCATTTCAATACCCATAGATCGAGAAAACAACGGTAGTTAAAATTTATTATACAGTTATATACAGGGCGTCCCCAAAATAAACGGAGAACTTCGTGAATCGATGCAGGATGTAAAAGGAAAGAAAAAAAGTCCTTTGGAATTTTTCTCGTTTTTGCTTCGTTTCCGAGAAAAACGCAAAAAAAAAACGAAAACACAATCGTGAATAGGCCTATATAAGAATCATTAAAAGTATATGATTTATCTTCCCCCCCCCCACCCACCTCCGCCCAAAACCAAACAATAGAAAATCTTCTTGGTCAAAAAATTAAATGACGTCATGTAATGCTGCAAGTTAAACATAATTTAACATAGCTACTTTTCTTCGGAGGAAAGTGATATCACAAAACAAAAAAAACTTTCAATACTTAATAAAATTAAAGTTTTAATTCTTAAAACAGTTTAACATTTAACATTGGACGCGTAAATAATTTTAAAAAATAATAATTTCTTCTTCTAATAATTCTTTACAATTAATTCAAAAGCAGTTCAGAGGTTTGGCCCCTTGCAGCATTACAGGCATCATATCGCTCATTGAAAGACTGGGCGGCATTTGTGCATTGCTCTGCTGTAATTGTTCCCTGGCCCATCTGATGAGGTACTCTCTTGAGCCAATGGGCTCAAAATTTTTTTGGTGTAATAGCGTCTTAGTTGGCTAACTATCCCAAGTTCTAGATTGTTAGTACAGTAGAACTTGCATAATTCGAACCCCTAGGGACCGATAAAAAAGTTCGAATTATCCAAAATTCGAATTACAAAAGTTTTTGAAAATAAAGAGGTAAAAAATCGAATTTCGTATTTTCACATTTTTTAATTTAAAAAAATAAATACATTTTATTTAAACAATAACAAATATTTCATAAATTGATAATTACGTACATAAGTAATAAATAATTTATCAAAAAAGTAAAAATAAAAGTCTATTGTTTTGAAAAAAGTCATTTTCATGGGCAAGAATTTTTTCTTTATTTTTTAGGTAAGTTGGTAAAGTGTTAGGAGGAATTCCAAAGTCCTTGGCAATTTCAGATTTTTTATTTATTCCTTTTTCAACTTCTTTAATCGCAACTATTTTCTCTAGCAACGTTAAAGTTTTTTAACTTCTACGCTTCGACATCTTAAATCAACAACTCACTGAACTGTGCTGTACACCAGAAATTCAAGGCACAAACAATACAACAGATCTAGGCGCTGACTGACTTATAACTGAATAAGAAATGAAGATCGGAGGGATGGTGGGAGGTAATTTTAGGATAAAACTACAGGATGGTGTATGTAACTACAACCCCTGGAAGGGAGGAAACGCGACCCACCATTTTGCAGAACTCCTAGAGTCCAAGAACTAGACTATGAGACTGCCGTGCTTCTTGTCCCGGAACCCCGACATCCGTATCTTACTATCCTTCTTACCCGAGTGGAGAATATTTTCACAAGATTCAAGATCGAACACCTCCCATTGGAGGTAAAGACTTTTTCGAATTAACCACGATTTTTTTACATTGTTTATGCCCTAAATTCTAGGGACTGAGAGAAATATTCGAATTAACCACGATTTCGAATTATCCATGTTCCACTGTATTCCATACTCCCCAAATACCAGCCCCTCCCCCGAACTTATTTCCTATATATAAGCTCCTGGAAAGGGGTAAACACTATTGTTAATGACTTCGAGAAAAATAGCCACATTTCTGCGACCTATCCACCTTTGAACTTCGGAGACCCACCGGAGTGGTCCGCACAATATAATATGAATCCTTTCTTGACCTCTTTTGCCCTATCTGTCCGGATGGTTGAAAATCAACAAAGCAAAACATTCCCACTTTATTCGCCTTGAAACAAATCATTCCTCTTGGACTTACGAAGTTGCGATATCTATTGATCCATTGATAATGATGTCGGAGTATTTGGCCGACCTTGGCTGGAGAATTGCCATCCAACGGATCAACCTTGAACACTTCTAGCGATGAACTCCTCTCAGTCAAGGACAATCCTTCCTACAACAATTATTCCAATTTCCTCATTCAGAAACAGAAAAGAAAATTCCACCTTGACGAGAGTAATAAGTTTCACTAATAAATACAGCAATTATAACCATTACACTATTAATTAAAAGTTAATAAAAATATTCACGGAATTTACATAAAAATGAAATAAAAATATACTAGTGAATTGCTAAAAATTGTCTTATTCTTCCAAAAGTTAAAAAAAAATGTCATCTCTTTATTTATTACTAGGGAACGGATCATATAAAATAAAATTGAAAATATTTACATATATATTTAACTATATATAATGAAATATGTAATAATAAAATTGAAAATATGTAGAAAAAATACCCAAAACACTATAAAATATTGAAAAGAAAATTGTAAATAATTAATACGAACATTATTATAAATGATTATTATAAGTGGAAAGAACAAAAGTTGAAAAATATATAGAACAAATTACTAAAACTCTATAAAATATTGACAATTAAAGCATAAATAAAAATTAGGAGCTCATTTTAAAAGGGGGAAAAAGGAATTGAAAATTTCTAGAGATGAAAATTATTATGGAAAATTGTCTGCAACAAGATGCATTTTTAAATTATCAAACTTGAAATGACCGGCGCGCCGCACAGTGGTCAAAACCCGCCCAAAAGCGCTCAAAACTCAATAACATTTGATATTGTTGATTTAGAAACCTGAAATTACAATATTTTAACTAGAACACGATTTTTCACTCGGATCACTTCAGACATTTTTTGCAGTCAACACTGACTTCGGTACTGCAAAAAAAATCCATCTTCGATTTGATTCCAATGTTTATATAGAGATAACGCGCGTCTGTCTTACCGAGTTCGTTCACCTCTAGCACCAAAGTAGGCAGGTTTATGCAGCTAATTTTAGTCTGGGGTCTTTCTATACATGCCCACGGAATATTTAAGCCCGAAATTTGAGACGCAAAAGCTATATGACAAAACGAAATTTGATACGTGTAATATTTTTACTTTTTCAGGATCCCCGTCCATGAAGGCGATTCGAAAAATACAAAAATACTTTTTTTTTGCCCTTCGAATATCCCATTAATACAAGAAAAACATGCGACAACCTTATCGGCCTGAAAAAGTAAAGTTGAAGGAACGATTTTCTTCGTTTCTAGTCCTTCAATGATTAACCACCGTCCTGCAATCAACGGTGTGGGCCTAAAACTCAAGAAATGGCACTCTCACGAGGTATATAACATATATTTAAGGCAAATGGGTTCGGAGAAAATACTTCAAAAAATCAAGTTTTGAGCGCTTATTGACTATTTTTGACCACTGTGCGCCGGTGTGATCTCTCGAAGGGAGTATACAGTGGTAGGGTTCCCGATCAGGCCACATTTTTTTCGTTTGATTTTGCATCGAAAAATAGTCTAAATGTGTCCGAGCGTTTCGTCCAATGTGCCTTTGGAGCTGAGAAATAAAATAAAGTAGATTGAAAATTCATTATTTTATATCTCCAGTTTTTAAAATGATATCAATATGATTCTTTCACTAATTCAATTTTTGTAGAGATTAGATTAAAGGAATAATACAATTATTGAACAATAATAGTATATTATTTTAAAAACGCGTCTGCTCCTGGTCCATTAGATCCGGGAGAGCATGGGTGGATGCCAGCGACCTTTGCTTCTTTCAATTACAAAAGACACAGTGATCTAGACTCAATAGGTAAAGCATTATTTTCTTTCTCGGTTTCCCCTTTATTTTTTCAATTAAAAACTAAAAAGAATATCAAAATATGTAGAAAAAAAAATATGTATTTAGGGCAGAATATCTAGGAACATGGATTTTGACAGAATATGTAAAAAAATGTAAAATAAAAACCTGTTTAAATGCTTTAAAATCACTTAAAACGTGCAGAATTTCATCAAAAATTACAATTTAAGAATCAGAACAAAATATGTAATTACAATAACATCCGTTCCCTAGTAATTACTAATGGCTGGATTTCGTGCACTAAAAATTTTAAAAACTTGCGATAAAAAGTAGCCAAACTTTCTAAAACGTGCAATAAAAAAACTACACTGACAGACGTGCAACCCAACCTTCTACTGTGTGAAGAGGTGATGTGTAATTAATAAAATCAAATATTAAGTTAACATATTTATATAATTATTATAATATATACGTGTGCTTATAAAAACTACAAAACAAAATATTTGCTAGGTATGATAATTAAACAAAATTAATAATATACATGTATAGTAAAACATAAATTTTCGTAATTTTCTACTAAATATATTTTTTCTACTAAATAAATACTAAAGGTATTATTATATTAGGTATTTATAAATTACATTGAAAAGGTTAAGAAAATAGGATTGGTATTTTAAAGCCCATAAATTTCTATAAATATTGAAGGTATTTATTAATTAGATGCATAAAATTGGGAAAATAAGATTGGCATTTTAAAACCTAGATTTTTCTATAAATATTGAAGGAATTTATATATTAGATTTATGACGTTCTGACAATGGTACTGTCACTCTAAAGCCTGGGATTTCTATAAATATTGAACGTACTTATAAACTAGATTCATGAGGTTAACAAAATAGGACTGGCATTTTAAAGCCCAGAAGTATCTATAAACGTTGAAGGTATTTATAAATTAGAGGCACGAGATTGCGAAAATAGGATTGGCATTTTAAAACCTAGAATTTTCTATAAATATTGAAGAAATTTATATGTCAGACTTATAGTGACAATGTGGCTAGTATTCTAATGCCCAGGAATGTCTATAAATATTGAATTAATTTATATATTAGATTTATGACGTTCTGACAATGGTACTGTCATTCTAAAGCCTGGGATTTCTATAAATATTGAACGTACTTATAAACTAGATTCATGAGGTTAAGAAAATAGGACTGGCATTTTAAAACCTAGAATTTTCTATGAATATTGAAGGAATTTATATGTCAGACTTATAGTGACAAAGTGGCTGGTATTCTAATGCCCAGGAATGCCTATAAATATTGAATTAATTTATATATTAGATTTATGACGTTCTGACAATGGTACTGTCATTCTAAAGCCTGGGATTTCTATAAATATTGAACGTACTTATAAACTAGATTCATGAGGTTAAGAAAATAGGACTGGCATTTTAAAGCCCAGAAATTTCTATAAACGTTGAAGGTATTTATAAATTAGATGCGTGTGATTACGAAAATAAGACTGGCATTTTAAAACCTTGAATTTTCTATAAATATTGAAGGAATTTAAACATCCTATTTATGAGTAGAGCCCGGAAGATAGGCATTTATTTTTGGTTAAAATAGGCAGGCAAAAAGGCACTTGAAATAATGTAAGTAGGCAGTACTGTAAGTATAATAGGCATTTGTTTAAAGAGGAATCTCACCAATTATCAATGAAAATATGTATTTTACATACTCATTCATTTCTTTAATACCAATTTATCACAGAATTAATGTACTTGCTCTTACTTTCCCTTCTTACAAGCAACAACAAGAAGCTTTTTCAAAGTTATCTACTGTCATAGACCTTCTCAGAAAAAATGTTTTTCATCATGGAAAAACTTCCTCTGCATTAAATTATCATGCCCTGCAAAAGGGGTGTGAGGAAGGAGACGTACTTCCCTCATCCTCGCTCTTTCCTGCTATTCATTATGCTTGTGCATTCCTTCTACTAAGGAAGGTTCTGTTATTTACAGAGGTTAAATCCATGGGTTGGGAAAATAAGCTCTAAACTAGATATTTGTGACGGAAATATGTAATTTAATTAGTGCAACCTTTTTTGTCCTCGACGAACTGAAGTTCGAAATTCATTATGTACTTTTTAAAATGTTTGAATCGCAGAAAAAATTGCAAAACGAGCAAAAAAGGCAAAAAAAAAGGCTTTAAATCTTAAAATAGCCAAAATAGGCCAAAAAGGCAAAATACAAATTGTCTCTACACTTCCTAAGTGCACGAAAACATATTTATTTCTATCTGATTCTTCAATATATCCATTCAGATAAAAAAGGCATTTTGCCTAACTTCCGGGCTCTATTTCTGAGATTACGACAATGGTACTGGTATTCTGAAGCCTGGAATTTCTATAAATATTGAATGAAATAGAGATAGTTAACCGTTGAGGTGATGCGAAGTCAAGGGATGGTTAGGGTATTGTACGTTTCGGCTGCGCTTTGGCAGCCTTCTTCAGCAACAGAAAAATGTCTAGTGGAGGGAGGAAGACCAAGATGCCTTGTAGGTGACCATGGTTAATCGTTGAACATCTGACGTTTTTATCCTGGCCGAATCCCAACTATTCCTTGACTTCGTATAAATATTCAAGTTATTTATAAATAAAATTCACGAAGTACCGAAAATAGGACTGACATTTTAAAGCCCAAAAAGTTCTATAAATATTGAAGGAATTCATGTATCAGATTCATAAGTTTATTACAATTGACCTGGCATTAAAATGCCCAGGAATTCTATAATACATTATATTTATTATTATTAATATACATAATAATTATTTGTTATTAATATACATACATTATATTATCGTTATTAATACATTATATTTATGGCGTTATGACAATGGGGTTAGCGTTCTAAAGCCCTAATATTGAAGGAATTTATACATCAGATTTATGAGGTTATGACACCGGGACTGGCATCTTAAAACCCAGGAATTATATAAATATTGAAGCAATTTAAACATTAGATTTATGACTTTTTTGACAATGGGCGTATATAAGGGGGGTAGCAGCCCCCCCCCCCCGACATTATTATTTAATCCGTAAAATGTGTGTTAAAACCCTCAGAAATAAATAGAATAAGCTCGCTTCGTTCGGGGAAAAAAATTTTTTTGGTGTACTAGCGTTTTAGTTGGCTAGCTATTCCATGATCGGAGGCCGTGAGTGCTAAGGCGTGAGAACTTAACACTCAGTGTTAATGGTCGTGGGTTCGATTCCCACTGTGGGGTGGTGACTTTTCTTTAGAAACCGCGCTAAAAAAAGAAAAGGCATCAGCCCTATCCTGGCTAGAAAAGCGTGGCAATCTATAGATAACCCGTCCCAAAATTCTTAGTTAATAATAATGGACGTTAAAATTTAAATTAAATTAAAATTATTCCATGTTCTAGGTTGTTAGTATTCCATACCCCCAAATCCCTCAGCCTCCTACCCGAAATTATTTCCTATATATGCCTCTGGTTCTGACAATGGAACTAGCATTCTAAAGCCTGGGCCTTCTATAAATATTGAAGGTATTTATAAATTAGATTCATGAAGTTAGGAAAATAGGACTTGCATTTTAAAGCCCAAAAATTTCTATAAATATTGAAGGAATTTATGTATCAGATTCATAAGGTTATTACAATGGATGTCATGCGAAAAAAAATGGTACTGGCATTCTAACACCCAGGAATT
Organism: Gonocerus acuteangulatus; assembly: GCA_946811695.1. Taxonomy (NCBI): domain Eukaryota; kingdom Metazoa; phylum Arthropoda; class Insecta; order Hemiptera; family Coreidae; genus Gonocerus; species Gonocerus acuteangulatus. The sequence goes on from OX328132.1 coordinate 20,926,713, forward strand.
TCTATAAATCTTGAAGGAACTTATACATCAGATTTGTGAGGTTACGACTACGGGACTGACATTGTACTACTTACTGGAGTTAGTTATGTAGTTAGGAAGAATCGGCTGTATTAGAAGTATCGACGATTGAATTGGTCTGATCGTGCTGAGAGGTAAGTCACGTCTATCATTATCAACTATCCAGTCCTTGTCCACGTGCTTCTATCAAGGCCTTTCTTTATCAAGCCCCATGATTATTATCTACCAATTAATAGATCATCGATCCAATCGACACAAGGTAAAACAAATCCGCAGCTATGAAAATTGCTTCCATAAAAATCTCCATGAAACAATAAATTCAATAATTATATATATACATATATAATGGTAAATGTGAAGACGCGGGGTCTCCACACCGATCGTTTTGAAATGTTGCACTATAACGTATTTTGATGCACTAAACACGAATCCGTTAAAAAAAAAAAGCTCGCTCTCCACTAGGAAAGAAGTTATGAAGCACTAAAGTTCACTGTTGTGCGGTTTCTGAACGCTGACGTAAACAACGTATTTTTAAACGTGCGCATGCGCGGAGATGTAAGATTGGCATACAAAGAGCTGTTATTTGAAATGTTTATAAACTATTTATTCACAAATCATTGTAAATTTGGGCGTCCTCACCTTTCGTAACATGTCGCTTATGGGCATACGTGCTGTGCGTTTCCGCTCGCTCAAGAAGATATCAAAACTCTAGTCAATCCAACTCGCTAAAATGAATAGAATTCTATTATGTAGGATTGGCAAACAAAGAACAGCTATTTTAAATATTTATAAGCTATTTATTCACTAATCATTGTAAATTTGGGCGAACAAATTTAAAGAATGGTTTATTATTTAAAAAAAATATTTTTGAAGAAATAACTGGAGATAAATTGAAATAATTGATGGTAAATTTCAATTAGACATCCTTATTACGGACTTTTCCATACCCGCGCATGCGCATGTTGACAAACATAGTAGGTTACATTTCCTTTCAGAACCCTCACAACAGTGAACTTTAGTGCTTCATAACTTCTTTCCTAGTGGGGAGCGAGCTTTTTTTTTTTAACGGATTCGTGTTTAGTGCATCAAAATACGTTTTAGTGCAACATTTCAAAACGATCGGTGTGGAGACCCCGCGTCTTCACATTTACCATATATAATTTGTATTTATTAGGAGATACAGCGCACTCCCATACATTTTATCCATATTACATATACACATATGGTACAGTCAGTCAGTTTTACAATTGGGTGTCTCCTTCACCCTCGTTATTAAGTCTTGCAAACCCAAACCTAGGTACTTGCTATGAAACCATAAATTAATTTTATGCGACCATAAATAACTTATGAAAGAAGAGGTAATTGATAAACTCCTATAACTTCAACCACCAAAACAGAGTTCCTATGACTACATGGAGGTATTTCATCTACATCAAATTAAAATATAACATACCTATATAAAAATCACGTGTCTGTCTGTTTTTTGTTTGTTCCTTTTACAAATCTACACTGTTTGACTGATTATGACCAAACTTGGCACACAGGTAGGTCTTGATACGAGAAATCTCCTAGGCTAGGTCAAAATAGTCAAATTTCAAAAGTTTGTCAAAATGTCAAAAGTTTTGTTCAAGAAAAATTGGCTACACTGAACCATTCAGATTATGACGGCCATTTTGAATCGACAGCAGGCTCTGCTACTGGCCTCTGTCGGCTGTTAGATGAAGTGCTGTTGTGCTGGCCTCTGCCGGTATCATTATGAACTAAAACAAATTCACATCGTTTGACCGATTTTCGTAACTGGGTATAGACAACTACACACAGGACAGGAATGCCGTTTGAGGTCAAAAATGCTGTTATGGAGAGGACAGTGTGACATGGGGTGTTTTCATGATGTAATGTCTACCAGCATTCGTATTGTTAAACAACGGTCTGATCTCACAAGAGTGTTCACTCGTTTGATGTTTTTGTTAGTTTTTGAAGTTGAAGGCCTCCCTGAACGTTGTTCATCTTCAACATTTTCTCTGCCTTCCAAAAATGCTTTGTGCAACAAAAAACATGAGCTCGGCATGAAGAATGCTCCCAAATGCCTATTTTAACTTTTCAAACATCACCCTTGCCAATTCTTCAAGCTTAACACAAAATATAATGGCACAACGTTGCTCCATATAAGGAACAAACATACAGACAGACAGCCGGTAGACGATTTTGACCTAGCCTATGTCACTCCTCCTATGAAGACCTATCTCTGTTCCAAGTTTCGTTTAACGATATGAATTTGTATAATGAACAAACATACAGACCAGAGTTGGGCATTATTCAATAATTTTTTTATTCAATGATCATTCAAATAAATTTTTATTGAATAATTATTTATTCATTGATTACGTTATTCATCCAGTGATTTTTTTTTATTCAATGAATAACAGAGTTGGATAATTATTCAATAAATTTTTATTGAATGAGAATTCATTCATTTATTCAGTTATTCATTGACTGATTTTTTTTTTTTTTTTAATATATATATATATATATATATATATATATATATATATATATATATAGATATATATAAAAATCACGTTTCTCTCTGTATGTTTGTTCCTTATACAAATCCAAACCGTTTGACCGATTTTGACCAAACTTGGTTTACAGATAGGTTCTTGATCCGAGGAGTCTCATAGGGTAGGTCAAAAACGTGTACCAGCTGTCTGTCTGTATGTTTGTTCCTTATGCAATTCCACGCCGTTTGACCGATTTTGATCGAACTCGGCACACAGGTAGATCTTCTTGCGGGAAGCCTCGTAGGCTAGGTCAAAAACGTTTACCAGCTGTCTGTCTGTATGTTTGTTCCTTATGCAATTCCACACCGTTGACCGATTTTGACCAAACTCGGCACACAGGTGGATCTTGTTGCGGGAAGCCTCGTAGGCTAGGTCAAAAACGTCTACCAGCTGTCTGTCTGTATGTTTGTTCCTTATGCAATTACACACCGTTTGACCGATTTTGACTTAACTTAGCCCGCAGGTAGGTATTGATCTGGGGAATGTCTTAGGCTAGGCCATAAGAGTCTACGAATACAGGTCGGAGGTCACGGGTCGATTTTCGATTTTCTAGATGCAAAAAGTAGGCGTAGCATGGTACGCCGGGTAACAGCTACTGTAATGAATATTTATTCATTAAAATAATTAATTATAAGAAGAAAAAATTATTAATTATAATTTTTTTTTTCTCCATTCAGTATTTCTATTCATTTAAAATAATATGGTGAGGAACAAAAGTTCAGTTATGGAACACAACCGTAAAGAATTGTCTCAAACTATGCTTCAATGCGGTCAGAATGATTAAAAAAAAACAAATAAATCATCATTTCAGGAGAAACATATTAAAAGATAGACAATTTATTTAATTTGATATTTATAATTCAATCCGATTAAAACGCCTTAATGAAGTAGGTATAAGTTGAGAGTGAGATAAGGACAGGAAATAGTAAACAAGTAAGAGCTTCCAATGTTTTTATTTCTTGATATTGAACAGGTCAAAGGTACACTAATCCACTGGTTCTAGTCTAGCTGTTTCTTATGCTGCATTAATCTATTCATATTGTGAAAGTTGAATTGAATTATAGTGTCAGAGGAAAAAAAATCAGTTATTTTTCAGTGATCAGTTTTAGTTACTTTTAGTGAATTCGCTTTTCTTTTATTTCATCTTTTTTATATTTATAAAATTTAACATGATGGATAGTGATAGTGACACTCAGGGAAGTCTTGGTGTTTCAAGTCTTTCAGTTGAACAGTCCGAAGCTTTACCGGGTACTTCAAAGGAGACACCAAAGGTAGTTCAATCTAGATCAACTTTAAGTCACACTCCTATTTTAGACGGAACATTTTTTGAAATATTAGAAATATCAAGTTCGGATGCATCCGTCACTGCAAAGTGCGTAAAATGCAAACCAAATCACGTAACAATAAAAGGAAATAGATTTTCCTCTTCAAATTATATTTCCCATTTAAAAAGGCGACACGGGACAAGTGTGTTTGAGGAGTACGAGGAATACAAGAAAAGCAAAACAATCAAAAATCAAAGTGCTTTTTCTGTGAATTCATCACGTAATAAAGAAACAAATTTTATATCCCAAGATGAGTTCGAAAACAATATATTGAAATTTATTATACATTCTATGTGTTCACTGCGCATTTTAGAAGATAAATATTTTGTAAAAATGTTTACTGATTTGGACATTAAAAAAAGAGGACTTCATATGATAAGTCGTCGAACTTTAGTACGACGAATGGATAGCTTATATCTAACCACCTTAGCTAAAATTAAGGACCAATTAGGAAAGTGTAAGTATGTGTGTACTACTGCAGATATCTGGTCTGCAAAGCGCAGAAGTTTTTTTGGTGTGACTGCTCACTGGATAGACAACAATTTTAAAAGGCAGTCAGCTGCCCTTGCTTGCCGCCGATTTCGAAATTCCCATTCATTTGATAGAGTATCATTTATGTTGAGTGATATCCATGCGGAATTTAAACTAGACGCTAGCAAAATTGTTGCCACAATTACAGACAACGGGAGTAATTTTTTAAAAGCTTTTAAAATATTTGGAGTTAAGCCAAATAATGTAACTATGGATGTAAACACCAATGAAGGGGAAAATTATTATGACGAGGCCTCTACAGAAAGTGAAAATGAAGAAGATGAGTTAGAAACTGATGAGTTATATTCAAAAATTATAGAAAACTTGCCATGTCATTTAAAGTGTGCAGCCCATACACTAAGTCTGTGTGCGTCAGCAGATCTACACAAAACAATTACAAATTTTCATGAACTGTTTTCCATTCATCAAAAGGTTTTCAAAAAATGTAATAAACTTTGGAAAGCTGCGTCAAGACCCAAATCGGCTGAAATATTGGAGGAGATTATTGGTCATACGCTAAGCCGACCTGGTGCTACAAGATGGAACTCCCTTTATGATGCTTTGAAACAAATACACGGGATCAAGGATAAGTGTGCCGATCTAATGAAAGCATTAGCACACAAAGAAATACTCAAAGATAATGAGTTTCTTTACATTTCGGAGCTCCTGGATTGTACAAAACCATTAGCATTAGCAATAGACATTCTCCAGGGGGAAAAATATGTTTCTTATGGCATGTTAATCCCTACCTTGCTGGCTTTAAGACGAAAGCTAGAAGTTTTATCTGGAAAAGATATGACTTACTGTAAGCCAATCGCTCGATCTTTATTAGACAGTTTGAATACTCGATTTAGTGAATTTTTCAACTTTACCAGCCCACAGTCAAAAATGGCCGCTATTGCATCATTATCTCATCCTCGATTAAAAAAAAAGTGGCTGCCTTGTGTAAACTCATCAAAGCATGACCAAATTATTGGATTTTTTAAAGAAAAAGTTTTAGAAGAGGTAAATGCACTAACGGAGGTGACACCTACTGCTCGCCTGTCTGAAGTTGATGACTTTTTTGATTTTGGAAATGTCGATACTGCAACAAGCGACAATTCTTTTACGAAAGCAGAAATCCAGGTGTTGCAATTTTTTGAAAATCAGGAAGAAGATTTGAGTGTGTTAAATAATTTTAAATATATAAAAAATGTTTTTATCAACACGCCCCTGGCGACATCTGCGCCGGTTGAAAGACTGTTTTCATTCGCAAGCATGACAAATACTCCCAAAGCACATAAGCTCAGTGATGAACATTTTGAAAAGAGAGTAATTCTGAAAGCTTATTTGAATAATTAGTTGTTGTAGTCTGATAGGAAAAATAATTAGACAATGTACATTTTTTAAATAATGACTATTATAAGCCTATCATTAACATTAAATTCTCATGGCAGCAGTCATTGGAATAATAATTTTTACAATTAAAAGTAAATGTTCACTTTTATGACTTGAATTTTGTGTTTGTTTATTGTGATATTAGGGTAGATGGGAAAAAAGTAGGTAATTTTTTTTTACTAGTATTGTACCCAAAACATTTTTTGAAAAGATATCCTTTATGTAAAAAAAAACAATAAATGTGAAAGTTTCTCCTGTGAGAAAAATAAGAGTTACTTAATTCAATATAACCTCCCACCTCCTGAATTTACTTAATTATTATTAAAAATAATTATCAACCAGGCATCTTTAATTTTGACAATAAAGTAGTTACTTGTTTTTAAAAATTACACCTAATTTCTGTATCTAGAACTGAAAAAAAAAAAAAAAATAGAAACCATGTAAGTAATATTAAACTCTAATAACATAAAACTGTAAGCGTTCGGGTTCACAGTTTCCAACCTGTGACCTCCGAACTGTTAGTCCTACAAAATGTTGACCTACCCTAAGACACTCAAGTTACAAGACCTACCCGTGTGGCGAGTTTGGTCAAAATTGGCCAAAAGGTGTGGATTGGAATAAGAAACAATCATACAGACAGATAGCTAGTAGACATTTTTGGCCTAGCCTATGACATAACCCCAGATCAATACCACCCGCGGGCTAAGTTTGGCCAAAATCGCTCAAACGGTGTGGAATTGTATAAGGAACAAACATACAGACAGACAGCTGATAGACGTGTTTGAGCTAGCCTACGAGATTTCCCCCATCAAGATCTGCCAGTGTTCCAAGTTTGGCCAAAATCGGTCAAACGGTGTGGAATTGTATAAGGAACAAACATACAGACAGACAACTGGTAGACGTTTTTGAGCTAGCCTACGAGATTCCCCCCATCAAAATCTACCAATGTTCCAAGTTTGGCCAAAATCGGTCAAACGGTGTGGAATTGTATAAGGAACAAACATACAGACAGACAACTGGTAGACGTTTTTGAGCTAGCCTACGAGATTCCCCCCATCAAAATCTACCAGTGTTCCAAGTTTGACCAAAATCGGTCAAACGGTGTGGAATTGTATAAGGAACAAGCATACAGACAGACAACTGGTAGACGTTTTTGAGCTAGCCTACGAGATTCCCCCCATCAAAATCTACCAGTGTTCCAAGTTTGGCCAAAATCGGTCAAACGGTGTGGAATTGTATAAGGAACAAACATACAGACAGACAGCTGATAGACGTGTTTGAGCTAGCCTACGAGATTCCCCCCATCAAGATCTGCCAGTGTTCCAAGTTTGGCCAAAATCGGTCAAACGGTGTGGAATTGTATAAGGAACAAACATACAGACAGACAACTGGTAGACGTGTTTGAACTAGCCTACGAGATTCCCCCCATCAAGATCTGCCAGTGTTCCAAGTTTGGCAAAAATCGGTCAAACGGTGTGGAATTGTATAAGGAACAAACATACAGACAGACAACTGGTAGACGTTTTTGAGCTAGCCTACGAGATTCTTCCCATCAAAATCTACCAGTGTTCCAAGTTTGGCCAAAATCGGTCAAACGATGTGGAATTTTATAAGGAACAAACATACAGACAGACAACTGGTAGACGTTTTTGAGCTAGCCTACGAGATTCCCCCCATCAAAATCTACCAGTGTTCCAAGTTTGGCCAAAATCGGTCAAACGATGTGGATTTGTAAAAAGGACAAAGAGACACGTGATTCTATATATATAGATATTTAGTAAATAATATCAATATCTGACAAATATATAGTTTTCATTAAAAGAAAGGAAAATTTTAACGAAAAATTTCATATAAAAATCAAATAAATCATTTTTATTCAATAAAAATTTTCATTCAAATAAATAATTTTAATTGAATAAAAATTGTCATACAATAAATCATTTTCATTCAATGAATCATTTTTATTCAATAAATCATTTTCATTCAATAAAAATTTTCATTCAATAAATCATTTTTATTTAATAAAATCATTTTCATTCAATACAAATTTTCATTCAATAAATCATTTTTATTCAATAAAATCATTTTCATTCAATAAAAATTTTCATTCAATAAATCATTGTTATTCAATAATGAATAAAAATAAAAATTTACGTTATTCATTGATTCAATGAATAATGAATGAAAAATTATTCATTATTCAGAATGAAATATCAAATTTATTCATTATTCATTATTCATTATTCTGAATGATTTTTGCCCAACACTGATACAGACCGACAGCTAATAGACGATTTTTACCTAGCCTATGACTCTTCCCGTTCAGGTTCTCCTACCTGTTTCCCAAGTTTGGTCGAAATCGGTCAAACGGTTTGGATTTGTATAAGGAACACACTGTAAGTAACAAACACGGAAAGAAATAATCAAAACTTGAAATAGGAGTTATATCTTTGTTTTCTTAAAAAAAAAAAAAAAAAAAAAAAAAAAAAAACCTATGCATCCGCCCCAAAAATCATTGTACACTTTCGATAGCTCATTTATCCAGGAATACCATCCAAAAAACAGAGTGAACAAATTCCTTCATTTGGAGTCGTGACACCAAAAAGAGTGCCACAGGTTGTATTTTGGGGGGGGGGAGTTTTCGAAAATATCTAATATCTCGAAAACCAAAGGACTTTTACTAAACATAAAACATATTTTTCTGAACCGCAATAACGTCCTCCGCCCGCAGGTACCATATTATCCATTAGTTACACCCTGTATATATATATATATATATATATATATATATATATATAAAGAGAGAGAGAGAGAGAGAGAGAGAGAGAGAGAGCGAGAGAGAGAGAGAGAGAGAGAGAGAGAGAGAGAGAGAGAGAGAGAGAGAGAGAGAGAGAGAGAGAGAGAGAGAGAGAGAGAGAGAGAGAGAGAGAGAGAGAGAGAGAGAGAGAGAGAGAGTCAAGACATGTCTTATTCTGAGTCCCTGGGCGTGCCAACGGAAGCGGAACCAAACCCTTAGGAGTGAAAGTTGTTTTGAATTGGCAGCTAAGTGGTTATAAATCAACAACAAGGTAAGTAGACCTATTCAAAACTACTCATAGAATTATTGAACTTTTTTTTTTCTCCTTTTTCTTCCATCTTTATCCTTCTTCAAATTATATATCTAAAGTCCCAAGTTCGCGATCACTGTAACTTTCTTTCTGTTTTTTTTTTGTTTTTTTTTTTCATTTTATTTTATTTCAATTTATAATGTTCTTTATAAAATTTACCAATTTTCTTGCCTTATAATAATTTTTTTCTGTTTATTGTGATAATCTTAAACACTAAATTCGAGTGAAAAGTAATTTCAGAAAAATACAAAATATTGCTGTAATGTTTACTTTTTTTTTCTGTGTTTTAACTCAACTATACAGACATAGAAGACTCAATGTCTTTATTTGTCAATTATATTGAAAATCTGAATTTATGTATGTTTTATTTAATAGTAGCTGTTACCCGGCGTGCTAGGTACACCTACTTTCTTCATCTATAAAAGCAAAAATAACTTAGAAACCAAATAATTAATATTAAAATCTAATAACGCAAATCTGTAACTATTTGGGTTCATTGTTTCGAACTCGTGATCTCCTGAACTCATAGACTATTTTAACCTAGCCTATGACTCTCCCCGTGTTAAGACCTACCAGTGTGCCAAGTTTCGTCAAAATCGGTCAAACGGTGTGGATTTGTATAAGGACCAAACAGATAAACAGACGGACACGTGGTTTATATATAGATTCCCAAGTAGGGACAATGGGTTTGAGGTGTCAAAACAGCGATAAGTGACATACCATGTTTTTCATTTATTTAAATTCGAACGTTCGCTTATACGTAACACAGAGTTTTGAGACGCATTAACTACAGGTTACCACATTTTTCTGACTAGAATAAAGATAATTCCTTTTCTTTTTTCGAAAGAGAAGCCACTACTCCTAGTGGGAATCGAACCCACGACCTTAGGCAGTGGGTTGGTAGTTTATACCTTTATCTTGAGCTCATCAATGGCTCAAGGGAAATATAGGAATCTTCTGCAGATGACCAGTACATATTGTTTTCAGCTAGATAGTAATAATAACTAAGTATCAGAAGAATGCCTTCCGCACCTTGTCATATCAGCCAAATGTTGTAAAACGGGTCTATTCTTTGTGAATTAGAGAGATAGGAAAATATTTTATTTATATTTGCATGAGGTTCCTTTGAAATTGACTTTAATTGACAGTTTTAACGCATTTAGGGATAAAATTATGTTTAACGTTTTTAGTCAGGGTAGTTTTTTTCCCAGAAGAATCACAGAGATCAAACAGTAGTTATCAAAACACATATCATTTGTTCCTAAGTAATTAGAATTATTCTAAATTAGGCTCACCTTCCCCCTATTTCTTGTCAAGTCACCCCTAGTTACCCATATTTCTTGTCAAGTCACCCCTAGTTACCTCTATTTCTTGTCAAGTCACCCCTAGTTACCCCTATTTCTTGTCAAGTCACCCCTAGTTACCCATATTTCTTGTCAAGTCACCCCTAGTTACCCATATTTCTTGTCAAGTCACCCGTAGTTACCCCGATTTCTTGTCAAGTCACCCCTAGTTACCCCTATTTCTTGTCATGTCACCCCTAGTTACCCCTATTTCTTGTCAAGTCACTCCAAGTTACTCCTATTTTGGTCTGGAGGTAACCGGCATATGTATATTTCCTCAAAGGAACTGCTACTTACATTTGGTCTAAATAATGTAAACATATACATTACGACTACTTCTAGAGTTCGGAAAATGGTATCCATTTTACAAAATTGTTCAACGATTTTAAGGAAGAATATACGTCAACGAATAGAAAAAAGTATCTAGCTTAAATTCAGAAAGGAAACTGAAAATGAAAATACTGTAAGCAAAGCTCTAAAAGGTAGAAATCGGGAAAATATCGACAGATTCCCGGTACATGTCCTCATTAATTTAACACCTTATTTAATTTAAATCGATAAACGTTTTTTTTTCTAAAACGGAAATATGGATACGAAATCTTAGAATCTATGTTTTTAATCGGGAATAATGGTCAGTAAACAGTTAATATTCGGATATGAATTTATGTTGCTATATAACACTACCGCGCGATTGATAAGGTCATTTTCTGTGATATAATATTAATACATGTTAACTTTTGTATTTGAATTTGGTCTTTAATTAACACCAAAATGATTTAAATCAAACAACTATTTGTGGAAACGGACACTGGAACTTGTTTCAAACGCCAGGGAATTACAAAAATAATATTAAAATATCATGAAGATTAGATAGTTAGCTGTCGGGGTAACAAGTAAAGATGGAATGGTTGGGATTCGGCTAAAGAAACCTCAATACGATTTTTGTTAAAAAAAAATCTATATTTAGGACGTTTGGGCTACTCATTGGTAGCCTTCGTCAGCAGTGAAAAAGCCGGGAGTCAGAGGAAGACCAATGTTGACAGTTAAGTCCACAGTTGACAGGGACACTTCCACAATGGTTACTTAACTGTCAACTTTGGTCTTCTTCTGCCTCCCGGCATTTTCATTGCTGACGAAGGCTACCAATGAGTAGCCGAAACGTCCTAAATATAGATTTTTTTTTAACAAAAATCGTATTGAGGTTTCTTTAGCCGAATCCCAACCATTCTTACTTAATATTAAAATATATACAACGAATCAGTTCATAGTTGTTTAATTAAAGTATCAATCGCGAAAACCTCAGAAATCGTTGTCAATTTTTTTTACGGCCCGCGTCACCGTGACTAACATGCGTCTGTGGTCTAATTCTTGGCCATTAGCGCCGACATCCAGGGTGCAGCCAGGAATTTTCTCAGCGAGCCCTGAGATGAGAAAATTCCTGCCGCCGCGCAGTGTAACGTCCTGAATTTTTGTTTTCTTATATTTAATTTTTAATCCTCTAGCTAAGTTTAGAAACTATTCAAGGAATTAAAATCGTATAAAACTAATAAATATTAGCTTTATTATGATCAACAAACACATTAGCAGTATTATAAACAAGGCAAAGTCTTAAAAATCTGTTTTATACCAACAATTAGTTTGAACCTCTCTCGTTGAAGATAGGACCGTGTTTTTATTAAGTCATCCGAAGGAAATTACGTTAAAACTATTCCTTTTTTATCCGATATAATTAATTACGGGTAATTACTCCCTTATTATTTATCCTGAATTATTCTTCTTTAATTTTTGATATTTTTCTTATGTACAAATTTTTGATAGACCATAGCAAAAAAACTTCATCTGCAAACATCGCAAGTTTTTTAGAGCTTAAAGTTTACCTCAAGTATAATGTACTGACACTGTCAGTAAATTGCTGTCAGTCTGACAGCAATTTAGTTTGCCGAAATTTGCCGATTTCAAAGATTTTTATGTTTGGATCCATCAATTTATTTTTTCTTCCAAATTTGAAAAAATGTGGATAAATCCAAGAAAACGGTATCAATCCTCGGGCAAATGATTCAATTGGATCTGCAGGATGCTCCTAAATAAATATTAAGCAATATTAGAAAGACTGCCAGTTTAGTCTTATATTAAATGTAAAAAATGTGGGAACGTGTTCACCGGAGAGAAAAAAAACTCTTATATAAATACTGGTTGAAACAATATATCAACTTAAAAGAAATTGTTATTAATTTTTATCAAGAAAAAAGATATTCTCGTTCTGATGGCCCTTCTGGCTACCTTAGAGGCAGACGTAAACAAGAGTTTATTACTACATTATATGTTACAGCTATATTATATTTTATAATATTGTTATTAATAATATTATTACCTGCTATATTATCTATTAATATTACAATTAATATTATTATAGCCGTATAGTGTGCTTTATTCTACTATTGTTACCTTGTTTTGAGTTGATTTCAATTAATAAAAATGTTTATTTGAAAATAACTAGTGGTTAATGATTTTTGTCCATAATCTCCACTACTTCGTTACACTGTGCGCCGGTGGGGCTCGAACCCACCATCTCCCGCCTATGAATCTAGCGCGCTAGCCACAAGACCACGGGAGACCCCCTGAATGAGATAGTATCATGCATAGTGTTGCTTGTTTTCCAATCTTATGAAAATTCTGTGTGTCTGAATGTGTACAAGTAGCAAGCGATTTTGCAGCGTTCAGAAGGAAAAGGTGTTGGAGGAATCTATTTTAAGACTATCTCTATTTTCTATTCATGCTTTATTTTTCTGGCGTTTCATAACGATTTTCTTCTCAATGTGTTTTTTTCGCGCGTTTCCTCCCCTTTTTGTAACGTGCGTATATATATATATATATATATATGGGTCTTTTGTATAATAAGCATACACTTTTCAAGAACTAGTAACAGTTACTCTACTGTTACTTTACTAAACTCTAGGTTATGTTTACAAAACCACGTACCTTTATAAATGCTAATTCCCTTCTTACATCCTGTCCGATTACACTTCCAAATTGGCCCTCTGTTCCTTCTATAATAAATTTTCATTTTATGAAGTCTGGAGCACTTTTTCTCAGAATGGATTAATCCCTTCTTCTGAAGAAACCGGACTGAAACTTTCACATTAGATATTAACTGGCTTAACTTAAGCAAATTCATTGTTAGTGTTTTTCATGTAAATCTGATAAATTAATGCGTTCAAATACAGAATTAGGTTAGAGGTGAATCATATGTTCCAAATAATAATAAAATGAGTAACTGTTACTAGTTCTTGAAAAGTGTATGCTTATTGTACAAAAGACCCATATATATATATAATTTCGGGTGTAGATGTAGAAGCAGCCAATTAAGTGAAATCACAAGTGTTTCTATGAGTAGTTTGTCTCTACAAACTACTAACAGCGTTTCTAAAGGAAGCTAAAACATTTTATAGCCACATGTGTGCATTTATTTATTTAAATTTTAACGTCCATTTACTATTGTCACAGAATTTTAAGACGGGTAATTTATAAGTTACCACCGTTTCCTAGCCAGGATAGGGCTGATGCCTTTTCTTTTCTTGAAAGAAAAGCCACCAACCCTAGTGGGAATCGAACGCACGAACTTAGGCACGGAGTGCACACGCCTTAGCACTCACGGCCACCGGGCCTCCTGTTGCCAAAGCAGGAATGGTTCTAGTTTTATGAGGAAACAACCGACAGAATGCACTGGCAACCAACGAATCTAGGAATTTCTTACCAGTATCGGTATAAGCCACCGCTCGTGTCTGTATTTAATACCACAGCCCTCCAGATGCTGACAACTTAAATCTAGAAAAAAAGTGAAAAATCTATCGATAGATTATGACTATCGATAGCGACTATTGATAGTCATATACAATCGATATATCTATAGTAACTATCGACTTTCGCCCATCCCCATAACATACAGGGAACATTTGCAGGGACATGGAACTAACTAACAATCTAGAACTTGGAATAGTTATCTAAGGCTTTGGAATTGTTTTTAAGGGTTTTATGACACATATTTATCGATTAAGTCAAAATTTCGGGCGGGGCTGCAGCTCCCCTTTATATATCGGCCAATTATACTTTAAGGAGCTGAAGTCAATAAATTCCTGGGAACATTGATTGCTTGAGATAGAATAATAACAGTAAATATATGGAAAAAAAGCAAAAATTAAAGAAAAAGAATTTTTTAGATGAGTATTGTTAATGACAAGGTGCGTGTAAGACAAGGCAGGCTCTGTATGCCAAGATCAATGCCAAGGGTAAGCTCTCTCTTCATCAGGCTCTAATACCTTATAGAATCTTCTATAATTACCACTCTTCACTCACTAGATTAGTCTCAAAGCTCTGCAAGTTCGGGATCGTTTTTATTTAGAGGTTTTGTAGATGAGGTTCAGGAAAAGTAGGCGGATGATAGGGCAAGCTCTATATGCCAAGATCAATGCCAAGGGCAAGCTCTCTCTTCATCAGGCTCTAATACCTTATAGAACCTTCTACAATTACCACTCTTTACTCACTAGATTAGTCTCATAGCTCTGCAAGTTCGGCATCGTTTTTAGAGGTTTTGTAGATGAGGTTCAGGAAAAATGGGCGGATGATAGGGCAACCTCTATATGCCAAGATCAATGATAAGGGCAAGCTCTCTCTTCATCAGGCTCTAATACCTTATAGAACCTTCTATAATTACCTCTTCGCTGGCTACATTAGTCTACCCGCACTGTATGGAGTTTCGGAATTTTTTTAGAGGTTTCGTAGATAAGGTTCAGGAAAAGTGAGCGGAGTAAAAGGCAAAATCTGTCTCCGAGGCCAATGCCAAGGATAAAATCTCTCTTATAGTTAACTTATTATAATATAATTATTATTTATAGTTTTGCGGATGGAAGTAGATATTATATTTATACGGATATATTTTGTGGAATTGGATATTGCAAAATTCGCATTTTAACCTTCATGCGCTCGCGCGGGCGCACAGTGGTCAAAAACCGCCCAAATGCGCTCAAAACTCAATAACATGTGATATTGTTGATTTAGAAACCTGAAATTAAATATATCAAGTAGGACACGATTTTTCACTCGGATCACTTCAGACATTTGTTGCAGTCAACACTGACTTGAGTACAGCAAGAAAAATCCATCTTCGATTTGCTTCGAATGTTTACATAGAGATAACGGGCGTCTGTCTTACCGAGTTCGTTCATGTCTACCACCGAAATAGGCAAACTTAAGCAGCCAATTTCGGTCTGGGCTCTTTCTATACAGGTCCACTGAAAATGTAAGCCCAAAATTAGAGAGTCGCAGAGACGCAAAAAGTATAAGACAAAACGAAATTTGATACGTGTATTTTTTTTACTTTTTAAGTATCCCTGTCCACGTCGACGATTCTAAAAATAAAAAAAATATTTTTTTTGCCCTTCGAACATCCCACTAAAACAAGAAAAAAATGCGTCAATCTTATTGGTCTGAACAAGTAGAGTTGCAGGAACGATTTTGGTACATGAGGATTTGGGAATTTTCTTCGTTTCTTGTACTTCCATGATTAACCACCGTCCTGCAATTAACAGTGGGGGCCTGAAACTCAAGAAATGACACTCTCAGGAGGTCTTTAACATATATTTAAGACCAAAATGTTCGGTCTTCACCGCCCGGGCCATGTATTCCCTAGTTGTACTCTCTCGTGATAGATTCCAAGTTCAAAGTTCAGTCAAATCGCTCCTCTCTGCCACTCAGTACAAGTCGGCGGTCAGTTCACCGATGACCAAGATTACGAACAAGAGAGGATTGAAGATGACACATGAAAGTGACAAGAGATTGATTAGGAAAACTCAAAAGAAAATAGCACATGGCATAAGAAAAAATAAAAAATAATTTCCCCCCGCATTCGTAACTGTAAAAAGAAATGCATTGTAATTTGGGTATTTACTTTCCTTTTTGTGTTCCTTTGTATATTTCATTGATAAATAAATAATTTCGATAAAATTGACTTTACAATATTGTGTGAGCGATACGATTTCAATATTAAAAAAAAATTGGGCTTAAAAATAAAAAAAAAAGTCCGACTCGCAGGAACTGCATCATCTTAGCGCGGTTCCGTTTTTATCCCTAGTCTAATTTGGAAAGATTAAAGTAGTAGCAGTTATTATTTTGGTTCCACCAGTCTTGAAAGGTCTTGATTTATGATCTTACCTGGAAGGGTCGGCCGACACTAGAAAGGGTCCCTTGTTACAAGGGTTGGGTTGGGTTGGTAGTTTAAGGGCAGAAAACTGCTTGGTCATCTCCGCCCTTGTTGTGTTTAATTGTGCAAGATTAATGTTAGGATGGAGAGTGTTTTCAGTATTATGTGTTTGAGATAGAGTTGTGTTACTAAAGTTGTATTTGGGAGAATCTAAGTTTGGAAAAAAAGAGAAATTATTGTTGTTATAAAATTGCATGGATATAAGAACCAGATTCACAAACAAGGTTACAATCTGTTACAAGGTCTTGGAATCTTGGAAATCTATATTTCTAACAATAAATTGTTTTTGTTATTTTACTTAACCTGTTTTATTGTCAAATACATTATCCAACTATAAGCAATCAAAAAATAACAAAGAATAAAACAGACAAAAAAAAACCGTTCGAATAAACGAAATCAATTACTTTAAAGTTTTAAGCACAAATTTCTCCGATTCACATCGCCTAATTAAAACTTTCGTCAGAACCTTTTTTGTAGAGCATTTACTAAGCTTTCGAATCGTAACCTTCCGCTTCCCAAGATTGTTAACTGTTTTCGAGATATTAACGAAAGTATACAAAGTTATCAAAACTTTTCATGTCTGTTAATAAAATATTTTATTCTAATCCTTCCTTAACTCCAAACGTAACCAAAATTTCAGCATAATAGTTTTGATGTAATTCAAACATGCAGAAAATGTTTCAACTGAATCCCATGATACTATATACCCAAACCAAAAACGTTAATCAACAAATACTTTTCCAATTTTCTCGAAAACGGTTAAGGCTATCGCCTTAAAAAGGGTTTCATTCGTTTTCTTATGCCAAGAAGCCTATAAAACGAGTACTTGCAAGCATACGAAGTAAGCGGAACGATTTTTGTCGCGCGACATTCGCTCCAAAAACAATGTTCCGGTGGGCGGATTCTGCTGGTTAACGAACTTGACCTTTCAAATTAGACGAACGATTTTTGTACCAAATTTCATCAAAATCGGACCATTATTGAGCCCGGAAATTCGCGAACAGACAAATATATATATATATATATATATCCCAGCAAGCACTAAAGATTTTTTCTTCTAGTGTCTTCGTTCATGGGTTGAATTCGGCCTCCCTGACCGTCCCTAGGCCATCCCAGCCTTTAATTAATTTAATAATGGGTACCTTGGGTGCTAATGACTCTAGGCAGTCGAAGCAGCCAAGGGGAAAATCAGGCGGCCGGAGCTTAGTACTGACCACACTATCTCCCTAGTGTGCCGTATGGTCATGAATCAGATACCTCTATCTGTCCCTCAGGGCCAACGTGGCCTGTTACGGGACTGATTATATATATATATATATATCAAATTTGAACCACCGTTATTTTCGGTCTCTAGGGGTTCTGAAACGCAAAATTTTCTAGTCGGCACTTCCGGATTGATGAGATCAACCTTATAAGCGGGGTTCCTCCCTATGAAGGGAGGGAGGAACCGCGCTAAAAACGTCAAGTAATTGATGAAATATCTTGAGCGGTCAAAATAAACGGCCAAACTTCGGAAATCAATGCAGGATGAAAAAACGCCTTTTGGCATATTTCTCGTTTTTGCTTCGTTTCCCAGAAAAACGCAAAAAATAAAATAAAATAAGACACAATTGTTAAAAGGCATTCTTTCAAAATGCCTATATGAAAATCATTGAAAGTATATGTTTTATCTTCTACCCCCTCCACTCACTCTCCCAGCCCCACCCCCACCTCCTTTAATCCCCCCACCCCAAAAATATAAGATTGAGTATGCCTCTGATTTTGTGTGTAAAAACGAAATAATAGGTCTCCAGTTTTTGATCCCACGACTTAACGTAGTCTTTCCACGCATTCCTCTATAGTGAACTGTCGTTGTTCTTGTAAGAAGTATTTTTGGCACTGAGATTAAGAAGCTGGTTCGAAGTCGACAGTTCTCCAGCCCACTACGGGAGGGCCGTCCGACATTGGTTGGACACTACCTATCCTTGGCGTTTGATATTTTTTTTATAAACATTTTATTATTTTCATGAACCAGCCAATTTTCTCGATTATTTTTATGAAGGATGTTTTTCATTTCCCTGGACTTTTTTTTTTTTTTTTTTTTTTGTGAGGATATATTAACGGGTAGTAGACCTGAAACAAAATTCACCATGATTGGAGACATCCTTCACCATAATATATACATTGAAAAACATTTTAAGGTCAATTTTGTGGGGGTCAAGATGGTTTTTTTTTTTTTTTACCGATCTCACTTTGGAGTATCATCTGGCTAAAGGATGACCATTATTCTGCTGACACCCTGTGTACTTGTAAAATTATGTTAAAGATGCATTTTCGAAACTGTTTATTTTAACTTACTGTACAAGATACGAGTATGTAATGTTCTACTCATTGGTATTTTTTAAAGATTTCTACATATCCATTATGTAATACGTGACTTAGGTTTTTCTGATTGTTTACGTGTTCATTAGTTATACATTTTTTAAAATTTTCAAGCAGTGGTCATTTCTACAAAATAAATTCGCTTTTAACAAAATCGGTTCGATAAATCTTTAAATATTCTGTGATATAGTATGAAAAATGTAGTCACCAGAATACGAAAATGACAATAATAATATATATAAAATATAATATATTTTTTTTGTTATTAAAACGTATTGTTGTTGTATTATTATTTTAAGATGGCTGTGCCCTTTAGAACGGAAGGAATGGGCGCAAGAAATGGTAAATGATGATGGCCAGCTAAAGGTTTTTGAATGAAGTCATGAAATCGTTTCGCCATACTGTTCGCCAGATGTTGTGGGCAATTGAAACCAATTAAAAGGGCAAAGTAATTAAGAAATGGGCGAAGAACGTCATATAAAGAACGGACTACACTCCCGTTTCTTAATGGACATAAGGAATTTCTCTCTGCCCTATAATAAATAAATATTTCTCTCTGCCCTATGATAAATCATTATTCCTCCAATAGTGACTGTGGGGTCTCTAGTGGCGCCTTAGTTTCTCATGCGGGAGATGGTGGATTCGATTACCGCCGGCGGTAGGAATTTTCTCATCTCACGGCTTGTTGGGAAAATTCCTCGCTGCCCCTTGGATGTCAGTTCTAATGGCCCAGACGTCGATTCACCGTAAAAAAAAAAAAATAGTGACTGTGCTGCTCGTAAACAAAAATAATATCATTCTATTCATACTTACACTCATTTCGTTGAAGTTAAACATTCAAATCCTGATTAGACATGGAAAAAAATCAAAATCTATTTTCAAATCATTCAAAAATCATATTATTTCAATCACTCTTTTTACCAAGTCTAATCAGGGTTTAATTTCAACGATAATAGTGCTGATATTAAGTTGGATGACAAATTAAATATTATTTTACGTTCAATTGTAAAAGTTCGTGAATTATTTACACGGAATTTAATAAACAGGGGAAACAAAAAATCTGGCCTGACAAAGTTGTTATACATTTTATTAGCTTTCATTTAAAAAATAATGCATTGAAATCGGTTAAGATTTGGAGGCTGTAGCCTTGTTTGAAACACGAAAAGTCGTTTGGCCTCACTGTGCGACGACTGGGGAAACGTTAGTGAAGAAAGTGAAGACACAATCTAAACCCGAAGACCATAACGTTTGTAATGACTCGGGCCGTGGAAGTCTACGAGTTAAATTTTTATAACACTTTTAAATTGGGAAAAGTTAACTAAACAAGGCTTTTCAAGTTATGTAATATGTTTAATGTGCATTTCAGAAACTTGAAATCTTTCAATTTCGCTGTCTAACTAAAAATCCAAAATACTGCCAGACTAAAAATTGAAAAAAAAAACTCGAAATTACTCTACTTTGTAGAATCCATGTCCTTTACGGCATTTATACAAAACGTAGAAAGCATTATTGCAGTTTACTAGAATATGTAAATGTTTACCTGTAATTTTTGACACATCAGACGCTTAGTATGCCTCATAAAGTCAATTTAGGGCATTATATAACAAAACTCCGCCTAATCCGAACAGAGTTTGGTCCCAATTAGTTCGGATTATTGGGACTCTACTGTATTTCATTATTTTTTTTAGTATTCTTATGACCCTAAAATTAAAATGATGTCTCAAGTATTGCATAATTCAAGAAGTTCTGTTGTGACTTTTTATCGTAAATAATTTTCGCCTTCTCTTTTATTCTCCTGTACCAATTTTCATACATTTTTGTCAATTTCATTTTATTACAAGAATCAATAATGAGGTCCTTTTTCGTTAGTAAATGATATTATTAAATAATTTTATAAATAAGATAAGGTAAAAATGAAATGGGATGGAGGTTAGGGAAGGAATGCATGTTATTCGATGGCATATATCCAGAACATGCTGTGTGGGCACACCTAGCCATGACATTCGAGCATGCTCAGGGCTCCTGATTATTTCGCAATCTTATCATTATTCCTTAGAGTTTATGAATTATTCAAATCGACTATGTAATCTAGTCAGTAGAACAGGTTTACTCATCCTACTAAACAATGAGAAACCCGCAAAAAAAACAAAAAAAAAAAAAAAAACGCAGGGACTGTTTAATCTCAAATTGTTCACATTCTCCAGGAACTTTCTAAGCCTTATGTAATCACTCATTTATGGTAAAATAGGAAAAACCGAAGAAGCGATTCATATTCCAATATTATATGTTATTTACAGTAAGTTAAATAATAAGGAATGATTATGTAATATTATCTAATTGTGTAACTAGGTGTATAATTAATTACATAACCAGATGTATAAGCATAATCCCATTTGTTTAATTATATATGTAATATTGTAATTGGATGAATATATGTAATAATTGTTTCTAGTGAATCGCTTTAGCTGCGTATGCTTATAATTAAAATAAAAGAAAATCTTGTTGGATTGTAAATTGGCCAGGGTTCTTCATTTCCTGTCTGGATACGAGTATTTTAATAACTTATTTACTTCGTCTAATATAAGAAGACTCTTACAATTCCCAAATATATATCCAGTGGTCCTTGTGCAGAACCAGGGAGGTATAAAATGCAGAAAGCAAAGTTAATGACATTTTTTTTTCTTTTTTTTTTACGGCGCATCTACATCTAGGTCATTAGCGCCGACATCCAGGGTGCAGCGAGGAATTTTCTCAGCGAGCCGTAGGATGAGAAAATTCCTGCCGGAGGTGGGAATCGAACCCACCATCTCCCGCTTATGAATCCAAGGCGCTAGCCACTAGACTACGGGAGACCCCCCGTTAGTGAAATATCTCAAAAATACTCATTATGCAGGACACTTTGAGTGTCCTGAATGCATTTAGTAAAAAATATCCTAGTGAAATAATAAATATGTATTAAATACCAATGGGTTTCACACAGCGGAATTAGCGGAAATAAAATAGTTGGCACATTTGCTTGAAAAGGTCACCTAATGTACAGCGATTGGAAAAATACTGCGATAACATAAAATCATTCAGTCCTTAACTGACCGATGTCACACGAGACCTTTTAAAACGTCTTCTGGAAGATGACTTAGGCTAGGCACACACGGGCCGGCAGAACGACCGGCCGATCGATATTTTTTTAGCACTTTCCTCCGAAGGAAAGTAGCTATTGAGGTTGCACTCATGACGGAATTTTTTAAAAAATTCTTCAAATCTTTATCGATCCTACCTAGTAGACACCAAAAATGACCCCGGTTAAAATTTATATATATATATATATATATATATATATATATATATATATATATATATATATATATTCGTTATGTTGATCTAAAGAGAGAAATACGTTGTAAAGTAGTTTTTTCCTTATTTAACCTTTCTATTTCGTTATCTATCCTATACCGTTTAATTCTATTTTGAACGTAGTATATATATTCCAGTTGCTGACAGGGGGTGTCAGGTACTGGAGCAAAACATGTCAGCTAGTGGAACAGCTTATAAAAAAGAAGCACTTTGCTCCCCTGCTAGAAGCCATAAGAGATGTACCACCATCTGCTATCAAAAATGGATTTAGGAAATGTGGTTTGGTGCCATGAAACCCCAAAGCTCCATTTCCCTCCACCACACTCTCAGATGGAAAGAAGAGTATTAATCACGAAGACTCAATTAGGCTGAGGGATACCAAAACGGCACGCAGAATCATAGAAGAAGCTATAGGGCAAGAAAAAGCCATGCTACTTAAAAATGCCGAATCCTGGACGAGTGGGGATGATGACAAATCGCTTTATGACTTATGGCAGAAGCTTGAACAAACGATTAAAATTCTCAGTTTGCAGCCAGATGATATCCAGTTGGCAACTGTAATAAGTAAGATTGTAAGATAGTACAATAGTTTTGGGAGTAAGCGAAACTCATGATACAGTTCGGCCAAATCCACTTCACCAAGCTGGAGCAACCTGCTCCTCACACCTTGCGTTAATTTCTAACCGAACCAGCATATCAGAAACACCACTAAATACCTTCCCAAGCCCTTTCAAAAAGGCGCTGGCGTGGCCTGAATCTCCCAAGAAAATAACGAAGAGGAAAAGTTACCCCGGCTTCGTAATTTCTGAGTCTTGGAGAGATTATAACAAACAAAAAGATCTAAAAAAAAAACATGAAGAGGAAGAAAAGAAAAAAAATGAGAGCTGCAGACAGGTTGAGAAAAAAAAATAATTTAAAAGAAAGAAAAGTGGTAAATTTGGGACCAAGAATAGAAAGAAACAGAAGATAGTCATCTTCTAGTGAAGAAGAGAGGAATCACAATTTCCTAGCATTGTGCCCATTGAACATCAGGTTAAGCCCGATGTGGTAAGAAACAATCATGAAGTTCCTCAGCCATGCATCGCCGAACCATAGAACCAAATATCTCCCTTCAGGAGGTGATGTTTCCAGACAATAACAACAACAGAGTTCTAGTTCTAACAACAATTTTGATCTTGAAGAAAACAAATTGGAAGAGCCTCAGACACAACAACAAGCAAGCCCCAACCGATGATGCAAATTTAAGACTTCCCAACGAGCTATCAGATATGACGAAGAATTCGGGCAGCACGATGATTCGATGTAGCGAGTATCTCACCGAGAACAGCTGGTTGCCCCATAAAAATCTTGTTTTGTCTGCCATTGGCGATGAAAGAAGTTTTGTCATAATTGCACTAAGAAACACAAGAAGAGCTTATGAAGTTGTTGGTAAACAAGATGGAAAAATCTCTGCTTTTGCACTGAAACCATTGAATCGCTTGCGGGATGTGTTCATGAAAAGTGAAAATAAGCTTAGAGTTCTAAACGAAAATTGATCAAAATAGATGAACATTTGCCTCTTCCATTACTTTTTGGCAAAAAATTGAATATGAGATACCAGTTTCCTAAATCAGTTAATGTAACTTTTTAATTTAAAGACTTGTTAAAAATTGTATAACTATCATTATTTAAAAATGTTCATTGTGTTCGAATGTTTGATCTCTGTTGACGAAAACCGAAGTTACCTAAGTACTAAGTTTAATTTGCCTTAAATAGAAAAATCTTGTTTACTTTAATTGGTATATTGGTATTATACTCCCCAATATGATACCTAATTTGAATTGATAAGAGTCTAAAATGTTTCAGATTATTTGTGTACGTAACAGCTTTTGAGTTACCTGTCTTGAATTTAAGGTGCAAAGCCAAAAATAGAAAACTCAAGTTCCTACTATTGTAATAAATGATAAATTTATAATTCCTGTTTTAAAATAAAGTAATACTAAAGTTTAAGCTATTTTTTGTATTACTTTATTGCCCCTGTCAACTACTGGAGCAATCCCTATCAGCTATTGGAGAATTGCCTGACAGCAACTGGAGCAAAGTAATTTTTCTCAAAATTGGCATTTATCCTATCATTGAGCGAAGGTTTTTCAAATTTGAAGGTGTAGTAAGCAAGGGGAATAGATTTTGGACAAGATAAAAGTGAAAAAATACACCGACATCACCATTAGAATTTTTAAAGCTTAAAATGGACTGAAATTTCCTTAAGCATGTCAGCTACTGGTGCGTTTACCCTATATCACATTTCCGTTTTGGTAAAATAATCACAGGCATTGGAGCACACAGGGACAGATGAGGGTCGAATTGAAAAAATAAACTTCTATATCTTTATATTCTTCATCATCTTGATTTGAGAGTTCCTCGACTCGTTCGTCATCATTTGAGAGAATACCATCGTCAGACTCTGAATCTATATCATGAATTTGGTCATCTAATTCCGCATCAGATTGCTTCTCTTGTCATCTGAATTCGGCTATAATTTCGTCCATGGTTATGAGTAATTTTTTTTCTCCAGAAGCCATGATTTTTTAATGAAAACCTCGAACAATAGGATCTATAATCAAGTACATTATCATAAACGTTGGGTCGTATCCGACCCGGGTTCGGGAAAAATTTATAATGAGAGATGATTAAAACAAATATAGTTCTTACCTGACAGACGTAAACGTGGTCCGTGGCTTTCGCGGGATTGACTGAGAGGGTACCTGAAGCCCTTTGACGTTCCAGTGCGGGTATGAGGAGATATGCGCAGTTTTCCGCGTTCTGGGTCGGATACGACCCGTACGTTTATAGATGAGGGTTAAGGGGCATTTGCACATTAAATGATGTAAACCTTAAATGTGTCATAAAAACTTAAATGAATTGAAAATACCAGATGTAAATAAAAATTCAGTGCATGCCAGTGTAATATTACCATAAACATTAATAACTCAGATTGGAAAAATATAAAAGAAGAATCTAACTTCTTATTAAATACTTTTGAAGTAGTTGTTCCGTCATCAGTGACGTCACGTTTAATGTAAGGGGACCACTGCTTGGACTGGGGAGCGTCCGGACGGTGAGGACTTACAAGTGGGCCCTCTACGAGCAGGGAAGAAACAGTATTTTGTAGGCTATGGATCGGACTCTGTTTGTTTGGCAACAAATATATTCTACCCGATCTCCATCCGCGAACCTCTTTGTGTGATATATTAGACCAACTCAACATGGAAAATATTCTCACTGCCTGCAAAATGTACATTTGCCAAAGAGAAGCATGTAGCTTGACAACAAATGCACATAATTGCTTTTATTCTCCACATTTATTTATTTCATTATTTTACATCTTATTTGTCATAAAAATATATATGTATTTATTTTTTCTGTATCTTAACCAAATTTAGTATTATGATTATATAAGTGCTGATTTTTATAAATGTCAAATATTCTTAAATCAAATGACCCTATAGAATAGAGTCAAATCATAGAGTAAAAAAAAAAAAAAAAAAAAAAAAAAAAAAAAAAAAAAAAAAAAAAAAAAACTATGATATAATATAAAATTAAGACAACTGATTATATTATTGAACAAAAAGTTTTTTGTTTTTTTTTCTTCTTTTTTTTATTGAATATTTAGAATCTGTATACATATGACATATAATACAATAAGTAAATAAATATCTCCTAATGTATTGCACAAGGAAGAACAGAGGGGAGAAGGCAGCCATTGCTGACACTCCCAGAACAAAAAGTGTGTGTACGAAGTGTGGGTGTAGGAATGTGTTCAGAATGGCTTCTTCATACTAGAGCACATTTATTAGTTTTGACTTAGAAATCAGAAAAAAATTTATTCAAATAGATTTTTTCTTTCTAAAACCACGAGGTACCATTTTAAATCGTATTAAATAATGCAACTTTTGAGGCGGAGGCAAACCTCTAAGTCTACAAATAGCTGATTAAGAAAATAGTGAATAATTTAAGAAGACACTAAATTCAAACTTTAACATCTATATGGATTTTAAATATAGCTTTGAATTTACATGGTAATATTTCAATTACGGGTGTTTTTTATTGGAAATTTAATGAAGATTCTAAAAATGTGGTCGTTATTTCCTATACATTAATCCAAAATCCTGAGAACATAATTTTTAATAATAAAAAAAACAATAGTTTGGAAAATCGATAAAAGTTTGATTAGCTTTGCTACATGTTAAGATAGAACGCTCATTTATGCGTCCCTGAACTACAAATGACGTGCAGAATAAACCCCTAAAGTTATGACACCTCAATGCGGGACACCCTATATATTAAATAATATATAATGCAAATAACTGGCATCATAATACATATAGCTGGAATATATTTCTTTATATACAGGTATATTACAGTATTGTGTGATTTAATAGGAATTTGACCACGCCTCAGATGTCCCCAGTTGTCAGCCAAATACCTTCCTTCGTTAGTAAATATTCTTAGGACCCGAAGTATACCTTTTACCATGCAGGCATCCATTGCGGCTAGGATTGGAAGGGGGCATACGCTTTCTATTAAGGCGTCTAGTTCTAGAAGGAGGATGATTGGTGCTGAATGTTAAGAATTGCTTGGGGATTATATCTTAGGGTAGGCGCATGGTGAAGAGGTAGAGGTAGAGGTAGAGGTTTCGATAGAGGGAGGGTCGCATAGTGAAGAGGGATACCGCGCTGCTTTTCCAGTTTCACGTGATTTGAGAGTGAGTCTTCACAAACAATTTTGTCTTTAAAAGCGAGCGGGAAAGACCTCCAGGAGGCCCGCGAGGTTCACCTCTACCTCTACCTCTTCACTATGCGAGCCCCCATTACAAACAATGTGTTTGTGTTACATAGAGGTACCTCTACCTCTACCTCTTCCCTCTACCTCTACCTCTACCTCTACCTCTTCCCTCTACCTCTACCTCTTACCTCTACCTCTACCTCTACCTCTACCTCTACCTCTACCTCTACCTCTACCTCTACCTCTACCTCTACCTCTACCTCTTCCCTCTACCTCTACCTCTACCTCTACCTCTACCTCTACCTCTACCTCTACCTCTACCTCTACCTCTACCTCTACCT
>OX328132.1:20954247-21021747 GCA_946811695.1 Gonocerus acuteangulatus
AATTAAAATTCATCAATTATTAAATATGATATAATAGTTTGGTTAATGGTAATTTATATAATTGTTGTTTAAAGCGTATTCCTGCAGTATTTAATAGCACTCCTGAAGATGGACGAATAGTCCGAAACGGTGAGATGATATAATGAAAGTATATTTTGAGCTTTGAAGGATTATTCCTCGCCTTGGTTTTTATTATGAATTAATACCCTTCACAGGGGTCTCCCGTGGTCTAGTGGCTAGCGCGCTGGCTTCATAAGCGGGAGATGGTGGGTTCGATCCCCATTCGATCCCCACCGGCGACAGGAATTTTCTCATCTCAGGGCTCGCTGAGAAAATTCCTGGTTGCACCCTGGAGGCCCGGCGCTAATGGCCAAGATTTGTCGATGCGCCGTAAAAAAAAAAAAAAAAAAAAAAAAAAAAAAAAAAAAAAAAAAAAAAAAAAAAAACCCTTCACCTATTCATCAAAATAAATATGTATATTCTTTAAAGTTCGTTAAATTAATATCGAACATTAAATATAGCTTTTCATGATATTTCTCCTTAATTATAATGAAAATAAATTAAATATGTACATAAATTAAGAAGAAAAACAAATGGGTCTTTTTGCGTAGATCACATCCAGTTACTTTTGAAGTAGCAGTAGTGATTGTATCAGTGATTCAGCGCATGCGCATAACTCCTTTGCCTTCCTATAGGAGGATTCCGATGACCAATTGCATTGCTTCTTGCTGGGAGTAAAGTAACCTTCAACAGTGAATTAGCTTTTGTTTATGAAAAAGCTCTGCTTATGTTAGTGAAAAAAAATGAGTCTTTTACAATTAGTTCACGATGTTCCTGACTAAGAAAAAGGGATGGATTTCTTACTCGGAAAAAGTAATGGAATCTTATTAATTTTAGCGAGTTGGATAGACTAGAGTCGCTACAATTAATATAACTCTATTAATTGCGAGTTGGATTGACTAGAGTTTTGATATCTTCTTGAGCGAGCGGAAACGCATAGCATGTAATGCTTAATAAAGGTAAAATATCCAAAAACGAGAGAAAGAGAGAGAGAGAGAGAGAGAGAGAGAGAGAGAGAGAGAGAGAGAGAGAGAGAGAGAGAGAGAGAAAAGGAATGAAACATGTTTGTTTATAAATATCATTGTTTGTTATCCTTCATAAGCTGCAAAACAGTCAACTTTAATGCTTAATAACTTTTTTCATAGTTGAGAGAATTGATTTTGATCATATTAACCTTTTTATTAATAAATATTGCTTGCCATTATCTAATATGGATTATAACCGTAGATAACGAGTCAAGTAGTAGTAGCAAAGAACCTATTAGCTAATCAGTAAGCTTATCGGCGAGTACGAGTAACTGATATAAATCACTACTGCTACTTCAAAAGTAGCTGGATGTGGTCTTCGCAAAAAGACCCAAACAAATATTTGTTCTGGTCGATTCGAAAACACTCAACAATTAACTTCCTAAATGAATGGTAGAGGTATGTTTGCAAGTGCCGTGAGGCCTTTGGTCCATCGTGAGCCGGAGAGTCTGGACGGTCGAACAGACCTCGAGTATTGCATGAAGATTGTGGTATATCCAACACTGAGTGATTAGTCTGTCCACTTCCCACAGTGGTTCCCATTGCTAGGCCTTGGTGGCGGCCGCTGCAGTCGTGTGGAATCGCAAGGCAATGGAAGAGTGTCAAGGAAACCGCACCTTCCATGTCACACACTCTGCGCCACATAATTCTAGCTCAGATAGTGAACCTTGCCTTAAACTCATTATTTTCCATACATAGCTAATAGTTATGGCGAGAATGGTACCTGTAAATTGTGGTCAATATTATATCGCCGAATTCGTCTGGGGCCCTACTATCTAAACAGCCAGATCAATGTTGCTATCTTTAACTGTTGTTATTAACCAAAGCTCTTGATATCGACCTTACCTATAGGTATTGACCTTAACTGCCGATGGACGAAACGTCCATCACGCAGAAGCCGCATAACTAACAAGGCAACAATGGCCAAGTGTCCGGAGCCGATTATAATTACACTTTGTACATTTATTAAACACGTGAAAATAATTGTTACGTATTTTTTTTATCGGCCCAATCGCACGTTTAAGGGGTGAAACCACACCTCCAAATTACACCTCAAATATTCTAACTTTTAAACAATCAAATGTATGGTATTTTACATGGACGTATATAAGGGGGGCTGAGGGGGCTACAGCCCCCCCCCCCCCCAGAAATTTTGCTTTGATCGGTAAACATTTTATAAACCCCTTAAAAATAAATTAAATAAGATCATTTAGTTCATAGAAAATATTCTATTTTGGGTGTAATAGCGTTTTAGTTGGCTAAAACTCTTCCAAGATCTAATTAGTTAGTCTTCCATACACCGGAAATGGTCTCAGCCCCCCCCCCCCCCCCGAAATTTTCCCAGCCCCCTCCGAAATTATTTTCTCTATACGCCCATGGTATGTTACACATAAAACTAATAGATTAGATAATAATTTATTTAATAGAAAACATTCTTTGCGCCTTTTTTTCTCGATATCAACATTTTTGTTGTGAAACAAAAGAATAGGGATACGTTTCTATTAAACAGGCGCAGAATCTATAAGATTGGCAACACGATGAAGAGCTTCGAATCATGAACTCACCAGGGATCAATCGTGTTTTTAATACAAAAGTTCGATTTGCAGTAACTACGTCATCTTAGCGCATGTGTTCTGATCCATAGGTGACGTGTACAAAACACAAAACAAAAAGACTATAGCAAAATAAATTTTTTATTCTTAAAACGTTTGAAATGCAACACTGGACTGCATACATAATTATAAAATAACAATCTCCTTTTCTAATAATTCCTAATAATGAATTTAAATACTGTTCAATGTTTTAACCCTTGCAGAAATACTGGCATCAGATAGCCCATTGGCAGACTTGACAACATTTGATGCGATGGATGAGGTGCTCCCTTAAGCCAATGGGCTCCCTGTAGACCAAACGTTTAAAGCGTCCCCATGCGAAGAAATCCAAAGGCGTCTGCGAATCGAACCGGCCAAGGTACTGCCCCACCACGTCCTATCCAACGCCATAAATTGTTATTGTCCACATAATTTCGGACGGCCCTCCCGTAGTTGGCTTGACAACCGTCGGGTTGTAACGTTCAGTCAGGAGGGGGGGGGGGGTTAACATGGGGATCTATTATTTCATTATTCCACACTCCAAGTCAAACATTTACTGAAAATTGATGCCGATAATTTAACTGCTGTACAGCCCGGTGATTTTCATGTGCCCAAAAATGAGAATTTCCCTGACTTAATATCCCTGCTTGTGTAAATGTGGCTACATCAGTACAAAGTATTTTAGAGTAGTACTCCCCATCATTTTCTCCTTGTTCTTTGTACAAATGTAACGGATGCGGAAAATCGGCAGGGATAAAGTTTTGAACTTTTTGAACATGATAACAATGCCTGAAGTCCGCCCTTCGTCGTAAGCGCCAAATCGTAAGCCACCGCCCACGATTTTTTGTTTGGTTTTTTTTTGTTTTTCTCTGAAACGATGTACAACCGAGATATATGCCAAACGACATTTTTCTCTGTTTATTTCATCCAGCATCGATTCCCGAAGTTTAGCCCTTTTATTTCTGGAGACACCCTGTCTATTTATATATATATATATATATATATATATATATATATATATATATATATATATTATATATATATATATATATTATTTATTCTTATAGATGACCCAAAATATCCAAATTCTTTTTTATCCTGGTAGGCATGGGGTCATTAAAGCCCCCATGCCTACTAGGCCATGGAGTACTTGGGAATGAGAGGACTTCCTTGCAAGAAGTGCCCCTGAAGAGGTGCGAAGAAAAGACGCACGAAACATGTCGGGCCCAATAAATAAAGTAGTATAAAAAAAAGGGAAGACTGCTTTAATGACCCCATGCCTACTAGGATAAAAAAGAATATATATATATATATATATATATATATATATATATATATATATATATATATATATATGGGGAAGTGACTCCCCCTTCCTTCTCAACGATCGCTCGAGGAAAACACTATTACATACCAATACGTTTCTCATTTTCTTAGCTTAACTAAAATACTCATTCCACCGTTAAATATACTTATGAAAAACAAATAAAAGTGAAGTAAACCGTGTCAAAACCCGTTCAAAAGAACAGAACTATCACTTTCGGGGTTTTAAGCACTTCTTTCTCCGACTGACATAGCCCAATCGAAATTTGCTACAGAATCCTTCTTTTAGAGGATTTAGTCAGCTTTTGGATGGTTATGTTACACTTACTACGATTTCTTAACTCTTTTGGAGATATTAAGGGAAATCTACTAAAACCCCAAACCTGGCGTCCCCAAACGGGGAGCTCATGTCTGTTAATAAAATATTTTATTCTAATCCATACATATATTTGTGTGTGTATACACACACACATATATATATATATATATATATATATATATATATTATATATACCCGCAAATTTGAACCACCGTTATTTTAGCTATGGGTTCTGAAAAGTGAATTTTTCCCGTTGACACTTGAAATGCGTCATTAGGTCAACCTCATAAGCGGGTTTCCACCCGATGGAAGGAGGGACGAAACGCGCTAAAAGGCCAACCACCTTATGGGGATTTCTACATGCTAAATACATCTTCTTCCTTGTTGGAGCTACGAGTGAACTAGGAGAAATGCGTGAATAAGCGATCTGCACTGTGTAGAATTTATAGGATTTTTTTTTTTTTTTTTATCGCCAGGCTATGCATCATTTCCATCTTTCCTAAACCTCCATATTGGAGCAGGGAACTTCTTTACCTGGCCCAGAAATAAAAAAAAATGTCCGCTGGTAGGAAGACTTCCTACTCAAGACATATTATGATTAACGTGAACGTATTTTAGCTATATTATTTAAGAAAATAATAACCTATCCATCTCTTAAAAAAGAAATACCCTGAGCACACAAAAACCTGTTCTAAACCTTCATCCTGTTAGGACGTTTAAAAAAACAAAAAATTACTTGGAAATTTTCCCCTAAATATATAATTATATATTCATAAGAATTTAAAAGATTATTTATTGTTATTGAAAATGATTAAAACGTTGGCAATGAATAATAACTTAAATGGGACGCTCATTTTTTTCTAGTTTCAAAGTTAAAAGAAAGGAATGCTGCATAGTTTTTGCCCCACCCCAAAATATTTACGATCGATTTCTTAGGGGCCTCGATAAGCGGTGCTGAGCTTCCATCGAATGCGATGTAGTTGGATTTTATCACTGGTTATCAGATCCGTTACACAGAATGCTAGTGCGGACTGCAGCGCAATCCGTATGACGGGTTTATTAAATTATATATTGATCTGAATTCAAATACTATTTACCTCCTACTGTGGAGATGGACACTTAATAAAGAAATAAATAGGATTTGATCTATTTACCGGAAATAATTTTATAATTTTATGAAGGCCATTGTGTTAATAAAAATACATTTTCTATAGGAAAATGAGCTTTATTGTTAGCCAAAGTTTTGGCCTGAAATTCAAGCCTGAGGGTGCACCTACACTGGACCCGTTCCGATCCGATCCAATAGCCACCGACTGTCGGAAGAAAAACAAACACATGCATCTCAATGGAGGTGCCTACCCGATCCAATCCGGTCCAATCCAACGGCCACCGATTCTTGGCCATTCAAACTTGTTTGTTTCTAGACCGATTTCGGACCAACAAAGCAAAATTGTGCCAAACCACATATAGTGTTTCAAAAAGGTCTACAGGTTCTAAATCTTAACCGATTTCAATGCATTGTTTTTTGTATCAAAGGAAATAACATTTGGAACTACTTTGTCAATTCATATTTTTGTTTTTTGTTTCCCTTGTTTATTAAATTGCGGCGGAAAGATGTTTATAACCATCCAACATCTATAACCTTCCAATATTTATAATCTTCTAATGTTTCTAACCTTCCAATGCTTATAACCTTCTAGTTACCTTTCTTATAAATAATTTTAAAATATGAATACCAATACTTCTCTTGCCTCCAACATTCAACCTAATCGAAGGTTTCTACGCTTATTAGGTGGTATTTCTTAACTTAATCACTCATTTTCACTTCACTACGAGGTCTTTACTGACGAGCTGTGACTAAATCGGATCGGATCGGGTCGAGACCAATGTAGGGACTCACGTCGGCCGCTGTTGGCCGTTGTCGATCAAACGAAATCGGAGAGGATCGGACCGGGCGAAATACGGGTCCAATGTAGGCGCAGCCTTAATCAGGGCTGTAAAACAAGTAAGATAGAGTTAATACTAACATAAAATTAAAAAAAACAAAAAAAAAA
Source organism: Gonocerus acuteangulatus (assembly GCA_946811695.1). NCBI lineage: Eukaryota > Metazoa > Arthropoda > Insecta > Hemiptera > Coreidae > Gonocerus > Gonocerus acuteangulatus. The sequence goes on from OX328132.1 coordinate 20,960,621, forward strand.
AAAACACAAAACATTATGCAGTAAATGTTTGCTGTAGTTAGATCTTAAATTAGAGCCTCCTCTCCGAATCTATATTTATCCGCCTAGAAAATAACCCTGTTAATGAGACAGTTAATAAAGTAGTCATTTCCTCTACCTACTCCAACATTTCCCATTTATTAAAAACATCTTGCTAAAATTCTATACCGCCTCTAATAAAACCCTTCATACTTGCCTCCCTTCCATTATCACCACACTTTTATGACACCCCCTCTCGCTTTAATCCTTTACTAAATTGACCAATCATCCTAATCCTTCAGCCCAATGCTTATCCAGCATCAATCATCTTTCCTCTCCGCCAAGACGTCTATATATGAAGTTGCCCCTGAGGCGTGGTCAAGTTACCTATACCTATATGAAATTACATAATATATATAATTGTAGACTGTAATATTTCTGTAAATGAATAAAATGTATATAGTACTGTAAATCCTTTACTACCACCCATAACATAATGGGTGGTCAAATCTCCTCTTCCCCCACCCACTTCTTTCCTCAAACTTATGCCAATCAACCACAGTCAGAAATGATTTAGCATCCCTGAAGCATAGTTCTCCGTCTTCTCATCGGTAAACCTATTTTCATATCTGTATCTGTGTTACCGATTATATATATATATATATATATATATATATATATATATATATATACATATATATGTTAGTATTAACTCTATCGTAATAAAACGCATTTTCCTGTAAAAAATGTAGTTTTATTAAGACACAACGACCGAACCCCGACAATTTCTACCATGTTCAACGATCTCCTCTCAATGAAATACTTTTATAATTCTCGATTAAAAATCGCGCGAAGACAATAGTAACGCTTACTTTTTTGAGTTAATATGCTTAAACTTTAGGTCGTCTGACGTGGAGAAATGAATGACCCCATTTTCAAGGTCTGTAACCGTTTTTGACGAAAATGGATAAAAATAGTTTTACAAACTTATTTTCGATTTCGCTACTTGGATTCAATTGAAATATTTTCTACATGTTTGAAATCCACCTAAACTAACTTACTTAAATTTTGGTTACATTTGGAGTTAGGGAGGCATTCGAAAAAAAAATATTGTATTAATGGACATGAAACGTTTTGGGATCTTCCTATATTTTTCTCAAAACTGTTGCGATTATGTATAGACATATACACAAAGGAACTGTTTTCTAAGTTATTTTTAGCTCTTTGCTATTCATAAACTTAATTATATCATTAGATAGATATTTAAAATTGTGTAATTGTACTATTATATAACTGGATTTATAATTATTATGCAAAATGTTAATTATGAATATGTATTTCCATTTTATATCTGTATTTGGGCGAATTGCCTTCGTTGCGGGTGCTCACAACTAAAATTAAAAAAAAAAAAAATATGTCGAATATGGTAATTAGAAACCCATTGTAATTTGTTGGTAACCATGCGGAAGCTTGCTAAATTCTCTACAAAAAAGTTGTTGAAATTTTTTCTATATACGCCCATGTACGAAAGATCAAAAGCTACAAATAGCTGCTTCTATTCCTTTACGATTGGCATAAGTGATATGAACGGAAACGCGCTAAGATGACACAGTTCGAGCCTGGCATTTTTACGACATCGAGTGTAATAAAAATGTCTAAACATAAGATGCGAATAACGCTTAGCCAAACTCTTACGAAAGCTAACTCTTAATAAAGCACTGTCCTTCAAGTAAATGTATTTGAGCAATTCCTAAAAAAACTTGTGTAGTGATTGTCATTGAGAAGTATTGCGGGTGAACAATCTTTTCCTGGAGCAGATTACGCATCGTAAGTAGTCCGGTAGATGAAGGTCTCAACAGGAAAATGGTAGCTTGAAGGCTTATATTTCATCATCTTTCAAGATTGGCTAAGTTATTGCTCTCCTTTATTCTATGTGGCAATAAATTAACAAAGAAACAATAAGAATGTCCATATCTGAAAAACTTTAGTTTGTAGTATGTACGTCCAAGTTAGCTATCCCTTAGAAAAAGTGCTGAAAAATCTAAAGTTGCCATGCATTAAAGCAAAACGTTCGACTAATAATCCAATACTATTAATCCCAGGTGAATCATGTAGAAGCCCATAAAAATGGAACCTACAGAATCTAATTTACGGAGCTGTAAACGTTTAAAATTTTGCACTGCAACGTATTTTGATGCACTAAACACGAATTTGTTAAATAAAAAACTCGCCCTCAACTAGGAAAGAAGTTATTAAGCACTAAAGTTCACTGTTCTGGAGGTGATAAAAGCTGGCGTAAACAACGTATTTGTAAACATGCGCATGCGCAGAGATGTAAAATTACGAAACAAAGAATTCTCATTTGAAATGTTGATAAACTATTTATTAAAATATAATTGTAAATTTTAAGGGCCTCCTCACACGTCGTAACCTGTCGCTTATGGGCATACGTGCTATGCGTTTCCGCTTGCTCAAGATAATAGAAGATAGAATTCTATTAATTTTAGCGAGGTGGGTTGTATAGAGTTTTGAAATCTTGAGCGAGCGGAAACGCATAGCATAATAATAAATATTCGCATTAATCCCCTAAATTCAATGCGAGATTCGCATTAAATTCAGGGATTTCTGTTACATTCAACAGCGAAACAAAAAATGTGAAGAATGTTTCATTATTTAAAAAAAAAAATTCTGAATAAATAACTGCTGGTAAATTTCAATCAGACTTCTTTATTGCAGACTTTCCCATACCCGTGCATGCCCATGTTTACAAATACGTCGTTTACGCCAGCTTTTATAACCTCCATAACAGTGAACTTTAGTGTTTAACAACTTCTTTCCTAGTTGAGAGCGAGTTTTTTATTTAACAGATTCGTGTTTGGTGCATCAAAATACGTAGCAGTGCAAAATTTGAAAATAATCGTTTCGGAGAACACTAAACTTCAGTATTACCGAATTTCCTTATGAGAAACAGTAACCAGATTAGGTAGGGATTGTCGGGGTTCGGTCACTGCTACTTAATAAAACTACATTTTATCATAAAAATGGTTTTATTGTACCGACGTTTCGGCTTGAACTTCAAGCCTTCATCAGGGCTGTAAAAAACAAGTAGGACGGATGTAGTACTGAAATATACACACATATATATATATATATATATATATATATATATATATATACATATATATATATATATATATATATATACATATGCCTACAAACATAAATACACATACATATATACATACATACATATGTGGAAAAAGACAAAAACATAAAATACTAGAACATAATATATAGAAGTGAACATAATATATAGTGTTTGGAAGAACATAATATATAGTGTTTGGATTATTAGGAAAACAGATATAAGAATAACAGATTACATATTAGATTAGATATAAGAATAACAATATGGGCTTACCGATGGGAAGATAGAACCCCCCTCCCCCTCACCAACTCCTTTCTTCCTATATTTCCCTGTATTAACTGTCAGAAATGATCCCGCATTTGTGAGGAATAGTTCTCTATCTTCCCATCGGTAAGCCCATATTGTTATTCTTATATCTAATCTAATATGTAATCTGTTATTCTTATATCTGTTTTCCTAATAATCCAAACACTATATATTATGTTCTTCCAAACACTATATATTATGTTCACTTCTATATATTATGTTCTAGTATTTTATGTTTTTGTCTTTTTCCACATATGTATGTATGTATATATGTGTTTATGATAAAATGTAGTTTTATTAAGTAGCAGTGACCGAACCCGGACAATCCCTACCTTGCATCATCAACGGTCAACGATCTCCTCTCAATGAGTAACCAGATTATTTTACGGTTCATTAGCATATGCAGCCCCTTCAGCCTCCCGCCTGAAATTGTGATTTAATTGGTAAAAATGTGCAATAAAACACCAAAAATAAATTAAATAAGATCGCTTAGCTTAGGAAAAAAATATTTTTTTGGTGGTGTAATAGCGCTTCAGTTCGAGTTGTAGTAATAGGCTAACTGTTTCAAGTTCTAGGTTGTTAGTATTCAATACCCCCGAAATCCTCCGGTACCATGGGCATATATATTAGGAGGGTGGGGACTGAGGGGGCTGCACCCCCCCCCCCCTGAAATTTTGTTTTGATCCGCAAGAATGTGTCATAAAAACCTCTAAAATAAATTAAATAATATCACTTAGTCCAGAAAAAATATTTTTTTGGGTGTAATAGCGTTTTAGTTGTCTAACTATTCCAAGTTCTAGATTGTTAGTATTCCATACCCCGCAAATGCTCCCAGCCCCCCCCCCCCACCCAAAATTATTTCCTATTTATGCCCATGCATGTTGTTCCCATCCTATCCCCAGAAATTATTTCCTATATATGCCCCTGTCATGATTCAATAGAAAACAAATCTTTATAGTAATTAGTAAAACTTAAAAAAATATTATGTATATTAAAAAAAAAATTAATCCAGAATAATCATTCCAAATAGGTGTTAAGATGGGAGGCAACTAGAGTAGCGTCAAATATTTTTATGTTTCACTTTTACCATTGACGAAGGGAGAGGATAGTTAACCCTTCAGAGACGGAAAAAAATCATTTTTGTAATTCTTGTTTAATAATCATAGTGGGGTCTCCCGTGGTCTAATGGCTAGCGCCTTGGATTCATAAGCGGGAGATGGTGGGTTCGATTCCCAACCTCCGGCAGGAATTTTATCATCCCACGGCTCGCTGGTAAAATTCCTGGCTGCACCCTGGATGTCGGCGCTAATGACCTAGATGTAGATGCGCCGTAAAAAAAAAAAAAATCATAGTGATGGGCGTTTAAAATTGCTAAAAAAAAAAACGAAAATGTTTGCGACGGAAGGTGCGTGTAACACGACACTGCCATACGGCTATGCTATTCCTTCCAACTAACTATTTTTTTTTTTTAATAATCATTAAAAGTTTTCATATTAATTAGTAAATTGATTATATACTAGCATAATTTAAAAAACTGCATTATTTTAAATATTTTTAGCTTTTCCAGAAATTTAAATAAATAAAAAAAATACCTATAAAATCAGATATATTTTCATACATTTGGCATGAAATACATAATAAATACATTTTACACTGTTTATTGATTGTGAAATGGCATCAAGCATTCGACACATAAGCCTCCATCGCACTTTAGACATCGAGTTCTTACTCGGGATTTACAGCACTCCTCCCACAATTTTTCCTTTTATTTTCATGAGTTTTGCCCACTAAATAGTCTAATCGATCAAATATAATGGCTAGTACAACCCAAGGTGGCGAAGTTCAACGTCAGTCCAAAGTGGCTGGTTTCTGGCAAAGTGGGCCAGAAGAAGTTGACCCTCCCGATTTCGGTAGATCTAGTAGCATAGCCTGACAATAAATTAGATATGCACAATCTGCATATCTAATTTATTGTCCCAATAAAATGTCATCACTGGTAGAATATTATACCCGATTACCATCAATATTCCAATAAAAACATTCATCTCCTTGGAAGTAACGTTTGGGATGGTTTCTTTCTTGAAAAGTACACGCCGCTCACTTTCTCCACACAAGACATTTATTATACTATAATATTGGATGTCATACGTAACAAATGATGTATAGTGTTCAGTGGAGGAGCAACCACAACCATTTTCTATTTTTAGCGCGGTTCCTCCCTATCCCCATGGGGAAAACCCGCTTATGAGGTTGACCTCACGGTGCGATCTGGACGTGCCGACCAGAAACTTTCTCGTTTCAGACCGCATAGATCACGAAAATATAGGTGGTTCAAATTTGTGTATATATATATATATATATATATATATATATATATATATATATATATATATATATATATATGCTTGTCTGTTAACGCTCTAGCAAGCTCAAAAATGATCCGATTTTGATGAAATTTGGTACAAAAATCTGTCTTCTTATTTGAAGGGTCAAGTTCAATTGAAGAGTTAAGGAAGTTTGCGGAAAAAAATATTTTATTAATAGACATGAAAAGTTTTCGGATCTTCATACATTTTTCGTAAATATCTCGATAACGGTTGGGAAATCGTGGTAAGTGGAAGGCAGCCATTCGAATGCTTACTAAATTCTCTACAAAAACGGTTCTGAAGCATTATTCGATGGGACAACGTCAATCAGAGATATAAGCGCTTAAAACTTAAAAAGTGTTTGTTTTGTTGTTTTGAAAGGGGTTTTCTATTTGTTGATCTCACTTATTTTTTTGTTTTTTGTTTTAAATTGCATTTATCAGTAAAATTAGTATTGTAGTAAAATAAGCTAAGAAACGGTAAAAGCTATAGGTAATACGTTTGGAATAGCTGTGGAAATCAAAATGGCTGTGCCTAACCATGATGGAGTATACATAGGCAGAGTTGGGCATCAATCAATTAATTTTTCAATCGTCCAAGCGAACAATTAACTTTTTAATCGCGATTGATTCAATCGCGATTAAATTAGTTGCGAGTAATTTTCAATCGTAGTGTACAATTAATTTAATCGCGATTAATTCAATTGCAATTAACCATTTAATTGTTAATCGCAATTAAATTAATTATTAATTGTTTCTTTATACAATTAACAATTGATTATAAAGGCAACCGCTTCCACCATGAGGGTGGTATAAGGAAGGATATAGAGGGTGGTATTAGGAAGGATATAGGAGGTGGTATTAGGAAGGATATAGGAGGTGGTATTAGGAAGGATATAGAGGGTGGTATAAGGAAGGATATAGAGGGTGGTATTAGGAAAGATATAGAGGGTGGTATTAGGAAGGATATAGAGGGTGGTATAAGGAAGAATATAGAGGGTGATATTAGGAAGGATATAGGAGGTGGTATTAGGAAGGATATAGAGGGAGGTATAAGGAAGGATTTAGAGGGTGGTATTAGGAAGGCTATAGGAGGTGGTATTAGGAAGGATATAGAGGGTGGTATAAGGAAGGATATAGAGGGTGGTATAAGGAAGGATATAGAGGGTGGAATAAGGAAGGGTATAGAGGGTGGTATAAGGAAGGATATAGAGGGTGGTATTAGAAAGGATATAGAGGGTGGTATAACGAAGGATATAGAGGGTGGTATTAGGAAGGATATAGAGGGTGGTATAAGGAAGAATATAGAGGGTGATTTTAGGAAGGATATAGGAGGTGGTATTAGGAAGGATATAGAGGGAGGTATAAGGATGGATATAGAGGGTGCTATTAGGAAGAATATAGAGGGTGGTATTAGGAAGGATATAGAGGGTGGTATTAGGAAGGATATAGAGGGTGGTATTAGGAAGGATATAGAGGGTGGTATTAGGAAGGATATAGAGGGTGGTATTAGGAAGGATATAGAGGGTGGTATAAGGAAGGATATAGAGGGTGGTATAAGGAAGGATATTGTCATTCAGGAAAAAAAAGCTTGTATTAAGACATAAAGATTTGAATATTTAAAAAAAAACATACAATAATAACTAGTTTTATTCATACTAATGTACAAAGTAAGTAATGTTGAATCATTTTTTTAAATAGTTCATATTGCACATTAAAATCACTCTTTTTCCGAACATTTTGTCACTTATTTTATTCGCCTTCGGTAAATTTGTCATGGTCGCGAATGAGAAAAACCTCTCGACGGCTGCAGACGCTGGTAGTGGTGTATTGTATTTAATGAAGACTTTTTTTATCTCGGGATATTTATGTAGGATGTGCAGCTCTTAGATTTCTTCCGCAAAGAAGTGTAACATTAATAATTCAGCTTTTGTCAGGGGAACCCTCGTGTTGCTTGATACTGAAGGCGCGAAAATATTGTTTTGCTCTGAGTCGGATTCAGAACTAAAGTCAAAAAAACTTTTATCTTTGCTCGATTGTTTTGTTGATGTTTTTTGTGGTTCTTCAATTATTTCCTTCGAAATTATTTGTTTAAAATTTTGCAAAATTTTATTCTGATCATTTTTTTCTAGCATACATAGCCACTTATTCTTAAATCGTGGATAGGAGAGAGCAGCAATTGATGCACATTCCGCTTGGGAAGTATTGAAGTCAAAGTAGTTTTGAAATCTTGTTTCTATATTAAGAATATAGTTTTCGATCAATGGTTGACAATAAATTAAAGTTGTTTTTTGATTAATTTTTTGCAATTTCTTTTTTAATGCTACGAGGCATGGTAGCACAATTCCACAGAAAGTGTTGTTCTCACTTTGCATAATATCCAATGCTTCCGCTACTGGCGCCGCACATGTTAAATATTCTTTTAAGTAATCGAATTCTATATCTTTAATAGGGGTTTTTATGTTTAAAGCTCAATGTAATTGTATATTTTTTTCTTGAATACCTACAATTTGTTGGAGGGCATCATAAAGGCTGTTCCAGCGTGTTATTCCTGGTCTACTAAGTGTATGTTGTAATACATCTTCAATTATTTCAGCAGTTTTCGGCCTAGCACTAGCACTCCAAAGGATGTTGCACTTTTTCAAAGTGGAAGCATGAATCTCCGATAATGGAGTTCCCTTGGTGCTCAAAATTTTATTTGCATCAATTGTTGCACATAAACTTAGTGTATGGGCATAGCACCGCAGGTGGGGAGGCAACAAAGAAAAATAATTAGACTCACATTCGTCCGAGCTTGAATCCGATTCTTCATCACCATCCGACCAATCTTCAAACCTAACTTCAGCTGTATTTTCATTTTCTTCCCCACTTACGTTCGTAGATTGAACGCCAAACAAGCTAAATGCTTTTACAAAATAAAGTCCGACTCGCAGGAACTGCGTCATCTTAGCGCGGTTCCATTCATATCCCTAGTGTTATTTTGTTGACTTAGAATAGAAACAGTTATTACTTTGTTTGGATCATTCCTAATGTAAACAAATATGAAAAAAAAAACAAACAAGATTTTCGGCTAGGGATGAAACTATCCTAAGCAGAAATTACTCTTTCTGCCGTCCCAATTTTCGGTCTACGAAGACTCTTCTACGAATATATTTCTAATTTACTTAACTTGCAGTGCTAACATATCCATTTTAATTTTAAATGCAATTAAACAAAATAAAATTATACATGAAAATGAGAAAGTAGTGTTATTTTTTATTGAACTACGGCCACATTCAACCACAAAATATAATTATATTTCTAGTATAGCATTTGGCTGCATGACTTCCTACAGGTAAAGGTAACTGTCAGCTGTCCTAGAATGCTTGATGAGAACAATGAATCTTGATTTATGAAGTGCAATAAAAGCCTACCTGAACCGGCCTACTACCTCGACCCGGACTGACCCTACACGGAGAATATTTACGTTTTCAGTTCTGTTACAGGTTCAAAGAATTTGTTTTTATTCCCCTGTTTTATTGAGAAATACATCCTCCTACTAGAAGCAATAACAAAATAACAAGAAATAAAAACAGACAAAAAGAACCGTATAAATAAACGAAATCAATTATCGTTTATCAAACTTCTAAGTTATATGTACTTATTTCTCCATTTGACATCGCCTAATCAAAACTTTCTTCAGAACCTGTTTTCTAGAGCATTTAGTAAGCTTTCGAATGGTAACCATTCGTTTACCAAGATTCTCAACCGTTTTCGAGATATTAAGGAAAGTATACGAAGTTTCCAAAGCTTTTCATCTCTATTAATAAATTATTTTAATTTAACCCTTCCTTAACTCCAAACGTAAGTAAATTTTCAGCATACTAGTTTTGATGAAATTAGAACATGCAGAAAATGTTTCAACTGAATCCCATAATTCGAAGTACCAAAATCAAAGACAAAAAGAACCGTTCGAATAAACAAAATCAATTACTTCAAAGTTTAAGCACTTATTTATCCGATTGACATCGCTTATTCAGAACTTTCTTTAGAACCTTTTTTGTAGACCATTTAGTAAGCTTTCGAATGGTAACCTTTCGCTTCTCAAGATTGTCAACGGTTTTCGAGATACTAACGAAAGTATAAAAGGTTACCAAAACTTTTCTTGTCTGTTAATAAAATATTTTATTCTAACCCTTTCATTACTCCAAACGTAACCAAAATTTCAACATATTAGTGTTGATAAAATTCAAACTTGCAGAAAATGTTTCAACTGAATCCCATAATTCTAAGTTCTAAGTAAGACGAAAAGAACAGTTCGAATAAGCGAAATCAATTACTTAAAAGTTTTAAGCACTTATTTCTCCGATTGACATCGCTTATTCAAAACTTTCTTTAGAACCTTTCTTGTAGACCATTTAGTAAGCTTTCGAATGGTAACCTTTCGCTTCCCAAGATTTTCAACCGTTTTCGAGATATTAAGAAATTATACGAAGTTCCCAAAACTTTTCATTATTTCTGACAACAGAAAATTGGTCTCATTTTACCTATCCTGTTTTACACACACATACATTTTCCTTACAAATACAACATAAGAAATTACAAAAATAAAAAGCAATAAAAAAACCAAGGGAAAGGGACAAAAATTACAAAAAGAACGACAAAAACATAACCTAATAACATAAACTCCGATTGACATAACCTAATCAAAAATAGTTTTAGAATCATTTTTGTAGAGAATTTAGTAAGCTTTCAAATAGTTTCAATCCACTTACCACGATTTCCCAACCGTGTTCGAGATATTAATGAAAGTATACGAAGTTTCCAAAACTTTTCATGTCTGTTCATAAAATATTTTATTCTAACCCTTCCTTAACTCCAAACGTAACATAACTTTCAACATATTAGTTTTAATGAAAGTAGAACATGCAGATAATGTTTCAACTGAATCCCGTTAATCTAAGTACCAAAACCAAAAACGGTATTCAAAAACTATTTTTCCAATTTTCTCGACAACGGTTAAAGCTATCGCCTTGCCTTGAAAATGGTTTCATTCGTTTTCCTAGCCCAAGAAGCCAATAAAACGAGTACTTACAAGCTTATGAACTCAAAAACGTAAGCGTTACGATTTTTTCTGCGCGAATTTCGCCCCAAACGCCATCTTCCTGTGGGCGGATTTTGCTGGTTAACGAACTTGACCTTTCAAATTGGACGACAGATTTCAGAGAGCAAACAGACAATATATATATATATATATATATATATATATATATATATATAAATATATACATATATATATATATATATATATATATATATATATATATATATATATATATATATATACAAATTTGAACCACCGTTATTTTCGGTTTCTAGGGGTTCTGAAACGCGAAATTTCCTAGTCGGCACTTCCGGATTGTTTCATTGTATCAACCTTGTTCCTCCCTATGGGGGAGGGAGGAACCGCGCTAATTACTCGCGTTATCAGTCCTATATGATGCAATTAGTTTATTAGAGCCTAATCCAAATTCTGCATTAATTGTTTTGATCATATCACTAATATGTTCAGAACTGTGGGTTCCCCTGAATCGCTGACAAGACAGTGCTCTTGAAATACGTTTCAAGTCTTTGGAAATCCAATGGACCGTCATGCCTAGGAAGCTTCTCTTTCTTCCCGACCAAATGTCAATAGCGCTGCATACATAGTCAACATTTAGTAATTCAGATTTAATTGCAGACAATTGTTTTTCATTATAAATGTCTATTCGACGCCCCAAACTTCGTCGACTTATAAAATTTAAGCCGTATTTGCTAATCTGTAGGTCCTTAAATATATTTTTAAAATATAAATTTTCTACACACCTTAATGGTATCATGGAGTCAATAAAAAATTCAATGATATTTTTATCTAACTTTTCTTGAGAACATGCCTTCAACATTTTCTGTTTTCAAGGAGTCGATATTTTTTGTAGTTAGAGGTTTATATTTTTTACTTTCATTCTTCGCTTTTATATATGCTTTATAATCATTAACGGAGTCTTGACCATGTTTTCTTTTAAGATGGCTTAAAAAGTTAGATGTACAATTATCAAACCCTCTGACTTTAGTAACCATAGGCAAACATTTAGTACACAATGCCATGACATTGTGTGCTGTAGACTCATCTGGAAGATATTTGAAAAACGTACCGTCCAGTAAAGTAATTCGTGGTAGTGAAGACGTCGACGTACTTGGGCCAGAAATTAGCAGATTATTATCTATCGAATCGGTGGTTTCCAAATCGTTTCCAGATAAAACGCTGTGTGAATCTTCATCCATCACTAATGTTGTTAACTAAAAGAATTAACTTTAAATACGAAAAAAAAACACTTCTGTCACTAAAGTACACAAAAGAAGAAGTTAATCCTATCAGGCAAACAATGCTAGAGCGGAAACAACCGAATTGCAAGGCAGACCAGCACAAACTGGCAAGAGATGCGTGGAATAGAGACCCAGGTCCTAGACGACGAGATAATTAGATTACCTCAGACTTCCTGCTAGACATACTAAAACCTAATTAGTAAGAATACAACACTAGAAATTTAACAGCTACACAGTATTCTTCGTACAATTCTTAAAAACGTCTCATCAAACTATATATATATATATATATATATACCTATATATATGCACACACACATTCCTTCTATATATATATATATATATATATATATATATATATATATACATATATATATATATATACATATATATATATATATATATATATATATATATATATATATATATATATAAAATATATATATAGAAGGAATAGTTCCATTATTATAGTAAGAGGGACTTACTGACAGAAAAAGCAAATACTAACTGTTTTAATTTAACGCCAACAATATACGTACTTTAAAACTTACCTAAAAATACTTAAAAGAAAAAAAAAAGAAAGCTTCCAATATCCTTATGTCGCCTCCTATCTTCCTCCTGATTCCACCTTCCATACAACCTCCTATATCCTTCCTTATACCACCCTCTATATCCTTCCTAATACCACCCTCTATATCCTTCCTAATACCACCCTCTATATCCTTCCTTATACCACCCTCTATATCCTTCCTTATACCACCCTCTATATCCTTCCTAATACCACCTCCTATATCCTTCCTAATACCACCCTCTATATCCTTCCTTATACCACCCTCTATATCCTTCCTTATACCACCTCCTATATCCTTCTTAATACCACCCTCTATATCCTTCCTAATACCACCTACTTTATCCTTCCTAATACCACCCTCTATATCCTTCCTAATACCACCCTCTATATACGTCCTAATACCACCCTGTATATCCTTCCTTATACCACCCTCTATATCCTTCCTTATACCATCCTCTATATCCTTACTTATACCACCCTCTATATCCTTCCTAATACCACCTCCTATATCCTTCCTAATACCACCCTCTATATCCTTCCTTATACCACCCTCTATATCCTTCCTAAAACCACCCTCTATATCCTTCCTAAAACCACCCTCTATATCCTTTCTAATACCATCTTCTATATCCTTCCTAATACTACCCTCTATACCCTTCCTTATACCACCCTCTATATCCTTCGTTATACCGGCCTCTATATCCTTCCTTATACCACCCTCTATATCCTTCCTAATACCACCTCCTATATCCTTCCTAATACCACCCTCTATATCCTTCCTTATACCACCCTCTATATCCTTCCTAATACCACCCTCTATATCCTTCCTTATACCACCCTCTATATCCTTCCTAATACCACCTCCTATATCCTTCCTAATACCACCCTCTATATCCTTCCTTATACCACCCTCTATATCCTTCCTAATACCACCCTCTATATCCTTCCTAATACCACCCTCTATATCCTTCCTAATACCACCCTCTATATCCTTCCTAATACCACCCTCTATATCCTTCCTAATACCACCCTCTATATCCTTCCTAATACCACCCTCTATATCCTTCCTAATACCACCCTCTATATCCTTCCTAATACCACCCTCTATATCCTTCCTTATACCTCCCTCTATATCTTTCCATATACCACTCTATATATCCTTCCTAATACCACCCTCTATATCCTTCCTTATACCACCCTCTATATCCTTCCTAATACCACCCTCTATATCCTTCCTTATACCACCCTCTATATCCTTCCTAATACCACCTCCTATATCCTGCCTAATACCACCCTCTATATCCTTCCTTATACCACCCTCTATATCCTTCCTTATACCACCTCCTATATCCTTCCTAATACCACCCTCTATATCCTTCCTTATACCACCCTCTATATCCTTCCTAATACCACCCTCTATATCCTTCCTAATACCACCCTCTATATCCTTCCTTATACCACCCTCTATATCCTTCCTAATACCACCTCCTATATCCTTCCTAATACCACCCTCTATATCCTTCCTTATACCACCCTCTATATCCTTCCTAATACCACCCTCTATATCCTTCCTAATACCACCCTCTATATCCTTCCTAATACCACCCTCTATACCCTTCCTTATACCACCCTCTATATCCTTCCTTATACCGCCTCCTATATCCTTCCTAATACCAACCTCTATATCCTTCCTAATACCACCCTCTATATCCTTCCTAATACCACCCTCTATATCCTTCCTAATACCACCCTCTATATCCTTTCTAATACCACCCTCTACATCCTTCCTAATACCACCCTCTATACCTTTCCTTATACCACCCTCTATATCCTTCCTTATACCGCCCTCTATATCCTTCCTTATACCACCCTCTATATCCTTCCTAATACCACCCTCTATATCCTTCCTTATACCACCCTCTATATCCTTCCTAATACCACCTCCTATATCCTTCCTTATACCACCCTCTATATCCTTCCTTATACCACCCTCTATATCCTTCCTAATACCACCTCCTATATCCTTCCTAATACCACCCTCTATATCCTTCCTTATACCACCCTCTATATCCTTCCTAAAACCACCCTCTATATCCTTCCTAAAACCACCCTCTATATCCTTCCTAAAACCACCCTCTATATCCTTTCTAATACCATCCTCTATATCCTTCCTAATACCACCCTCTATACCCTTCCTTATACCACCCTCTATATCCTTCGTTATACCGGCCTCTATATCCTTCCTTATACCACCCTCTATATCCTTCCTAATACCACCTCCTATATCCTTCCTAATACCACCCTCTATATCCTTCCTTATACCACCCTCTATATCCTTCCTAATACCACCCTCTATATCCTTCCTTATACCACCCTCTATATCCATCCTAATACCACCTCCTATATCCTTCCTTGTACCACCCTCTATATCCTTCCTAATACCACCCTCTATATCCTTCCTTATACCACCCTCTATATCCTTCCTAATATCACCTCCTATAATCTTCCTTATACCACCCTCTATATCCTTCCTTATACCACCCTCTATATCCTTCCTAATACCACCTCTTATATCCTTCCTAATACCACCCTCTATATCCTTCCTTATACCACCCTCTATATCCTTCCTTATACCACCTCCTATATCCTTCCTAATATCACCCTCTTTATCCTTCCTTATACCACCCTCTATATCCTTCCTTATACCACCTCCTATATCCTTCCTAATACCACCCTCTATATCCTTCCTTATACCACCCTCTATATCCTTCCTAATACCACCTCCTATATCCTTCCTTGTACCACCCTCTATATCCTTCCTAATACCACCCTCTATATCCTTCCTTATACCACCCTCTATATCCTTCCTTATACCACCCTCTATATCCTTCCTTATACTACCCTCTATATCCTTCCTTATACTACCCTGGTCGTTTCCTGAATTATCGGAATAAATCGTAGTGATAAATTTGGAGAATCAATTAAAACCAGCAACTACGATTAAATAATTGTTAATCGTGAAATCAGCAATTACGATTAATTAATTGTTAATCGCGAGAGTTCGCAACTACGATTAATCAATTGTTAATCGCCGGATTTCACTACAATTAAATATTTAATCGTAATTGCGAGTTGATGCTATTGAATTTTTAATTGTCAATCGTCAATCGCCTCTGCGATTAACCTTTGCCCAACTCTGTACATAGGTTTGTTTTGAATTCTCCTATCTATATAACCTTCTTCCTGCTACAACTGTAGTTATCATTATTTCTTATTTTATAGAAAGATTTAACCCACGAGAGAATGAACTTTTATTTGCCATGAAGCACATATTTACAGTTGATTATTACAGTGAAACGAATTTGCTAGTAAAACAAGGAATTTAAAATGACAAAGAATTTTCGGTTGTTTGGAATAGAGCCTGCTGAGCAGTATTCGTAGAGTGAGTACGTTTTTTTGTACATAATTGTATTGACTTATTCTGCCTTCCTCAAGAATGAGGATTAAGAATTATCCGCTTCTGTTTAAGTTGGCTACTGTCAGTTTCCTGTTGTTTGTGATGCCTAATCTACTCCACTTCTTCGAGATATACGGAACGCGCTAAGATGACGCAGTTCCTGCAAGTCGGACTTTTTTGTTGGTAAGAAAACCTGAAATTCAGCTACTAAGACTCCTGACAAGTAATTAGCTCCTAAGATTTTTTTTTCAGCTCTTGTTGCCTTTTGAGCACCTAGTTGCGCGAATGCTAAACAAAGGCATATTACGTTGTCGCAGGGTGTATATTGGAAATAATTTCGAGGGGGGGGGGGTAGCACCAGGGGCTTTGGGGGGTATGGAATACTAACAACCTACAACTTGGAATAGTTAGCTAACTAAAATGCTACTACACCCCAATTTTTTTCTGAACTAAGTGTTCTTAGTGTTTACCCATTAAATCGAAATTTTGGGGGGTGGCTGCAGCCTCCTCATCCCCCCCATATGTACGCCCATGCGTTGCTTTAATGTTCCAATCAATTACATTTAAAGTAATACCAACATTCCCCAACTTAATTTGGGTCTTCGTATATAGAAAACTTAAGTTGAAAAAAAATAATAGTTACATATAATGAGAAAAAGATTACTTAGTATGACAGAATTTACGACTCATGATTGAAATCGTACAATTTGGAAATACAAGTTATTCACAATATAATAATATTTTTACTTGAAAAGTTTCACAAGAACTGAAGATTCAACCTTTAACTAAAGGGTGGAAGGATGTTTTGGCGGTTTCCAGGTAAAACGGTAACAGGAAACGAGAGCGATGAAAGGTTGATTCACCCCTATCATATGGGTGTACTCATTCTATAAGGGCTATTGATGGCATATGCGTAAATAAGGGGATGCTGAGGGGACTCCCCCCCCCGAAATTTTGATTTCATCAGAAAAAATTTGACATAAAAATCACTCAAAAGAATGTTTTTTGTTGTTATCAAGTTTTAGTTGTATACTATTCCAAGTTCTAGATTGTTAGT
The DNA here is from genome assembly GCA_946811695.1 of Gonocerus acuteangulatus. Taxonomy (NCBI): domain Eukaryota; kingdom Metazoa; phylum Arthropoda; class Insecta; order Hemiptera; family Coreidae; genus Gonocerus; species Gonocerus acuteangulatus. The sequence continues at coordinate 20,977,864 of OX328132.1, forward strand.
ACGCCGTACACCCTAAATGCTACCTGTCCCCTCCCCATGAAATGATTTCATATATACGCCCGTGATTGAAGGGCCCTTTATACTGTCAAATACCAGGCGAAGGAGGGGAATATTAGAGTGTTAATGCCGGTCCCTCCACTTACAAGGAGTTTTTCTTCTTTTGAAAGATTTCAATGACGTAAAAATCGGATTATCTCAAGGGGAGATATTGAATTTAAAAACGTCACGTTACTTTTTCGCTTACATATTTTTAGTCTCTTCTAGACTGGGAAAAATCATTATTTTTTGTTTTCAATGATATTCGTTACATTAGGGTTTCTTGGGGTGCTGTTTTGAAATCTGCTATTATTTTTTGTGTGAAAAATGTATAATACTAGTTTACTTCAAAACGCAAGCATATTTTTGAATTTATTTGACGAAATATAAATTATTATTTAACGATTTTATTTCTCCTTTAATCTACTCTACAAAACAAATGAATTGGTGAAAAAATCATGTCGGTATAATTTTCTAAACTCGATATAAAAAATAAAGCACTTTCAACCTATTTTATTTTATTTCTCGGCTCCTACGGCGCATTGGACGGAACGCTCGGACACGTGTCGACTATTTTTCGATGTAGAATCACCAGGAAAAAAATGGTCAAGATCGATGACCCCATCGCTGTATACTCCCCTTGTTAGACAAATACTTATATTTATTTATTAATCTTATAGAGCGCGCAAACGAGCGATTCACTCTTTACAAAGTTGCGATGGGTAGAACCCATCAACAGGTCAATGAGTCACTGTGAGTTAATATTTACATGTATGTATATGAGATATAATGAAAGTTTAAAATTATTTAAAAGCGAAAAAAAAACTATAATTCACAAGTGTACGGATTATTTAATTTCACAGTAGTTCATACATGTTTTTCCGCATTTGTATGTTTGCGTTAGATGTCTGTGTAAATATTTATTTGTCTAAGGTATGAGAATTGTGTTAATGTGAGGACTGTTATCTGTCAAAAGTTCATGTAGGTCAGTTGGTAGGTTTGTTCCATCTAGTCGCTTGCATTCCGTTAGTATGTGTTTAATAGTCAGTTCTGTGTTGCAAATGGCACACGTTGGTCTGTCCTGTTTCGTCATTAAGTAGCGGTGTGTCAGCAACGAGAGCCCGATGCGGAGTCTGGTGACAACTACTTCTTCACGCCTCGTGGCTCGTCAAATACTTATAAATGCATAGTGTGGATATCTGGAGCCTATATTGGATGATCTATGCCATGGTTACATTGAGTTCAGGGCCATGCTGATGGCAATGCAATCTCCTGGCAAATTGCAAGAAGGGTATTCTATAAGTAATGAGCACTAAATGCCGTTTTAAGTAGTCTGCCCTAACTGGTTGTTGTATATCGTGAGCCCTATAGATTCAAATCGTAAAGCAGTATATGACTAAAGCACGCATTAGGTAATATCGATTAAACCCCCTGGGCTTGCTGAGAACCCACTAACCCAGTTTCCAGGTTATGAAAGTTTACTAAGGTCGTGTACTTAATAAAACCTTTATTCGAACGCTATAATATTCACGGCCTTCAGTATTTCATGCTGCTTCCATGAAATTTCAGAAGAAAAATATCTTTTGTAAATCATAAATTATTATTAAATTACTATGCAGAGAAATCACCTTGGCTGTATTTTCTTGTATTCTTATACTCTTCTGGAAGAATGTTCCTAAAAACAATATTTCGATTATTTGCGTCAATATTTAGCTGTTAGATTAACACGCAATTATATTCCATTCAATTTAAAAACTTGTTTATTTTATTTCAGAACGATACTCCCAACATGCTCAAAATGAGTGTTTTTTTTTGGGGGGGGGGGGTTTATTTTCCTGGTGTTATTTGAAAATATGATTTGTGGACATTTGAGATTGGGAAACCTTCGTTTCTTATGATGTTGGCGTCATAAACTGATTATTTATTTATGTTTTAATCATACAGCTCTCCCTCAATACTTTTTCTGCTCTTATTACTTTATTGGACAACATTGAAGCAGGAATGAAATAAATAAATGTAAGTATAAGAAACTCAGAAGAGGAAAATAAAATGTAAAGCTAATCGAAAATACTTCTTCATTGACACCTAAAAATAAAAAAAAAAAAATAACATGATAGAGCACTTAGATGATGTTAATAACCTTTGAATTATACGTTGAACAATTTCATCTGTGCGGATGATATATTTAGTCCAAGATAATTTTTGCGGGAATTTCTTCAGAATAACTCAAGTGCCTTCTAAAGGAGTAAACATATTCTTAATGAAAACTTCGAATTTTCGTACTAGGCAGAGAAGAATAAAGCATCATATAGTTTTCCGAAGAGTGGATTAATGAACCGAGAGGAATGATTCTTCAAAAGGTGACCTGTGGATGGCATCCATGTATAGAATGGAATGATTCTTCATATCGCGGCTTCAGGATTAGATCGATGAACAGAAAGGAATGATTCTCCATATGGAGACTTGAGGATTGGATTAATGTACAGAAAGGAATGATTCTTCATATCGAGGCTTGAGGATTGGACCGGTAAACAGAAAGGAATGATTCTTCGTATCGGGGCTTGAAGATTGGATCGATGAACAGAAAGGAATGATCCCTCATATCGTGACCGATGAACAGAGAAGACCGATCGTCGACAATATCCTGTTTTCGTTTTCTCCAAAGAGACCAAAATTGATCGTGATTTGATGTTTGTTATACGTATCTGGTTAAAATAGTCTGTAATTGTTATCGAAAAATTTCCAGCGACCACAATATATCCACCGAAACCAATCTTTAGGACTGGTGACTTTTTTACTCTGCCTTCCGTCAACACAAAAGCATTCCAGCATGCATGCATAAATGAGAATCTCATGGGCGCCGTGAAAGGTTGATGCTCGCAGTCAGAAGGAAACACGTAAAAACACACGGTGTCCTTTCAGTAATTATTGTTTTTACTAAATATCTGTATATTTCCCTGAAGACTGCCATAAATTTCATGGTATATTTTTTTCCTCGCGAGCTAAGGACGACACGAGGAAGATCCTTCGACCAGGAGCTTGGGAAATGGCTGCCCCAATCTCACGCATTTAGTTTCTTCAACAGGTAGACTTTTTCCAGATACCTACAAGAACTATATGTTGTATAGAAAAACTCCAGACTCTTTCGTCGCATCAACCACTCTTTATACTACATACATACATACTATGTATGTATGTATATACTACATACATAGTATGTATGTACTATATGTGTATATATATATATATATATATATATATATAACAATGAATACATATGATATTTCATTCTGAATAATTTTTCTTTCATTATTCAGCCACTCAATGAATAACGACTTTTTTATTTTTAATAAAAATGACTAATGAATGAAAATTTTTATTGAATAAAAATGATTTTTTCGAATAAAAATTGTTATCGAATAAGATTGATTTATTTAATTGAAATTGTTCGTTAAATACGAGTGATTTATTCTAACAATGTTTTCTAAATTAAATTACTGCGTTTATTAACATTTTCTTACTTTTAATGAAAATTATTTATTTGAGTGATATTGTTTACTGATATTTTAAAAAATAAGTAACTACTTTATTGTAAAAATAAAACGTACAGAATAATGATAATTTCTTTTTTTTTTTTTTTTTTTTTTTTTTTTTTTTTTTTTTTTTTTTTTTTTTTTTTTTTTTTTTTTTTTACGGCGCATCTACTTCTAGGTCATTAGCGCCGACATCCAGGGTACAGCGAGGAATTTTCCCAACGAGCCCTGAGATGAGAAAATTCCTGCCTGAGGTGGGGATCGAACCCACCATCTCCCGCTTATGAATCCAAGGCGCAAACCATTAGACCACGGGAGACCCGAATAATGATAATAATTTTTAAATAATGACGGAAATTCTTGATGAATAATAATGAATTCAATTCAGGAGGTGGGAGGTTATATTAAATTAAGTACCCCTAATTTTTCATAAATCACAAACTTTCCCATTTATTATCTCTTTTACAGAAAGTAAATCTTTACAAAACATGTTTTGAGTACAATGTACTTAGTACATCAATACTGGTCAAAAAAGAACAAATTACCAAATTTTTATTCCATGAACTACATTATTTTAAATGAATAGAAATAGAAAAGAAAAAATAATTAATTATTCAATGAATGAAAAAAAAAATCAGTCAATCAAGAACCGAAAAAATGAATAAATTCTTATTCAATAAAATTTTATTGAATAATGAGACAAACTTGTTATTTATAGAATAAAAAAATCAGTGGATGAATAACTTAATCAATGAATACATTTTTATTCAATAAACATGTATTTGAATGATTATTGCATAAAAAATGTATTGAATAATGCCCTGAGTCAATTAGCGATGCGATTAGTTTACGAAAAACTGCATTACCATTATTTTTTTCTCCAGAAAGTTGTTAAACATTTTGTGTTAAACTAAGCACTAACAGTGAGATCCATCTAATATCTCGGGTGAAACGGTTTTTATTCGTTGTACGCTCAAATTTTAAGAATGTGGAATACGTCGAGAACAGTTAACAATATTGCTTGATTTATTCGACTCAGCAGTAAAAATACATTTTGAATTACACATATATCTACCAATGGCGTAAAATATGACTTTTTTAAATTGAATACCTGCTGTTTTTCTTAATATAAAACACGTTTATCTTCCAAAATAATTACTCTATCGAATTGGTAGCGGTCTCGTTCGACTCAGCGCAAAAAAATAATCCAAATATGATACCGAAATCAGGAAGATCGAAGTACCAAGAGGTTTTGTCCCGAAATCGGGCGTTTGGCACCACTGTGCGGCGCTCTATTGGCATCATCGCACGGCATTTGAGAATTATTCTATTATCTTTGAAGCAATGTGATTGAATTAATTCTTTCAATAAACCATTGAACACAGATTTCACTTAAATGTTTTGAGTCAATACTCTCTTTTATTTAGTACCAAAACATGGAAGTAATTATATACTTATAGTAGAGATAGTGACATGGAACATGGTTGTAATTACATAGGTCAGGGAAGTGCAGACATAGAACAGGATAGTAATAACTTTGAAGAAGGAGTGATTAATGTGGGACTTTGAGGTAATTACTTAATTATGGGGAAAATTCACACATTGCGTACCCTTCGCATCAGAAAGCCCATTCACGTGGGTAGAGAAATGGGAGAGAAAGTGTTAAATGTTTAAAGCTATAAAAGTTAGCAAAACATCAGCAGTTCTAGTGCAGTAGAAGTATATGGAGAGTGGGGGGGGGGGGTCGCAGTGCATAATGTTTAGGTGAATCAGAACACATTTTGAAAAAAAAAATTCTTTGATTAGCGACAAGTTCAATCGAGCATCTTACCTAATTGTTTATGCTGGAGGATCCCCCATTGGAATGAAAACAGCGTTTGCGATATTTCAAGGGGAAGAGATATTCACTTACTAACTACCGGGGATTTGTAGCAACTTTACTGTAGAATTGTTGGGGGGCACTGGACTTATAAGCTGGAGGACCTGAGTTCAAATCCCGAGCAAGCACTAAAGAGTTTTTCTTCTAGTATCTTCATTCATGGATTGAATTCGGCCTCCCTTGACCGCCGGGGTGGCTAGGCCAACCCAGCCTTTAATTAATTTATTAATTGGTACCTTGGTGCGCATGACCCTAGCAGTCGAAGCAGCAAGGGGAAAATCAGGCGGCCGGAGCAAAGTACTTGACCACACTATCTCCCTAGTGTGCCGTATGGTCATGAATCAGATACCTGCCTCTTAGGGCCCTCGTGGCCTGTTACGGGACTTTTTTTTTATGATTGTAACGGACATCCATAAATGATTACACAGAAACTCGCCAAGCAGAAAAATCACTAAAGGAAGCTGCACTATCTATGAAACGCCCAGAGGTGTCATCAATGGTATTGCTAAGCGAAACAGCTCATCAATCAGTCGTGAGATCATGGGCTTATATAAGGGGGGGCCTGAGGGGGCTGCAGCCCCCCCCCCCCCCCCCCCCCCGAAATTTTGATTTGATCGGTAAAAATGTTATAAAACCCTTAAAAATAAATTAAATAAGATCATTTAGTTCATAAAACATATTCTATTTTGGGTGTAATAGCGTTTAAGTTGGCTAAAACTCTTCCAAGATCTAAATTGTTAGTATTTCATACACCGGAAATAGTCTGAGCCCCCCCCCCCGACATTTTCCCAGCCCCCTCCGAAATTATTTTCTATATACGCCCATGCGTGAGACAAATGTCTAAATTAGATATCTGGTTTAATCCAAAGGTTCGGTTACTTCTGGGGATTCGGTAGTTATATTCTTGATCACTTTGTACTCGTAATTGTGCTACGCGGTGATGTTCCATTATAGCTCTTCATTATTTTTGTTTTTAAACAATAAATATAGTGGTTAATGATCCCAAGGGACCAGTCCCCCCCCCCCCAAGGGGTCTACCAATATTTTTATCGGCTAAGAGCGGAAGGCTATTTATATATAGACCGAGTTCCTGTAAGAAAGTGCTTGTCTCCTTTGGTATGGTTCCTGGAGTTTCGAAACAGAGCGCTTTAACAATAGATTATCTTTGGCCGAATTGTTCTTGACACTTTTCAGAGTAGAATGTTAGGCATTTCACGTAAATCGGTATTTTTTTCTCGATCCATTGCATTAGCTCGCTCGCTGTAATTTGTTTCGAATCTCACATTGGGGTCAATGATATATGCGAATATGCATTTTGTTTTAAATGTGACAATATCGCAAATCTGGATGATTAATACGCATTAGGGATATAGAGAGGAGGGAAAGATAATTCTATAGCTCTGAGATACAATGTACACAAAAACATACAACTACATATTGTGTATAGAAGTTCAATTATATACACACTTAAGAATTATACATAAAGTATTCCAGTCTATGTTAATCAGAGATGCGAGCAAACAATTTTTATGAGTGGTAATTAAAACATGGATGATTAGTAGATAGTAATTAAATCTACGACAAAACAATGGGATAGCTTATAACCGAAAAACCGCCGAGAAGAAACTGCAATAACTCAACTGGAATCTGGCCAAAAGAAACTGACTGCTGGACACCTGATTAACAACTCCGCTCCTATCTGGGAGTTGCCAGGCACCAATATTCGTGAAACATAATATGTTTCACTCAACAGTGGACACACTTCGAATGTATAATATTCGAAGTGTGTCCACTGTTGAGTGATCTCGCAGCTTACGATCTTCAGCAATCTTTAAGTCAATCACTTGGGGAACCCACCATCACTATTGATTGTGAAGTAAAGTTTCTAAAAACTTTAGAGCCGCTTCCCATAATTTAAATGATTTTTATGAAGCTTTTATATTTAACATAATTTTTTTTTTTTTGTTTTGTTTTTATGTTATTGCTATTTTTTAATATTACAAAATGAAATACAAGCTCAATATATTAAAAAAAAGTACATCTAAATGGATCTCGGGGTCTCCCGTGGTCTAGTGGCTAGCGCGCTGGGTTCATAAGCGGGAGATGGTGGGCTCGATCCCCACCGGCGACAGGAATTTTCTCATCTCAGGGCTCGCTGAGAAAATTCCTGGCTGCACCCTGGAGGCCGGCGCTAATGGCCAAGATTTGTCGATGCGCCGGAAAAAAAAAAAAAAAAAAATGGATCTCATTATATACTAAAAAAAAAAAATACAATAATTATTAAGTAAAGCCGTAAGTTCGTACAACCTCAGCTGTTTAGCGCCAAATACCCCCCTCTTACTACTACATCATAAAAAATGTACCATTGATTTTCAGAGAAATTTACTTTTTTTACTCCTGTGGAATCAGCTCCCGGACAAAAAAAATAATTCTTTTGGTCTAATTAATCAAAATACCAGAGTTTAGAGTAATCAGGGAAGGTATAAAGAACTCAGCTGAGTGGGAGGAAAGATGCAAGATGAAATATTGAACTCCCTACTTTTTCATTCAGTTTTCTAGTTCACAATGAGTAATTTATTTGGTAATCTATATCTGAGCTGTGAGTGGTCTCCTAGGCTCTGCTTCAACGCAATCCTCTGTTATTAAAACACCTTAAACATATAATAATGTTTGTATTCAATTACATAGGACAAAAAAATAGAGCGTGTGGTCCGCTCGCCACCGACTGGATGGAGTCTAAACGGACTCCATGATTTGAATGTTTAATTTTAACGATATCAGTGCTGATATTAAGTTGGATGAATAATAAAATATAATTTTATGTTCAATTGTAGAAGTTCGTGAATTATTTACACGTAATGTAATAAACAGGGAAAACAAAACAAAAATTTGGCTAGACAATGGTGTTTTAAAAAAAAAGTCATTGAAATCGGTTGAGATCTAGAGAATGTAGCATTTTTTGAATCACTAAATGTCGTCACCCACTGTGCGCCGGTGGGACTCGAACCCACCATCTCCCACATGAGAATCTAAGACGTTAGCCACTAGACCACGGGGGGGACCCCACTACTGGTTGTATCACAATTGCAAACACTTGGAATGTAGATCACCGAAGTTAAGCAACGTCGGGCGTGGTCAGTAGCTGAATGGGTGACCGACCACGTGCTGTTGGCATTATAGAAAAGGGTAGCAACCTGTAGACAGCCCGGCATTAATAGCCCTAATGCTGATACACCGTTAAACACACACACAAAAAAACTTGGAATGTAGAACGACGTTCTATCACACACGCACACACACTCGTGAATGGAGACAGTCACGAAATTATTACTCCGAAAAGAGGGATAATGCTGCAAGTCGAACACTCTTAATTTCCAGTCTTGAAGAATACTGCAGAGATAAGTTGCAGAATGGATCGGCGAAAATATAGGTTTAGAACTAGGCTAGAGGTAGTGTGAGAGGGAAGGCGAGTTGAGCTGCTCATGTTTACGGCTGAAAGTCAAGGAGAGAGTGAAAGGGAGCAACGAGAGTATGGCTATTCAGAAGTATATTGCCGGCGATTTCAAGACATTCAGCCGTCTCTTCAAGATATTATCATCAAAATCACTTTAGTGACTTATATTAAAAAGTGAGGAATAGGACAAAAGCTGTCTACGATTTCAATAACTCCTAGAAAAGCATTGAACAGAGGAAAACATCTATCTGGGACCTGAAAAAGTAACCACGTGCAAACATTGGGGGAAAAATAGAGGTTATCTAAGGCTTGAGTAGCTAAATACTAGCCCTTTTTGAACGAAACTATGTAATATTTTATTTATTGACTCTTACATCTGATAAACATTTGCAATAATAGATGATAGATCACTTTTCATGGTTTGACATAGATAGACGGTAGATATAATTTTACATAAATAGTGCTTGAGCATTAAATCTGATATAGTTTTACAGAGGGTTATAATTCTTATTTATAGTTTTAACTTATTCAATTTACGCATTTACAATGTTAAACTAAACAAACTTTAATTAAAGCTAGATGTGTTAATTAAAGTAATAAACTAATAAAAAAAAGAGGAAAATAATTCATAATACAACTTAGACAAATTACTTTTTGCAATAATGTTAAAAAAAAAGTGGTATACATATCAGTTTTCCAATCAGTCCATTATAATTATTGGTTATTTTGGGGATTCAATGGAGGATTTAATTGTATTCAAAGAGTGTCATTAGATCTTGTTTGTTTCAAAAATGTTAATTTTTTTTCTATATAATGGTATCGTCTCTGAGTATGGAAGCATTAAGTAAAACGTCCAATCCTTTTCACCGTAGCAAGCATTAAGGATAAGGATGGAGTTTTCTAGTATCAAACATTAAAATAACGGATGCCATCTAGTACTAAAACTTGAGGAAAAGGACAGAAGCTATCTAGTTGCAAACATTGAAGAAAAGGACGGAAGCTATCTAGTTGCAAACATTGAGGAAAAGGATGGAAGCTATCAAGTTGCAAACATTGAGGAAAATAACGGAAGCTATCTATTAGCAACCATTAAGGAAAAGGACTGAGCTGTATAATATAAAATATTGAGGAAAATGACTGAAGCTATCTAGTAGTAAACATTAAGGAAAAGGGCGGAGCTGTCTAGTATCTAACTTTGAGGAAAATAACGGAAGCTATCTATTAGCAAACATTAAGGAATAGGACTGAGATGTATAGTATCAAACATTGAGGAAAATGACAGAAGCTATCTAGTAGCAAACATTAAGGAAAATAACGGAAGCTATCGAGTAGCAAACATTAAGGAAAAGAACGGAATCTATCAAGTTGGTCGTTGACATTGAGATTAATGAAAAAAACAACTTATAAAAAGGTTGTTGCTATCTTGGCGAACTAATAGCAAACATTTAGATAGAAAATAAATATGTATATCTAGTGAAAATTATGTAAACTATTAAATTACTGAACTTCGATTACCCTATTACACATCTAGATAAGAAAAATAAACTGGAATAAATATAGAAATAGGAATCTATATGATCCTGATATGATGATTCTATGAAAAGGTTATTTGGTCGATTTCCATGGTGAGTTGAATATATTCCTCAACGGAGTCTTCCGGCGGTGGTCTTCTGCACCTCAACGGGGGGGGATCCCCTTGGAAATTAAATTCTGTAAATTATAAAAACTGATTTCTCGTAAGAACATAGCCCTTTCGAGAATGTTGGTACTTGCTTCCTACTCGGTAAATAAAAAAAAAGAAAGCCAAATGTAATTATAGTAAATATAAGTATAAATACCAGATCCTTCAAAATAATTGGGCACCTTGCTAATTATTAACAAAAGTATTTTATAAACGCGGAAGAAATTATCGAAAAGAATGTTCTCTACAAAATGTTGACTACCGCGTTTCCTCGTAAGTTCAGGTGCGGTTAAGGTTTGCGTCAGAGAACTAGCCTAAATGGACGGAACACAAGTTTTCACGAGGAGAAACCACTAGGCACGATAGAGGTCTTATGAAACACAAGGAAAAAATGCGCCAAGGTTAATGTGGCATCAAATTTGCCATCCGTAAGCTACGCCATCTATGTACTATTTTCAAGCTATATCCCACATTCCATGGAGTATTCTCATGTTATGGCGTTTATTCCATGGACTATTCTCAAGCTATGTCTTATAATCCATGTACTATTCTCAAACTATGGCCTATATTCCATGGACTATTCTCAAGCTATGTCCTATAATCCATGTTCTATTCTCAAACTATGTCCTATAATTCATGTACTATTCTCGAGCTATGGCCTATATTCCATGGACTATTCTTATCTATGGCCTATATTACTATCCGTTTTAAAATATACATGTAAACCATTGATTTCACTTATTTACAATATCGACTATTATATTAGAAAGTAAATCCTACATCCATTATACTTATATGTGGAGTTTCTGCTTAAGCCCTATACAATTTTGGAGCTGGAAACCCCTTTAATTACATCCTAAGGCCAGCCAAACACTCTCAGGTACGCCTGATCAGATGTACCAGATACTCTGTGGCAGAAATAACTAGCCTCTCAGGCGACCTGAGGCCTGATAAAAATTCGATAAGTTCTTCAATCTTTTGGTATTTTTTTCAATTTTTACATTTGTGTCCTTTTTATTTTATTGTTTAGCAAATAAAACAATCCGTTTTCAGCGAAAAATGTCGCAAAGAAATAATGAAGTTCTTGGTGGTTTATTGTAATTTATAAAACAGAACCTTGCTTGTGGATTGTAAGAGATCATGACTGTAACAATAGAGACAACAAAGATGCTCCATACCGAATATTAGTGGAAAAATGAATAAAATAGATCCAAATTGTGATAATCTGATAGTTCATCTCTTAATTCATTCAGAAGATAAATGTGGGTAAATATATTTCTTCTTTGCAACCATTCCTTACACAATTGTTTGCATTTTTTCCATTTGTTTTTACGTGTCGCAAAAATTACAGAAAATAAAGTAGATCATCTTACCAGATCATCTATACCTGATCAGGTGAACCTAAGAGTCTGTGGCCGGCCTAAATTTGTTTGTTCGTTTCCCACTAGGAAGGTTGCTTTTATTTGAAAAAAATAAAACCCGTGAGATCTATTCTATAGCTATAGGAAATAGTTGTAACCTGTAGATAACCCGTCCGAAAAATTTGTGTTATGTACAATCGGACGTTAAAACTTAAACAAATAAATGATTGTTATTTTTCATTTTTCAGGCTAATAACAATCAATTAATGTTTGAATAAATACTTATTCATTACGGGTGAAATACACGCATTCTCTTCGAATTAATTAGCACAATCCAGGAACTTCGCCTACTAAATTTAATTTGTGCGTGTATATTACAAATGCAGGTGAAGATAAAAAGTGCTGAGTCCGTCCAGGTACAGATTCCCTCAAATTGGTATATTTTTTCCAAGTATTTCAAACCGACGAGTAGAGAGGGTCGTAAACATTTTTTTTTATAGCCCAACGAAATCAAAGACGACATCCATGGTGCAGCTGGGAATTTTCTGAACAGGCCCTAAAATGAGAAAAATCCCTGCTACAGGTGGGACACGAACCCCCCTATCCCCCGCAACTAGCCCCTTTAATTTCTTCCTACGCGCCACCCGTGCAAGAAGCAGTCTGCCCCTTTAGTTTCTTGTTATTCCTCTCTCGAGTTTGGAGCACCCAGCCCTTTTAGTTTCATCTTCATATTGCCGTATCATATTGTCAGCCACTAAGTGGCATAGACAAGATGATGATTCCAGCGCTTCGGGTGTGTGTAAATAAGGAACCCTGGATCTTGGCGGATTTGACACGCCAAAACATCAGAGGATTCGTCAAAGACACTGGGATGTTAAAAATAACCCAGTGATTTAGCAGGGGTACAATAGTCCTTTGGGACAAGTTACTTCTCTCTGAGTTGAACGTGAAACTCTGTCCAGTCTAAGAACAAGAGAGAACAAAACAAATCGTCATCAAGTCACCAAGAAACGATTCGCCGCCGAGAAACAAGAGAGAAGAAACGAATGGTAGCCAAGACAAGAGAGATGAGACGAGTCGCCACCGAGTAACAAGAGAGAAGAAACGAGTAGTTGCCAAGACAATAGAGAAGAAACGAGTCGCCGCCGAGAAACAAGAGAGATGAAATGAGTAGTCACCTAGACTCATGAGATAAGAAACGAGTTGTCGCCAAGACAGACTCACGAGAGAAGAAACGAGTTGTCACCAAGACTCGTAAGGGAAGAAAGGAACGTAGCGGATTAAGGTGGAAAGGAGTAGGAGCCGGAAGGACCCTGAAGAGCAAGATCGACCACTAGGTGTCCAAGGAGTGGGGAGGGATGGTGGTGGTGTATCTATGTGTCAAGGGCATAGAGTGGGGGAGTGTGGTTATGGCTAGTTGCTGTCCGTTCTAAGCCAGTCTGTGCTCCCACTTCACCACACGCACTTGCAGTCCAGCAGTAAGTCCAGCAACTCTTCTCATTCATATTATTTATCTATTCTTGTTGTGCCTGTAGCTGATAAGAATTTAAACCAAGGGATATAAAAATACATTTTCGGTATCTATCTCGATCTTCTTTGCAGAACCCACTACTAGTAAACATTATATATATATATATATATATATATATATATATATATATATATATATATATATATATATATATATATATATGTAGGTGTTTGCCTACAATCATGAGCTGAATGTACCGTGCAGACATTATGGAACATTTGCTAACATTCCCCTATAAAATATACCTAGAGGATCCAACACAGTGCGTATGAATCTACAACTTCAATAACATATCTTTCAAGCAGTATAGGTAGTGTCTAGCTAATCTTCAACCATAACATTTGCTTCATGAATCTAGTACAGCTTCACTATCGTATCCCTCTTGTAAAGGCAGTGTCAAGCTATTTTTCAAGCGTAACATTTACTTCATGAATCACATACAGCTTCACTATCGTATCTCTCATGTAAAGATAGTGTCAATCTAATGTTCAAGAATAATAGTTACTTTATGAATCTAATACAGCATCAATATCGTATCTCTCATGTAAAGGTAGTGTCAACCTTATCTTCAACAATAACATTTACTTTATGAGTCTAATACGGCATTAATATCGTATCTCTCATGTAAAGGTAGTGTCAATCTGATCTTCAACCATAACATTTACATTATAAATCTCATACAGCTTCAATATCGCATCTCTCGTGTAACCGTCAAACAATTATTCAAACATAACATTTACTTTATGAATCTACTGCAGCTCCAATATCCTCAAGCAAGATAGTCTAAAGCTTAATTTCAAGCAAAATATTTAATTTTATTTATTACATATGTGAGATAGTGTTTGTGTAGGTGTTTATGCACACTTTTTCCTTTTAATGAGAGCACACCCTTAGTTCCATACATATACATTATGCGTTATTACTTATAAGCATTTATCTTTATTATTTCCTACCTTTAATAATCAAAACAATCTTCTAGTTAGACGAATTTTCTTTTCTTTTTTTTCTCCACAAAATCAATGTTTTAAAAGTTTTTATTAGTCATGTTTGAAAAAAGAAATTGTTTTAACTTTTCATCAACTTCTAATGTTGTTTCCTATATTCACTAACAAATAAAATTTAATATTAGTTGGATATAATTTTGTCTAATTTTGTAAACATCATCTCATAAGTTTACTCGTGATCAGTGTACTCGCCGCTTCTGTAACCTTACCCCAGTGCAAACTAGTACGGAAGAAGTGGCGTATACAGATCTTGTCACACACTTCTACATATTTTAATCATTATTGACAAAAATTATAAATTATTTTATTCAGATATCTGTGCCCTTTCTTTCTATTGTTATTTTAATACAGTTGGATACTAATTCTCCAATTTTTTTCTTGGCAAAACTATGTAATCTTTAAAGTTAAACAGCACATACTTAAAGTTGATAACGATCTGAGGAGCTGATTCGCAATTGGTATATGTCATTAATATATTTTAATGTGAAGTATCAAATTTTTTTTATAATGATTTCACTATATAAGTGTACTTTGCAATGCAAGTAATATATTTATAATTTATATATTAGATTGATTTATATGCTTTTTTAAGATATTTTGTTTATTTATTGTTCTCTACTTCTTTTTGCAACTGCCATTAGGGCAGAATGTTTTCCAATTTCCATATTATTAAGGGTTTTCTTTTTTTTTCAGATAGCCTTAAATTATATAAAATAAAGCAAAATAATATAGTATATATTATATTATATTCGATGCTATAAATATATTCATTATTATTTTGAAGTGAATTGTATTATTATTAGGGGAATTTCTTAGATTAATAGTTTCATTCTCTCTCTCAAGGGCACTAATATACAGAGCCACTATAGGCACTATAATCCATAGCCCAAAAACAAAGTATGCTTGTATAAATTTCACCCTGGGTCTCTAGGCAATATTATCCATAGCCGAAGTACACTGCCCCATTTGCTTATACACTAACTGCCATCCTAGGCCACTATTATCAAGGGCCTAGGCAATATTATCCATATCCTAGGTGCACTGCCCCTTTTGCTAATACACTAATTCTCATCCTAGGCCACTATTATCAAGGGCATAGGCAATATTATCCATAACCTATATGGACTGCCACATTTGCTTATACAATAACTCACATTCTAGGCCCCTATTATCAAAGGTATTGGATCTAATATCCATAGCCTAAGCAAACTACCACAGTTGCTTATACACTAACTCACATCCTAGGCCACTATTAGCCAGAGCCTAGACACTGTAATATATTGCCCAGGAACACCAACCCTTATGCTTATGCACTCGGCCACTATGCTTAACTCTCCTACTCGGCCACTATTATAAAGAGTCTGCGTACTATTATGCATAACCTAAGTACACTGCCCCATTTGCTTATACTCTTAACTTGCACCCTTGGCCACTATTAGCAAGAGCCTAGGCACTATAATCTATTTCCAGGGAAAACCAACACTTTTGCTTATGCACTCTAAATCTCCTCTTCGGCCACTATTATCACGAGTCCATGCCATATTATCCATAGCCTAAGTACTCTTCCCCATTTGCTTATACTCCCCCCTCCCCCGGCCACTATTAGTAAAAGCCTAGGCACTATAATCTATTTCCCAGGATCACCAACCCTTATACTTAACCTTGACCCTTAGACACTTTAACCCAGACCTTTGAGCACTATAATATATAGCCTAGGCACACTCCCCATAGCCTAAGAGATACTAACCCCACATGTGTATGCACTCTGATAATATGACTATACGCCCTGACCCTCGAACAATCTTATCAAAAGCCTAGGCTCTAATATCAATAACCTAAGCACACTACCCCTTATTAACACTTAGGCACTCAACCAATACCCTCGGGGACGATAATCGGGAGCCTAGGCACACTATAACCTTACAGGCACTACCTTATATCCATGTACATTCTAACCAACAACAATGGCTTAGAAAGAAAAAGAAAAGGAATGTAACAACAATAGCTTAGAAGCCAAAAAAAAAAAAAAAAAAAAAAAGGAATCTAGCAACAATGGTTTCGAAGAAAAATAAAGGAAATTAACAACAATTGTTTAGATGAAAAAAAAAATGAATCTAACAACTCTGGTCAACGGTTATAACAAGCTGATTCAATCTGTTTATGAAAACAAAACCCCCGAGTTATCTGGACGGCGAACGATTTCAGACCTCTGTGAACTTGGCACCCCACTTTCAAAAAAAAATATGACAATAGACTCAAAAAATTGCAAATCGTTTGTAGTTATTTGTAGTGAAAAAAATTTCGTTTGTAGTTGCCCCGTTTTTGAGAACCGGGGGGTCAAAAAATACCCCGCACCCGACTTCAACCGATTGGAACCAAACCACTTTCATTCGACGTAAAATCGTTTGTAGTTGTTTGTAGTGAAGGAATTTTCGTTTGTAGTTGCCTAGAAAAAAAGTTACAGCCGCTTTTTGAATTTTCAAAATGGCGACTTTTTTAGTTTTAGGGGTGCGTGTTTTCTTATGGTCTAAATACATTCTAAATCGTTTGTAGTTGATAGTTTTGAAAGAATTTTCGTTTGTAGTTGCCTAGAAAAAAAGTTACAGCCGCTTTATGAATTTCCAAAATGGCGACTTTTTTAGTTTTAGGGGTGCGTGTTTTCTTATGGTCTCAATACGTTCTAAATCGTTTGTAGTTGATAGTTTTGAAAGAATTTTCGTTTGTAGTTGCCTAGAAAAAAAATTACAGCCCCTTTATGAATTTCCAAAATGGCGACTTTTTTAGTTTTAGGGGTGCGTGTTTTCTTATGGTCTCAATTCATTCTAAATCGTTTGTAGTTGATAGTTTTGAAAGAATTTTCGTTTGTAGTTGCTTAGAAAAAAAGTTACAGCCGCTTTATGAATTTTCAAAATGGCGACTTTTTTAGTTTTAGGGGTGCGTGTTTTCTTATGGTCTCAATTCGTTCTAAATCGTTTGTAGTTGATAGTTTTGAAAGAATTTTCGTTTGTAGTTGCTTAGAAAAAAAGTTACAGCCCCTTTATGAATTTTCAAAATGGCGACTTTTTTAGTTTTAGGGGTGCGTGTTTTCTTATGGTCTCAATACATTCTAAATCGTTTGTAGTTGATAGTTTTGAAAGAATTTTCGTTTGTAGTTGCCTAGAAAAAAAGTTACAGCCGCTTTATGAATTTTCAAAATGGCGACTTTTTTAGTTTTAGGGGTGCGTGTTTTCTTATGGTCTCAATTCGTTCTAAATCGTTTGTAGTTGATGGTTTTGAAAGAATTTTCGTTCGTTGAAAGAATGCCACTGTCAGAACGTCTTTACCAAGCTGACTAAACTTGGCATGGATTTTCGTGGTGCTCAATAACCCAACGCATCGGACAGCGTCGTGCTTTTCGGAAACCATTTGAAAAAGTGGCAAAATTTTCCCACCGATCCCACAAACAGCCTGGTACAGAAAGATATCATTTTTCGATCCATCAGGTTTAAAAATTGGTTTTATTACTGAACCAGTAGCATCAATACTGATGCTGCCGGTCATGTGGTTTCGATGCAAATGCTGATACAAAAATATCTGCTCAGGTGACCAATACATAAGATAAAACTTATCTAGAGCAAGTTCCTTCAAACAGCCAGCGTATTTTGAATCGTACTTTAGCTGCAGAAGTGATAAAATGGGATTTTTAAAATTACCAACCCCTAATTCGGCATCTTTGATCTGTTGCTTTGCCTTACGCAAAACATATTCAGAATAGATATTCGCAGGTTCAATGTCTCCGAATTCCATCGTACGTTCAGCTTCATCTCGGCGCCACATGTATGTCGATTTTCCCCGCAATTGTTCGCAAACATCTCGCCTTAGATTTCCCCGCAATTGCCTTTTTTTCGAATGCGCAATACCGTGAGTATCAAACGTCGAAACCACCATGTTTAATCCATTATTATTTGGAGGGCTGACACTGTACACGTTAAGAGGTGTTTGGCTTTCGGATCATTTTCCTGTAATTTTAGGAAAAATATCCCCGGGAAGATAGTTAATTGCCGCTTTCTTGAATTGGAATGCACAAGGCAATTTCAATTCATTCCAAACAATTTCGTAAATAATCGAAGCCCAACCAGGCTTTAAGACATTATACGGCCGTCCTTGATATAATCTCATTTCGGGAGCAATGTTTATCCACGCATCATACGGAATATGAATTTGAGATTTCAGGGATGCTAGGTCAGTGTGACAAAATTCGGTTGACCAATTCGAATCGCAACTACCTTCTGTTTCCAGATTACGTTTTTTATCGACTGAACTGATTCTATGACCGCTAATTTTGTCGCCTATTTTATTTCTGTTTTGACTAATGTATAAGTAAACATAATCTTTGCTAAAACCGTCTCCAAGTAATTTGGATTCAACCTGCCAAACAGGATCATTAAAAGGTAAGACACTATATCCATAAAAAAATATCAAATTCCTAAGGGTGTTAAAAAAAACTGAAAAAGTTGCGATATTGAAAATTCAACAACTCCGTCGCGCAAGAGCTGCATAACTAAGCACTTTCCTCAGAATTTTTGTAGTGTAGAAAACATTACTGAATAATTTGCCGTAAATAGCCTATATAAATAAAATAAAAACATGAATAGTTCTGCTCATTTACATTTCTTATGAGAACTGTTCAATTATTAATACTACAACTTCATAAACACACAAAGACTTCATTTTCCGCCTTTTGATCTGACACAGGAACAGGATACAGTCCTCCTAGTGGGAGATAGCGCTCCTCGCGGCGGCTTTGTGAACCTACGTCGGGCGGTTCACATTTCTAATGAAACAGAGTTTTAAGTAAACTCTCTTTTCCAATTGACCGATTTACTTCATTTTTACAACACTTCTTTCTCATGAGATACCCACGACGTATACCGCGTTTCGTTACAATAGGGGAGAAATTACGACCGGTATGAGTATATTAATACTTTAGGTCCGGGGTAAATCCCCCCTCTGAATAACCTGATTTAGTTTATTTTTACAACCCATTTTTCCCTGTTGATTACCACCACGAGTACCGAGTTTCTTTGAAATTTAACAATAATTATGGCTGGCAGTGGCAAATTGGTAATGTGGGTCCGGAGTAAACCCCCCCTCCTAATGAACCGATATAGTTTATGTTTATACCGTATTCCTCTCTTGACATCAACATAACGAATACCGAGTTTCGTTGAAATATAACAAAAACTACGGCTGGCATGGTCAAATTAGTGTTTTGGGCTCGGGGTAAACCCCCCCCCCCCCCCCCCCCCCCCCCAACCAAATAGACCGATTATAGTAGTTAACGAACTCGTTCAATCGGTTGCTAATTGAACGCTAGATACCACGATTCGTGAAGAAGAAACAAAAACTCTGGCCGCTATCGTTTATATATATATATATATATATATATATATATATATATATATATATATATATATATATATATATTAATTTTAACGGGGGTCGTTTTCGGTGTCTACTAGGTAGGATCGATAAAGATTTAAAGACATTTTTCAAAAATTCCGTCATGAGTGCAACCTCAATAGCTACATTCCTTCAGAGGAAAGTCCTAACAAGCGGCTGTACCTTTTTTAGCTAAAGTACGATTCAAAATACGCTGGCTGTTTGAAGGAACTTGCTCTAGATAAGTTTTATCTTATGTATTGGTCACCTGAGCAGATATTTTTGTATCAGCATTTGCATCGAAACCACATGACCGGCAGCATCAGTATTGATGCTACTGGTTCAGTAATAAAACCAATTTTTAAACCTGATGGATCGAAAAATGTTATCTTTCTGTACCAGGCTGTTTGTGGGATCGGTGGGAATATTTTGCCACTTTTTCAAATGGTTTCCGAAAAGCACGACGCTGTCCGATGCGTTGGGTTATTGAGCACCACGAAAATCCATGCCAAGTTTAATCAGCTTGGTAAAGACGTTCTGACAGTGGCATTCTTTCAACGAACGAAAATTCTTTCAAAACTATCAACTACAAACGATTTAGAACGAATTGAGACCATAAGAAAACACGCACCCCTAAAACTAAAAAAGTCGCCATTTTGGAAATTCATAAAGGGGCTGTAACTTTTTTTCTAAGCAACTACAAACGAAAATTCTTTCAAAACTATCAACTACAAACGATTTAGAACGTATTGAGACCATAAGAAAACACGCACCCCTAAAATTAAAAAAGTCGCCATTTTGGAAATTCATAAAGCGGCTGTAACTTTTTTTCTAGGCAACTACAAACGAAAATTCTTTCAAAACTAACAACTACAAACGATTTAGAATGTATTGAGACCATAAGAAAACACGCACCCCTAAAACTAAAAAAGTCGCCATTTTGAAAATTCATAAAGGGGCTGTAACTTTTTTTCTAAGCAACTACAAACGAAAATTCTTTCAAAACTATCAACTACAAACGATTTAGAACGAATTGAGACCATAAGAAAACACGCACCCCTAAAACTAAAAAAGTCGCCATTTTGGAAATTCATAAAGGGGCTGTAACTTTTTTTCCAAGCAACTAAAAACGAAAATTCTTTCAAAACTATCAACTACAAACGATTTAGAACGTATTGAGACCATAAGAAAACACGCACCCCTAAAATTAAAAAAGTCGCCATTTTGGAAATTCATAAAGCGGCTGTAACTTTTTTTCTAGGCAACTACAAACGAAAATTCTTTCAAAACTATCAACTACAAACGATTTAGAACGAATTGAGACCATCAGAAAACACGCACCCCTAAAACTAAAAATTCGCCATTTTGGAAATTCATAAAGGGGCTGTAACTTTTTTTCTAAGCAACTACAAACGAAAATTCTTTCAAAACTATCAACTACAAACGATTTAGAACGAATTGAGACCATAAGAAAACACGCACCCCTAAAACTAAAAATTCGCCATTTTGGAAATTCATAAAGGGGCTGTAACTTTTTTTCTAAGCAACTACAAACGAAAATTCTTTCAAAACTATCAACTACAAACGATTTAGAACGTATTGAGACCATAAGAAAACACGCACCCCTAAAATTAAAAAAGTCGCCATTTTGGAAATTCATAAAGCGGCTGTAACTTTTTTTCTAGGCAACTACAAACGAAATTTCTTTCAAAACTATTAACTACAAACGATTTAGAATGTATTGAGACCATAAGAAAACACGCACCCCTAAAACTAAAAAAGTGGCCATTTTGGAAATTCATAAAGCGGCTGTAACTTTTTTTCTAGGCAACTACAAACGAAAATTCTTTCAAAACTATCAACTACAAACGATTTAGAATGTATTGAGACCATAAGAAAACACGCACCCCTAAAACTAAAAAAGTCGCCATTTTGAAAATTCATAAAGCGGCTGTAACTTTTTTTCTATGCAACTACAAACGAAAATTCTTTCAAAACTATCAACTACAAACGATTTAGAATGTATTGAGACCATAAGAAAACACGCACCCCTAAAACTAAAAAAGTCGCCATTTTGAAAATTCATAAAGGGGCTGTAACTTTTTTTCTAAGCAACTACAAACGAAAATTCTTTCAAAACTATCAACTACAAACGATTTAGAACGAATTGAGACCATAAGAAAACACGCACCCCTAAAACTAAAAAAGTCGCCATTTTGGAAATTCATAAAGGGGCTGTAACTTTTTTTCTAAGCAACTACAAACGAAAATTCTTTCAAAACTATCAACTAAAAACGATTTAGAACGTATTGAGACCATAAGAAAACACGCACCCCTAAAACTAAAAAAGTCGCCATTTTGGAAATTCATAAAGGGGCTGTAACTTTTTTTCTAAGCAACTACAAACGAAAATTCTTTTAAAACTATCAACTACAAACGATTTAGAACGTATTGAGACCATAAGAAAACAAGCACCCCTAAAACTAAAAAAGTCGCCATTTTGAAAATTCATAAACGGGCTGTAACTTTTTTTCTAGGCAACTACAAACGAAAATTCTTTCAAAACTATCAACTACAAACGATTTAGAACGTATTGAGACCATAAGAAAACACGCACCCCTAAAACTAAAAAAGTCGCCATTTTGAAAATTCATAAACGGGCTGTAACTTTTTTTCTAGGCAACTACAAACGAAAATTCTCTCAAAACTATCAACTACAAACGATTTAGAACGTATTGAGACCATAAGTAAACACGCACCCCTAAAACTAAAAAAGTCGCCATTTTGGAAATTCATAAAGCGGCTGTAACTTTTTTTCTAGGCAACTACAAACGAAAATTCTTTCAAAACTATCAACTACAAACGATTTAGAACGTATTTAGACCATAAGAAAACACGCACCCCTAAAACTAAAAAAGTCGCCGTTTTGAAAATTCAAAAAGCGGCTGTAACTTTTTTTCTAGGCAACTACAAACGAAAATTCCTTCACTACAAACAACTACAAACGATTTTACGTCGAATAAAAGTGGTTTGGTTCCAATCGGTTGAAGTCGGGTGCGGGGTATTTTTTGACCCCCCGGTTCTCAAAAACGGGGCAACTACAAACGAAATTTTTTTCACTACAAATAACTACAAACGATTTGCAATTTTTTGAGTCTATTGTCATATTTTTTTTCGAAAGTGGGGTGCCAAGTTCACAGAGGTCGATTTCAGAGCCTTTATTCCTGCTGAATGCAATGGTTTTGTAGATTATTATGAATACCCCTTTAATGAGTTTAGAATTTTCAGTGTGGACTTTCTTGGAAAACACAGTTATAGGTTACAATTACATTTTCGCATTAAAATAATGCGAATTAATAAAATAATTTAGTAATAGTTCTACCGAAAAAGTGAACATAATTAATTGGGCCAGAAATACTGTAGGTTAGAAAAGTTAATGGAATAGTATTTTTTTAATTTTTAAACATATATATATATATATATATATATATATATATATATATATATATATATATATATATTACTTCTCGAGGATGCCTCAAAATATGATTAAATTGTTTTCTTTTTTTAGGTTGCTTCATGTCGGTAAAGCAGTGACATTTTTTAACTACTCTTTTTACTTAATGCGCCCAATAATATGTGTTTATATATGTATATATATATATATATATATATATATATATGTGTGTGTGTGTGTGTGTGTGTGTGTGTGTGTGTGTGTGTGCATTAAATCACTTGGTAACGTTCCCCGAGGACTGCCAGAGAAATTAGAGATTATAAAAAGAGGAATTCGTTTTAAGGAGCTGTGTGGGGAAATTGTGGTTTAGAAATTGTCTGGAAATCCCAAAGGATGATACGGGTACAGGTTATGTAAATACCACAGCACCGCTTTCCTTACAAACAAAACATACTCTGTTTACCTTCACGCTCAAAGGGAAGTGTCAATCGATTTTGCTAGATTTTTTTTTTCGAAATTGATTTCTCAACGAGTTTCAAGTATATATAATAGTTTCTTATTTTTATTTAACCATGAGCCAAAAAACTGAGCAGAGCTTGCGCTCATTATTTACACACCGTTAATGAAAAATTTAAATTGCATGTTTTATCTATATATATAAAAATCACGTGACTGTCTGTTTTTCTGTTTGTTTGTTCCTTATACAAATCCACACCGTTTGACCGATTTGGACCAAACTTGGCAGACAGGTAGGTCTTGATACGGGAAATCTCCTAGGCTAGGTCAAAAAAATCTACCAGCTGTCTGTCTGTATGTTTGTGCCTTATACAAATCCGCACCGTTCGTCCGATTTTGAATAAACTCGATACCGTCTCCACACCGTTCGTCCGATTTTGACTAAACTCGGTACACATGTAGATCATAATCTGGGGAGTGTCGTAGACTAAGTCAAAAACGTCTTATAACTGTCTGTATGTATGTTTGTCCCTTATAAAAATC
This sequence comes from Gonocerus acuteangulatus, assembly GCA_946811695.1. Classification (NCBI taxonomy): domain Eukaryota; kingdom Metazoa; phylum Arthropoda; class Insecta; order Hemiptera; family Coreidae; genus Gonocerus; species Gonocerus acuteangulatus. The sequence goes on from OX328132.1 coordinate 21,002,220, forward strand.
CACACCGTTCGTTCGATTTTGACTAAACTCGGTACACATGTAGATCTTAATCTGGGGAGTGTCTTAGGCTAAGTCAAAAACGTCTTATAACTGTCTGTCTGTATGTTCGTCCCTTATACAAATCCACACCGTTCGTCCGATTTCGACTAAACTCAGTACACATGTAGATCTTAATCAGGGGAGTGTCGTAGGCTAAGTCAAAAACGTCTTATAACTATCTGTCTGTATGTTTGTCCCTTATACAAATCCACACCGTTCGTTCGATTATGTTTGTCCCTTATAAAAATCCACACCGTTCGTCCGATATCGACTAAACTCGGTACACATGTAGATCTTAATCTGGGGAGTGTCGTAGGCTAAGTCAAAAACGTCTACCAGCTGCAGTCTGTATGAATTTTTTTTTTTTTTTTTTTTTGTTTATTATAAAAATATACTCCGTTAGACCGATTTTCACTAAACTTGGCATACATGTATGTCTTGATACGGGGGGTGTTATAGGTTAGGTCAAAGTCGTCTAGGACTCAAAGTTGGGAGGTCACGGGTTCGAAACAGTTACAGGTTCGTGTTATTAGATTTTAATAATACTCTTTTGGTTTCTAATTTTTTTAGGCTCTTCTATATGCAGAAAGTAGGTGTAGCATGGAACGCCGGGTAACAGCTAGTATATAATAAATCCTACATCCTAAAATAACTTGTGATATAAAAGGTAGCAATACATTCTGCTCTCTTAAATTAAGAGTACTCACTTTTCTTTCGATTACATAGATTAGTCCAGTAAAAAGCTTTTTATGAAGTAAGACGTTTTTTGGTGGCCTCTTCGGATGCCATAAGAATCCTTGATATAACGTTACGCTTGTGTCATAATATGTGCGGCCCATGAAGCGGCGACAGAGAGGACGCAAAATATGTTTTTAAATAAGCGGTACAAAAAAAAAAACAAGAGTTTCTTTTTGCCCAAAATAACGATTTTGGTTATACAAATAAAATCTGTGTCGCTGCGTCCAAATAATACTATTATTGTGGCTGTACGTCTCGGAGACGTCAAAGTAAACCATGACGCACGAACTGAATGACGTCTCCTATACATCATTGTATGTAAACGGATTAATGCGGTAAATAATATTAAGTAAATACTCTTCCGATGTAACTGATATTTATTTTTATAATTTATTTAGATTCATTCATTTTTGTTTGTAAGAAGATGCTTTCTATTATTCAAGCTATTGGGAGTGCTACATATATTTCTAAGACTTAGGGGTGCTTAGTATTTTTCTAAGAATTGCGAGATGCATGTATTCTTGGAATTTATATTTCGTCAAATAAATTCAAAAATGTGCTTACGTTTTCAAGTAAACTAGTGTTATACATTTTTTTACACCAAAAATAATAGCAGATTTAAAAACAGCACCCCAAGAAACCCTAATGTGGTGAATATCATTGAAAACAAAAAATAATGATTTTTCCCAGTCTGGAAGAGACTAAACATTTGTAAGCGAAAAAGTAATGTGACGTTTTGAAATTCAATATCTCCCCTTGAGATAATTCGATTTTTACGTCATTGAAATCTTTCAAAAGAAGAAAGACTCCTTTTTCTAACCATATAAATGACTATCGTATTATCTCAAAAGGTGCTTGCAAAAAATGGGTTTCAAAATAAAAATAAAATGTAAAGGTTTTTGTATATAACGTCGAACCCAGAACACGTAGAAGCACCCTGATTGAAGGGATATGTGTCATATTAGGTCCTTTATTGACCACCCAAGTTTGGTTTAAATCGGGTAAATATTCTTTGAAATATGGCCGGATTGGTGGATCTTTAACAACATTTTAAAGAATTGAGAGTGGTAAGTATTTTTTTGTAAGAACTGCGAGATCTTTGTATTTTTCTTGGTATTGGGAGGGCTAGATATCCTTCTAAGAATTGAGAGTGTTAAGTATTTTTCTCAAAATTGGGAATGCTTAGTACTTTTCTTGGTATTTTTACTTTACGGAGCATCTGCTTTTAGGCAATGAGGGTCGCGCTATTTATTGGTTGTCACGCTTGCTCAACACCCATGGTGTGTCCAGCGAGCCCACCGCTGAAAAAATGAACCTGCCACATGTGGGACTCAAATCCAAATCTCTCTTATAAGAATCCAGCTTGCTAGTCACCAGACCACGAAGCCTTTAGGCCTTTTGGAGTTTCGGTTCCTTTTAGTACTGGTATTTTTATTCACACACGTGTCTTTGGAAAACTCTTTAAACAATTAATAAGACCAAGAGGCATTTAACAATATTTCTATTGTCACCCAGTTAACTCCATTCCTAGTTAAAAGTTCCCTAACACCTAAATTGCAAAACTGTTTTGTTTAATATTTGAAACATCTTTTACATTTTATATTGAAAATACGTATAAAAAGATGAGTAACGTAATAGTCCCGGATAATTGTTTATTTAATTGCGAAATTTCCCAACTAGTAAAATGACTAATTTGTTTTTTACGAAATTAGTATTGACGAAGATTAGGCAGTAAAAAGACAGACTAATTCGCCACTCGCCACGTTTAAATGGAGAAAAGCTGGGTTTATTTGCTTTTCTTATTATTGATGTTAAATTGCAGAAACAAACTCCTTGGGGTTTCAAGATCTAATCGAAATTCAATGCTAATGAAGAGAATGTCTTTTATTGTGAAATACTTATTCATGGGTACATATAATCATACCTTATCAATAATAAATATAGAGCAGCGGATTACCTACAATACGTAAAATTTACAAGAATATTATCTAAGTAAATTCAATGCTAATGAAGAGAATGTCTTTTATTGTGAAATACTTATTCATGGGTACATATAATCATACCTTATCAATAATAAATATAGAGCAGCGGATTACCTACAATACGTAAAATTTACAAGAATATTACCTAAGTAAATTCAATGCTAATGAAGAGAATGTCTTTTATTGTGAAATACTTATTCATGGGTACATATAATCATACCTTATCAATAATAAATATAGAGCAGCGGATTACCTACAATACGTAAAATTTACAAGAATATTACCTAAGTAAATTCAATGCTAATGAAGGGAATGTCTTTTATTGTGAAATACTTATTCATGGGTACATATAATCATACCTTATCAATAATAAATATAGAGCAGCGGATTACCTACAATACGTAAAATTTACAAGAATATTACCTAAGTAAATTCAATGCTAATGAAGAGAATGTCTTTTATTGTGAAATACTTATTCATGGGTACATATAATCATACCTTATCAATAATAAATATAGAGCAGCGGATTACCTACAATACGTAAAATTTACAAGAATATTACCTAAGTAAATTAAATATGTCAAACCTTAAGCCTATGATTCAAGTAATTCATTCTATCCGATTTTTGTTGGATTTTTTTTTTGTTAATTTTAAAAATCAAAAGAAAAAGAAACAATATCATAACTGTAAAAAAAGTAAAATTTTGAACTACCTTATGTTAACACAATTTAATTATTATTGACTACTTATTTATTTATGAACATTCGCAACCAAGGCGATACGCTCTATATAATTTTTACATATACATCCAATCATAAACACAAATATGCCATTGGAATTACAAATATACATTAAATATTACAAACCGTTTTACATACATAGTTATATACATTTATACATATATATGATCTTACATATACATCTAACTATAAACTAGAAATAGAAGTACTCTATAGAAAAGAAGTATACAAAACAAAACAAATAATCTATATGTGAGTGACATATAAAAAATCGAAAAACGTTCGATTAATTGCGTAATAATTTAGTATTTTACTAAAGTTACTAAAATTGCATTTATCTGTAAAATTAGTATTATAGTAAAAGAAACTGTAAGTGTTTCTAAGCGAACCTTGACAAGGCCAGGGAGTCATTTTTCTTTGTCAGGTATGAGGTATGTACCCTTGCAACCGTGACCTTTTTGGGGTCATAAAATATCTCATGAAAGGTCTAACCAAAATTATAACTGTTTATATTTCAACCTTCCCAAATGACATTAAGGATAAGAAATGAACTGCGCTAAGATGATGCAGTTTCTGCGAGTCGGACTTTTTTTCTTTTCGTTCTAGTAATCGATTCACCTTGTTGTAATCGTTATACTTTCAAAGGAGTTCGCGTAATGTTTTTACCATTAACCTACCGCGGGGGCATTATCACTGAGCTATTAACTGGATGCTCGGCCTTTTAAAATATCCATGATGATGTAGTAACCTTTTTCAACGAACCTGTCTCTAATAGAGGTCAATACACTCAACTCCATATTCGATCTTCCACCTCTAGGGATTCCCGGTGTACGCTGCGTCCAGGACGACCCCCTTTGGACCATTTTGCTCATTCATTATTTTATTATTAGTTTTTGAGGTGCCAAGTCCGTTACTAGCTGGCTATGTGCTGGTTGCCAACCCTCAATAATTTGGGAAGATTTTTTTTTTAAATAGCTACGGGCTATTTATTTCTTGTTGTCATCCTTTCTAAACATCCAGGAGCAGGGAACTCAAAAGAAATACATCTCCTGCAGGCGGGTCTCGAACCCTCATCTCTCGCGTGAGAATCAAAGGCGTTAACCATTCATTGTACCAGGGGGAGGCGCAAATTTCAGAAAATCTCTGTATATTCCGGGGTCCGACATGGTAACCAACTTGGAAATCCGATATCCTATTTGGGAATTCAGCAATCTACATCTCCGAGGAGTGAAAGCATTTAATATTATCCTCTCCTTGTTATGATGAATCATTGTTCAAATAAAAAATATAGCTCTAGTTTTTTTTGTTGCTGTTGAAGAAATCGATTTTATTATCTTAATGCTCATTGCTACATACATATTTTACGGCACTACGATTTTACGGGGGCAAAACGATTATGCGATCAGGAGAGTAACCTGCACACTAAGTAATCCTTCGCTCATTAGATATGTAAATGATGAGAAAAAGAAATACTAAGTTGTAATCGAATTAAAATACACACACTCCTGAGAAAAATTAACGGTCCACCAATGTATTTATGTTTTTTGGGGGTTGATAATACAAACATGCGTTATACTTGTAACGGTAACGAATTTCCTGCCCTGCTGATAGAGGACATTTTCTTAATCCTTCAGTTCCCTATCGTTCTATTAAAAAAATCAGTCCCATTTCAGGTCTCAAGAACCCAGAGGGGCAGATACTGTGGAGGTAGCTGATTCTTGACCATACGGCACACTAGGGCAATAGTGTGGTGAGTATTATGCTCCTTCCGCCTGATTTTTATTATCAGGGCCCCATTATAAATTAATCAAATGTTGGGTGGACCTAGGGACGGTCTGGCACTCCGAATCCAACCCTCGAATGAAGATAATAGAAGATAAAAACTTCAATGCACGCCCGAGTTTTGAACTGAGATCCTCCAGCGTATTAATCAAGTGCTCAACAACTCAGCTAACCTCGGACTGATTAAACAAACAATAACAAAATATTGAAATATCTCTGCGGCTTTAAACCACAGAGAAGCCGCAACGAAGCTTTTTATATCCTTATTTATTTGTTAGCACTGAATAGCACAATCTATCCAAATCCAACAATCCGCGCCTGCAAAGCTTCTCATATCCTTATTTATTTGTTAGCACTGAATAGCACAATCTATCCAAATCCAACAACCCGCGCCTGCAAAGCTTCTCATATCCTTATTTATTTGTCAGCACTGAATAGCACAATCTATCCAAATCCAACAACCTGCGCCTGCAAAGCTTCTCATATCCTTATTTATTTGTTAGCACTGAATAGCACAATCTATCCAAATCCAACAACCCGCGCTTGCAAATCTTATCATATTCTTATTTATTTGTTAGCACTGAATAGCACAATCTATCCAAACCACCCGCGTCTGCAAAGCTTCTCATATCCTTATTTATTTCCTACCACTGAATAGTACAAGATCCTTGAGGAAATACATGAGCCGTGAGATGAGAAAATTCATGCTGCCGACGGGATTCGAACCCACCATCTCCCGCATGAGAGTCTAAGGCGTTAGCCACCAGACCACGAGGAGACCCCCGCTGTCTTGTTTTTGGTAAAGTAGAAGCCCTTCGGTAGCCTTAGTTATGATTTGATATCACTTGTGTTGAAAAGGATAATCGAATGAGAAAGTTTTGGAAGCATCCAAGAGAATAGTGGAAATCCCTATATTCAAGCTAACGGTTCTGGGATCCTCGTACCAGCTCCAAGGTGGCATAGTTGCCGATCCACTTTCAAACGGGGCAAGTATCTTAATACGTAATAGTGCACACACAACAGGTGAGCTTTTAAAGTGACATGGAATCAACAAACAATTTCTTGATTTTTTTATATATTGAACCAACTTGATGTCACCGATTATTATTAAAAAAATATATAGGTACGTATTAATATCAATTTATATTGTGTAAACGGGTTTTGCCAGCCTCCGCAATTTTTAATCTTTTACAAAAGGACTCACTGTATAAAACTTAAATAAGAAGCATAAGCTCGTTATTAATAAATATTTGTTAGTAAGTATTGCGTGTTTACATAAAATCAAAATTCAAACACATATCTCATTTAGTCCAAACGGCTTGAATTTTCCCCCAGCTGATAAACGCATTGAACATTCTCGAAAAATCTATATCTTTCTCATTCCTTAATTACGAAATTACATTATTACATTTACAGTAAACTTCCACCTGCACACAATCTATTCCCTACCTCTCGTCCTAAAATCGGCATCGTTGTTTTAATGGAATGTATCCAAGATGATAAATACAAAAATGTGCACATTTTTTCCTGTAAATATATATATATATATATATATATATATATATATATATATATATATATATATATATATATATATATATATAAACGAGTAGTATATATTTTCTGTATTTCTCAGTGCTTATACCTCTGATAAATATGTGATGAGGTGCTTTAGTACTGTTCAGGATATATCTAATTGATGTTAAGGAGATGAGGATGCCAATGAGGCCTTAAAATAATCTAGCTGCTTTTCAGCGAGTGTTGATAGCTAATTTTTAGCGAAGAAGTCAATACTTTGAAATATTCTCGCGATATAATATTGAGAAAGTAGTATTTTGGAAACCAACCAACTTAAATCAATTATTTACCAGAAAGCATGTTTCGTTTTTAATGAATAATCACCTGATTATAAAAAATAAAGTTTTTATAGTTCTTACCTTACTAAGAATTCGCCCGATTTACGTGACTCCTGCGGGGCGGAATTGTCGTTTAACACGTTCTGAAAAGGTGCTCCTTTTATATAATTATAATTTGCAGTATATACCTTTGAGAGGCCTAGCTCGCACAACACCATTAAAAGCGCCTTGAGGTGCGCAGCTCTCTCAACGGAATCCCTAGAAGCTTTTTCAGAGCCATAGCTCCTTCAACGACGCCTGTATAAGCTCCGTCAGAGTCCTAGCTCCTTCAACGACGCCTGTTTTAGCACCCTCAGAGGCCAAGCCTCTTCAACGTCGCCCGTGTAAGCGCCGTCAGAGTCCTAACTGCTTTATCGACCCCTGTGTAAGAGTCTTCAGAGATCTAGCTCCTTCAACGACGCCACTGCAAGTGCCTTAAAAAGCCTAGCTCCTTCAACAACGCCTCTGTAAGCGCCTTCCTCAACGATTATGCCACTGAAGAAGCTTTAAAAACAAACTTGGTGCATGGGCGTTTATAAGAGGGGGGGGGGCTGCGCCCCCCCAATGTTCCCAGCCGCTTGACTTGGCGAGCAACCTTTCGTTTCAATGCACCGTACTCGTCCAATGAATTAAAAAATAAATGAATAATTTATCATCAACAACTAGAAATTGCTGTTTTTTTGGGGGGGTTGAATTTACGGCGTGTCAACCGTAGGGGTCATTAACGCCAGAAAGGGCTGGTTTATCTTCAGAGATTGGACAAATTCAGTGACCTTCAGGGTATTTTAATGTAGAATGAAAATTTAAATGAGGCATCTCATGTAATTTTTTTGCAGTCGACCTTTCGTAACTCGGTATTTCCATTAACCGAATTGAGTCAGCTGATTATAACTAATCTAATATAGAAAAAAAAAAGAAATTGTATTTCTTATAACCGTTTCTTTACTAACGAAGTGTAGCTCCTGCATAACTAACTTTCTTAATTACACTTTTATACTTTAAACCCATTCCAAAGTGATAATTTGGTAGAGAATTGTCTTCTATCCAATAACCGATATGGATTTAAAACATGTTACATTCTTATATTACATATCATATACACAAATATGGCCGTTTCCAGGCCGCCGTGTTATGACAGATTGGAAAGCAGAGAGAAGAAGCGGCGTGCTATCAATCTGTATCTCTCCTTGTTTTGTCCTCTTCGAAGGCCTAGCATGTTTTGAGGGAACCTTACCTTCCAAAGATCATATCTCACTCTTTTGTCTTGTCACGAACATTATAGTCGGATGTTCCATATTGAAATTTTCAGATTTGAAATTTATTCACAATCCAAATACTGAGGAACAATTTTGAGAGGTTAATTATACTGAAAAAAAAAAAAAACGAGAAAACCTCCAAGCTCGGAAAAAGTTAGGGGCTTCCCATAAATTACTGCTGAATATTCCGATTTCAATACAAATTAAAAAAAGAAAACTATTTTCTGCTACTTTCTCTCGTGTTCATAATCGAGGAATTAGCGGGAAAGTGAGTGATGGCTTTGATGTCTCTTAACGTTCAGTTCTTCCAGCGAAAGGCGCTACAAACATCAGCTAATGGTGACAATTGTAGGAAAAAGCGCAGAATGGCCAACCCCAAAACTAGCTTTGTTATTTGATTATTATTCCGATTTCGTGAAAAACAAATCATTGATCTGTTAAAGTGAAAGTATTGATCTCAGGGTCACTTTATTATCATTTTGTATAATTCTTTTTATTTTCTTGTAACTCAAGCTCATAACATTAAATTAATGCTACCATAACTTTCATATCTCTAATGTAATTTGGAAAGCCTGGAATGCAAACAGTTAATATTTTATTTTGATAGTTTTTCCTGTTTTCTACGTTGGAGTGAGGTTTACTCCATCGTGGGAGTTTATTTGTAAGTACTTGTGCCATCCTTTCGGGATACTGCACGTATTTTGAAAACGTACAGGTACATATACGTATGTGTCATTTTGATTAATTAATTTTAAATAATATTGAAGAAAAATAATGAAATAAAATAAGAAAACTAACATAAAAAACAATAAATATGTAGCTCGGAACATACATATGTGTACAATCAATACTGTATATACATATGTGTACAATCAGATGATTTCATTGAATTTTTTTGAAAGTCCAAATATTAAATAAATGCTACAAATTCGTTAAAATATTTAAGAAGTAAGTCGGGTTTGTCAGTGGGCCAAGCTCCTTCTGTTGGTCGACCTGTTCGAGGCTCGTGTACAAGCTCTGATGGTCGACCTGTGCGAGGCTCGTCTTCAAGCTCTGTTGGTGGGCCAGTGCGAGGCTCGAGTTCAAGCTCTGTTGGTGGGCCTGTACGAGGCTCGAGTTCAAGCTCTGTTGGTCGACCTGTACGAGGCTCGCCTTCAAGCTCTGTCGGAGGGCCTGTACGGGGCTCGAGTTCAAGCTCTGTTGGTGGCCCTGTACGAGGCTCGAGTTCAAGCTCTGTTGGTCGACCTGTACGAGGCTCGAGTTCAAGCTCTGTTGGTCGACCTGTGCGAGGCTCGAGTTCAAGCTCTGTTGGTCGACCAGTACGAGGCTCGTCTCCAAGGTTCCGGTTTCCCGCTCTAAATCGTTCGAACCACCGCTGCACTTGTCGCTCACTAATGACATTTTCGCCATATATTCCTAAAAGTTTTCGATAAGTTGAAGCAGCATTTTCTCCTTTATCGAATTCCCAAAGCAGAACATGGCGTAAGTGGTGTCTTGGGAGATACATTTCAAATGAAATTTCAGCACAGAATAAATAAGTTTCACCAACCAAAACATGCTATAATAAACAAAAGTAAATTGAAAAGGAGCGAACGTAAAAAGAGAGAATAGTATTAAAAACCGACATAACTTACGGGGTGACCTGACATCAGTGTTGGACAAAAATCATTCAGAATAATGAATAATGAATTATGAATAAATCTGTTATTTCATTCTGAATAATGAATAATTTTTCATTCATTATTCAGTCAATTCAATGAATAACATAACATTTTATTTTTATTTATTATTGAATAACAATGATTTATTTAATGACAAATTTTATTGAATTGAAGTTATTTATTCGAATGAAATGTTTCGTTACATACAAGTGATTTATTTTAACAATCTTTTCTAATAAAACTTACTAAGTTCATTAAACGTTTTCTTACTTTAAATAATAATTATTTATTTAAGTGATATTGTTTACTGAACTTAAAGAATCTGAGTTTGTTGTTCCATGAACCACATTATTTTAAATGTGTAAAAATAATGAATGAAGAATGAAAAATAATTATTCGTTAAATTTGAAAAAATCCGTCAATGAATAACTAGATAAGTGAATAAATTTTTATTCAATAAAAATTTATTGAATAATGAGCCAAACCTGTTATTTATAAAATAAATCAGTGGGTGAATAACTTAATCAATGAATAAAATATGATTCAATAAAAATTTATTTGAATGATATTGAATGAAACATTTATTGAATAATGCCCTACTCTGCCTTATATATATATATATATATATATATATATATATATATATATATATAATCGTAAACTGTCCCCTTCTATAACCATTTTCTCTTTGTAAGACCGTATACATAAAACAATTTTAAATCTCTTTTTATAACTTTATTTTTTCTTTACGGCTACTTTGGCCTTTTTTCAAGAGAATTATCTCTTTTTTTTACTTTAATAAATCATTTAATATAATAAATAATAAGTCCACAAACTAAGAAAATAGAAATAAAAACTCATTATATTCTTAAACAACATTGACCAACCATGGCTGATCTCTTACTATTCGATGTTCGAGACCAGCCATTGTGGACTTGTATAATATATGACATGATTTGTTATGATGAAAATAAGAGATAATTATTTTGAAAAGAGGCCATAGTTGCCAGAAACACGCCAAGCAGAAATAAAGAATGTTATAAAAGAAATTTAATATTCTTGACCAATAAGGTCTTTAAAAAGAGAATATATATATATATATATATATATATATATATATATATATACGTAATTTTTATGTATGCTTTATTTTTAGAAGTATGCTAAAGACTAATGAATTTGATCTTATGCGAGGGATGATGTAAGTTGAATATATATTTATAAGTAATAAAAACAAATTTATGATCTAACTGGTTTGTCCTTGTTTTGACCCAGTTCTCGGGCTTAATCCTTTTCTAGTTTGTCTGTCCTGCTCCTGACTTGGAGCCAAGGATAACGCCACCTCAGTAATTCTATCCTAACGGTCATTGCAGTTGTTGTTGTGTCCTGACTGCTTCAATGACCTTGTTTGATGCAGATCCTTCATTTCGTTCCGTCTAAAAAATCGGCACTATAATTAGTTCTGGATATTTCGATAAAGCAGAATAGTGAAATTACAACTATTTATAAAATTAAATGCATAAAAATAATGTATTTACCTGAGAAATAAGGGAGCATGTATTTTTTCTGGCAAACCTTCCAAGGAGAGCCTTATCCTTCATTATGCGATATGTTACATTCGTCTTACTGATGCGGGAAGATGAAGCAAAAGCTAAACAGACAAAATTAAAGGACTTCCAATTAATATTTACATACTTTTCAAGTAATTTTTCATATATTCTTAGCTAAAACTATAAAAAAACAAATATGTACAATACACAAACTAGGGATCGAAACAGTTATTGTTTTCTCGAAAAAGTTAAAACAAAATCTTTTATTTCATAAGTTAAAATATAACAGTTAAAAAAACACATTTTTTTAAAAGTTTAAAGAGTTATTTAGAAACTTCTAAAATTAGGTACAAGAAAATTAAAAAAATTAATTTTTTAAATTAAAGTAATACTTTTATATCTTTCAATGTGGAATAAAAGTTTTAAGTATTTTGATTAAGAATTTTAGTGTTTCGTTGGTTTACAATGCCTGGAATACTGAGAAGAAAGAAAATACACACTTCCATATCTATATTAACTAGCACTTATCCTAAACCCCCAGCCCAGCCACTCAAGTAATTGTTGAAAGAGCTATTTCAACCCTAAAGTATATATTAAATGATTATAGATATAACCTAAATTCCACAAACTTACAGGATAAATTACTATTGAAATTGGTTTAATTCTTCAAAATAAGTGAAATGTTCATTGTTTAAAAATTATTCCTATTAAGTATTTTAATAACAATTACATTAAAAAGGGGTCTCCCGTGGTCTAATGGCTAGCGCCTTGGATTCATAAGCGGGAGATGGTGGGTTCGATTCCCAACCTCCGGCAGGAATTTTATCATCCCACGGCTCGCTGGTAAAATTCCTCGCTGTACCCTGGATGTCGGCGCTAATGACCTAGATGTAGATGCGCCGTAAAAAAAAAAAAAAAAAAAAAAAAAAAAAAAAAAAAAAAAAAAAAAAAAAAAAAAAAAAATTACATTAAAACTTTTATTTTTTAAGTTGAAGTTAAAAAAAACTTTTTTTTTTGTTTTAAAAAACGTTTAAACCCAAGAAGTTTTATTTTATAACGTTTACTTTTTCAAAATGAAAATAAAAGTAAAAGTTGAATTAATACCTACTTTTTTAAAATAAGAGTTAACAATTATTTTCGATCTCTGATACAAACATCCCCTAATCCGAACTAATTGGGACCGACACCTGTTCGGATTATGGAAAATTCGGATTAGTTGGCTTCATATATATATAATGACTCTAAATCGAATTAAAGGTAAAGAATTTCACTACACTGCAATTTAAATGTCCTTTAGTGTGACTGAAACATTTCAATCTAATGTCCAACGTATCATAGTTAATGCTCCTTATTATGTTACAAATAGTCTCCTCCATAATGACCTAAATATCCCTTTTGTCCAAGATATAATCCCTAGAAGATGTCATTCCGAGAAATAAGTGCTTAAAACTTCAAAATTGTTAGTTTTGTTCTTTTCAACGGGGTTTTATCACTGCTGACCTAATGTTATAATTGGTTATTGTTTTTCTTTTTTTTTTAATTGCATTTAATAGTAAAATTAGTATTTTAATAAAATAAGGTATGAAAATGGGAAAAGTATGGTGTGGGAGTCATTTCCGCATATAATACTATCAGTTTCCTGTTCTGGCGCCTAACATCTTCCTTCTCTTTGAAATGTCATTTTATATTTTCCACGAAAGATCAAAACCTACCTATATCTGCTTCTACTCCTTTGCTGATGCCACAAGGGATATGATCGGAACCGCGCTAAAATGACGCAGTTCCTGCGGGTCGGACATTTTGTTACTGTTCGTGTTAAGACTGCACAGAACTTGGATTCTACATAAGTGAATAAAATTCAACACGTTTCAATTTTAAGTATCGTGAAGTAAAGAAATCTATCTGGATAAACTCGCACTTGTCAAATTCTCTTCAACTCTACGAATAAAATCAGACTGTTCGTCGGTTTGGTACCTTGCTTTGAGTCTTGTGGTTTTATTTCCAGGGTGTTTGGCGTATACTCTTCCAGGTAGGCAAAGCCACAACATTCCATTTCGATACAGAGATTATTGTGGTGAGACCAACGCTGGAGTAGGACTTAGTAGTGATTCTGTAGGCTCACATAGATATAGATAGATATTATTCAACTCATTCTTGCTCAAGCATATTTTCATGTAGATTCAATGGGTTGGATGAAACATTCAATAATTCCGCTCGACTGGAGCTAGGTCATCTTAGCCTTGCATAGCTCTCCTTTGTCTGATGTGAAATTTATTTCCTTTAAATACATTAATAATGAATAAGGACGGATTGAGCTAGAATCCCACCCGAAGGACATAGACGTTTAGAAAGGGTGGAAACCAATGTATTCGTCGACACAAGTGCCCATGAATCGCACCATTATGTTAAAAAAACGTATTATTTAGTTCTAAATTATGGATTTGAGTCAACAAACGGTTAAGTAAACTTCTAAAATTACTTCATTCAATTCCTGCCACAAAGACTACCTTGGCTGAGCTATCACTGGTCGGCGCCCATCCACTCTGACCATCCGTCGTCAAGTAGGAGATGGTTTATTGGGCTGAAACCGGTTTCCAACAAACTTCTCTACTTGTTAAAGTAAAATACGCGATCATTTCAGAGGGTATATCTCAGTCGGTACAGCTCAGTCGGTATATCTCAGCCTGTTCACCTCAGTCGGTATACGTCAGCCGGTACAATGCAGTTGGTATATCTCACCCGGTACACCTCAGCCGCAACACCTCAGTCTGTATATCTAAGGGTGGGTTTACACTAGGATATTTATATCAGAGAGAAATCGCGACTAATGAAAACCATGTAAAATGTATGTCTGACATAAATTGCTCATGGTTTACACTTGTCAGAATTTCTCTCTGATATAAATATCCTGCAATAACTATCCTAGTGTAAATGCACCCTAAGCCAGTACACCTCAGTCGGTACATGGTAGCCGGTACACCTCAGGCGCAACACCTTAGTCGGTATATCTCAACCGGTACACCTCAGTCTGTATATCTAAGCCAGTACACCTCAGCGGTATATGGTAGCCGGTACACCTCAGCCGCTACACCTCAGTCTGTAAATCTCAGCCCTTACACTTCAGTTGGTTTATGTCAGCTGGTACACCTCAGCCACAGTAAGACACGGACCCTTCTTTTACAAATGTATTAATCCTCAAACTGGTACATAAGGCGTATGCCGACAAACCAATGCCCTCCAGTGCCTAAGTCGACATATACCGACGGGCAGGTTTTCTCTCTATTTTCTACCGTCGATTTCTGCCGGTTTGTCATTGTCTCAATCAATCGGATGCTTTCTTCTCAAAAGCTTATTGTTAAGCTTTACAGTTGTCGTTTGGAATAACTTTTGTAGATTTTTTTGTGGAAATTATGAATTCTTTGTTTTTCGTGCCGTTAAGCTAGTGTTACACAGTGTACTATGTACTATTTCTGCCCTTTGATTCATTAATGTGTTTGCATTCAGTGTGAAACAACTCTCCTTTCAACAGCCCATTTTTGGGTATTTTAGTTTTTGTATATTATGTTTAGAAGTTATCTCGAATGAATAATTCTTTAGTATGTGCAGTTATTTTCAGTTGTTTAGGATTATAGTAGTAGTTGTTAGGTCATATAGCATTATTTATTTTAGGTAGTCTTAAGTATTAAGTGTTTGTTATTTTCAATTGTTCATAATGGAGAAAAAATGGTTTACGGTTGAGGACACCGTTTTACAGCCGTAAAACCAACTTTTAATACCGTCATTACCAAGTCAGTCGTTGAGTGAACAAATGTATTGAAGGGTACCACACACAATTAAATAGTTATTTTATTAATAAAACATTATTTTACAACGGGAGTAATAAGAAAAGAAAAAAAATAGTTATAACTCCGCCAGCGTCGGTCAAGGGCCCGAATCTGAAAGGAGAATGGAACCTCATTAGATGAAATACACCCCAAGTAAGTAAAAGGCAAGGCTGAATGGTGGAACGCGGGTAAAAAGTATTCAGCACGGGCCGGTAGACGACCGTCTCACGCAGGTAGCAGCCAGAGGCACGTAAAGCACGTTACTTGTAGGAGCTATAAGGTTATGAAACATTACTCCACTCTGGATCTGTACAGCCTTTCCCAATGTAAATAGGACTTAGGAAAGGGTCTTTAAAATTTGAAAACATTAACAGGTATCGATTAATCAGCTTCTTCCTTCGATTCTTGACTCAAAGTATTCAGCACGGGCCGGTAGACGACCGGCTCACGCATGTAGCAGCCAGAGGCAAGTAAAGCACGTTACTTGTAGGAGCTATAAGGTTATGAAACATTACTCCACTCTGGATCTGTACAGCCTTCCCCAATGTAAATAGGACTTAGGAAAGGGTCTTTAAAATTTGAAAACATTAACAGGTATCGATTAATCAGCTTCTTCCTTCGATTCTTGACTCAAAGTATTCAGCACGGGCCGGTAGACGACCGGCTCACGCATGTAGCAGCCAGAGGCACGTAAAGCACGTTACTTGTAGGAGCTATAAGGTTATGAAACATTACTCCACTTTGGATCTGTACAGCCTTTCCCAATGTAAATAGGACTTAGGAAAGGGTCTTTAAAATTTGAAAACATTAACAGGTATCGATTAATCAGCTTCTTCCTTCGATTCTTGACTCAAAGTATTTACAAAACGTAAATTAGTTGAGCAATCTATGTTGATCGCTTATTTCTTTTTTGCGATGACCCAATAATGCTTTTTAAAACTTTGGCTGCGAGGTAAAAAATTCAACAATATACGTTAACGTATGGCTCGTGAACATTTACTAATGAAAAACTAGATTGACATTATAAACCGGAATATATAATTATGATTTTGAATATTTTAAAAATCCACCAAAAAAATTTAGAGAAATCGTCTATCGAAATTTGTCTATAAAATAACAGAAAACTGGGTTTTAACGCGGAAAAGTACTTATGTTGCATGTTCAATAAAAAATTAAGAAGATAATTCCCCACCTCTAATTATCTATAAGAAAAGTATCTGGAAGCATATTAACGCAAACACGTTAGTGCGTCGATGTGTCCCCAAAAATTTCGCCGAGAAAACAATGTTCCGTTTGATGCTATACCGAGAAGAAACAGATATATTAATGTATATATATCACCTGTTTTTTTTTTTTATGTATGCGCTATGAAACGTCGACAATACTCACCTAATCGTCCAAATAGTGTCATTTCTTTCACGTCATTGGCCAGTTTTCTTTCTATTGGGAGGTAGAAAATTCCATATATTGACGGAAGAGCGTTCAATATATTGCGTAGTACTTTAGTTAGTACTCTGAATATTTTTTGAGTTTTTTTCCTGTTCACTATCGTCATCATCTGCTGGATTATAGTTTTCTGTATAGTAAATTTGTTCTGATGTAGACAGTTGGTAAATTCCATACCTCCTGGTCAGTTATTCCGCCATTTCAGTTGTTAGTGCTGGCCCTATGTGGTTATGCTGCTTATGTTCTACACCACCAATTATCTGTAAAATACATAATTTAATTTAAATTTTTAACGTCCAGAATAATTACTCAGAATTTTAGTATGAGTCAGGGCTTTTCTAGTCAGGATAAGGCTGATGCCTTTTATTTTTTCTTACGAAAACCCCCTAGTGGTAATCGAACCCATGACCCTTGGCACAGAGTGTTAAGTATTCACGCCTTAACACTCACGGTCACCGGGTTTCCGCGTAAAATACATAAAATCTAGTGTATTATTTTTTCAGAAAAATTGTAAAAATGTTTTATATTTTGGATTGAATAAAAAGAAAGTTTATATAATTTTCTTAATTATTGATATTGATTTTCGTTGATTATAATAAAAAAATAATTATTTTTGTTACTATATATTATAAACCAACTTAATTATTCTAATAGGTTAAACTAATTTAAAAAGTTGTATACTGTAATAATTATCGATTCCCAATGTGTTCGCCAATAAAACTTTCATTTATCAAATGATGGGCCTAATTTGCTGATGTTAATTGTATGAAGGGACTGGACGAGGATGAAGAATAACAATTAATCTACTCAAATAGCATGAGGGAAGCCATTTACACAGACTAGCATTGTCTCGAGTCCTTCACCCAGTTCAACAAAATCCGTGGGAAAATGTACAGACCATTTAATAATAAGCTACGCCATACCAAGAACAGTCAACGTCTTTCAAACGCTATGCCCTCGTTCGAATATAAACTCCTTGAGCGTGAATAATTTCTGTGGCATGCACGGGAGAATCCATTATGATGATTTTCCGAAAGAAAGAGGAGGCTTCATCCAGTTTTTAATCTAGGGACCAGGAAGAAAGCCCGTGAGCAGGAGAAGGCCTTCGCCCGCAGACTAAGCAGTGATGTCTCTATCTCATAAAATCCGACTAGAGAGGAGAGAGGACCTCTTTTTGCACGCAGAGTAATCTGTCAATGTTCCTATCGGGGAAACCCTGCGAGCAGGAGAGGGCCTACCTTCGCCCACGGCTATGTTGTGACGTCTCTATCACAGACACTCCGACTAGAGAGGAGAGGGGACCTCTATTTGCCCGCGGAGTAAGCTGTCGATGTTCCTATCGGGGAAACCCCGCGAGCAGCAGAAGGGCCTACCTTCGCCCAACGACTAAGCCGTCAAAGTTTCTATTGAAAAAAAAACCCCTAGCAGAGTACAGGACCTCAATTCGCCTACAGAGTAAGCCGTCGATATTTTTGGCGAAGACGCACCACGAGCAGAGGGATCTCCCTTTGACCGCGGACTAATGTCTCTATCGAAGAAGCCCCTCAAGCAGGAGACGAGACTTTCAATGACGAAGCCATCGATGCTGATAAATGTTTATATCTTAATCACAGCCCACGAAAAAATAACACTATACGTTACTTTCTTTGATGTCGGGAGGGATAATGAGATTTCTTGGTCCGGATAAACATCTCTCTTATAAGATTTCCCATAAGAACCTAATATCTATATAAGCCAGTATTTTCATCAGAACTTTCCGGGCGAAGAATTAATTACACTTCTCTGGTTGCCGATAGATTAACATTTTGTAGGCATATTGTTAAAGCTTTAACGTAGATAATTGTTAAAAGTATACCTCTAAGCCCCAATTTGGCAACTGGTAAGTGCTTACATTTCAAACTAAAGAATATTAAATAGAAGGCGAGAGAAGTTATAAGAGCTCCCTCGCCTCCTCACGTCGCATTGTATCGAGATTCTATTGTATCCATGTCTACGCACCAAAACCGACTGCCCACTAATTAGGTTTGCTTTTTTATTTTTATTTATTTTTTCGTGAGATAGCTAATGATCTAGAAGACTATAGGAGTGAAATTGCGTAGCTCGTCTTGATTAGTTCGAATTATAAAGGTTATTCAATATGAATTAAAGGTTCGATATTTCCTTTTCCTGGTCATCATCACAGGATACTGTACCATCAATGCCTCCAGTAAATTCTCCTATATCTACATCATACCTTCAGGCACCGCCAAATCCTTCTCGTACCATTTATGAGACGTGGTTCACCACAGGGCACGGTGCAATCAATGCCTCTAGTACATTCCCCAATATCTACATCATACCTTCAGGCACCGCCAAATCCTTCTCGTAGCATTTACGAGACGTGGTTCACCACAGGGCACTGTGCCGTCAATGCATATAGTACGTTGTCCTATACCCACACCATATCTTCAAGTGCCACCAACTCCATTTCGAAGCATTTATGACACGTAGTTCATCACAGGGCACTGTGCCGTCAATGCCTCTAATACATTCTCATTTATCTACATCATATCTACAGGCACCGCCAATTCCTTTTCGAAGCATTTATGAACCGTGGTTCACCACAAGACTCTGTA
>OX328132.1:21026747-21036747 GCA_946811695.1 Gonocerus acuteangulatus
AGCCACTTCGGCTGCATTTTGTAGACTCTCGAATGGAGTTGTGCAGCAAATTCAGCTGGATTGTGTCGATATTGAGATAGAATTAAGGGGTGATACTACCTACTTACCTTTATTACAAGCAATTAAAAAATAAATAAATAAAAACAAAAAAAATGAACATTTCAGTCCATTAAACTTTAAAGTTGATTTTCTATTAACTATGTTTTTCAAATCAGCCATTCAATTTTCACCCGATAAACTTTGTAGCTGCATCTTCCTAATGATATTTGCTAGAAAAGTACGTAGGATTTTTTCGATTCGTTTAATTATAACGATTTTATGATTGATTTTCGACGTATGTTTTAGTAGAAAATGAAGAATTGTTCACCTTTTTCGAAAAAAGAGTATTTCTACGTAAAGTCCTACGTCCTCTACTACTTCACCGCCTTCTTTCAAAATAATTTTAGTTTTTTTGTCCTAATTTAAATATTGCAGCCTGCAGACTATCGCCAGCGAAAAAAGACCGTTTAACAACAATTAAAACTTTTTTTTTTAATACTTTAACATTCAATATAAAACTTATGACATAAAGAATTTTAAAATATTGATTTACTTAGTATCTATAAATTTGAGAAAATTACTTTGATTTGTATCACGCAAGGTAGTATTGCCCCTTAATGCAGGAACATAGCTGGAGTTAGTACAGGAGCTTCAGCTCGATTGTGTAGACATTTGGCTGGAGTTAATACAGGAGCTTCAGCTCGATTGTGTAGACACTCGGCTGGAGTTAGTGCAGGAGCTTCAGCTGGCTTGCGAAGACTCTCGGCTGGAGTTAGTGCAGGAGCTTCAGCTGACTTGTATAGACTGTCGGCTGGAGTTAGTGCAGGAGCTTCAGCTGGCTTGTGTAGAATCTCGGCCGGATATTTTAATGCATCTTCAGCTAGATTGTGTAGGCTTGTTGCTTGATTTTTGGATTATGTAGATTTCCGGCTGTAGTTAGCACAGCTAATTCAGCTGGATTTCGTAGATTCTCGGCTGTGGTTAGTGTAGCTAATTAAGCTGGATTTCGTAGATTCTCGGCTGTAGTTAGTGCAGCTAATTCAGCTGGATTTCGTAGATTCTTGGCTGTATTTAGAGCAGCTAATTCAGCTGGATTTCGTAAACTCAGCTAAAGTTTTTTTTATTAAAAACTAGGTGTTACCCGGCGTGCCATACTACACATACTAATATATATTTATATAATACTAGCTGTTACCCAGTGTGCCATGCTACACCTAATTTCTGTCTATGACTCTCCCCGTATCAAGATCTGATTGATACCTGGTTGTCTATACCCAGTTACGAAAATCGGTCAAACAATGTGAATTTGTTTTAGATCATAATGATACCCGGCAGAGGCCAGGACAACAGCACTTCATCTAACAGCCGACAGAGGCCAATAGTTGTCGATTCAAAATGGCCGTCAGTTATTCGTCAGTTCAGTGTAGCCAATTTTTCTTGAACAAAACTTTTGACCTTTTGACCAAATTTTGAAATTTGACTATTTTGACCTAGCCTAGGAGATTTTCGTATCAAGACCTACCTGTGTGCCAAGTTTGGTCCATATCGGTCAAATGGTGTGGATTTGTATAAGGAACATACAAAGAAACAACAGACAGACACGTGATTTATATATATATATAGATATGTTCACAGAATACAAAACCTCTTTCATTAAACAGTTTAGGTGCTAATGACCGTAGCAGTACATGCACCGGGGCAGAAAGAAAAAAAATTAAACAGTTTAATAATAAATGTGCTCATAAGTAGTAATAAAAAAATCAAAAATAAATTAGAAAACAAATAAGTAATATTAAAATCTAAAACGGCGCTAATGGCCTAGGTGTCGAAAAAAAATTAAAATCTAATAACACAAATAAAGTTAAAGAAAAAAAGTCTTCTTACCGGGCGACTTAAACTTGGAACCTATAGCAGTGGAGGGGTTAGCATATCTAGCTTTGGACTTCACTTGCAAACAACGGACAATATGCCACAGATGATGTTCCGTTATGGTCCATCTCTGGTAGGTGAATATCTGTTTCCAAAAGTGACTATTTCTGACACTTTTCTGTTCACAGTTTAGAACCCGTAACCACCGAACTGTGAGTCCTAGCCCACATGACATTCCCTGGATCAAGACCTACCTGTTTGCCAAGTTTGGTCAAAATCTGTCAAACGGTGTTGATTTGTATAAGAACCAAAGAGACAGACAGACAAACAGCTCAATTTTATATACACAGATTAGTTCTTGTTCGTATTTCCTATTATATTATATTTTATAATATATTATACTCTAATAAATACGCTGTTATAGATTCTATCTATTAATTCTTCTGGAAGATTCAAAAGAGATAAGAGCTATGAATCTTCCGTGCTTATAAAAAATCTCTCTTAAGACAATCTGACAATCTTGATGAGATGGTTTTTTTTTTTTTTTTTTCTACATTTCTTGAAACGGATGAAAACCTTATTGGATATAATTGGGATAAATTGAAGTTTTGTTAAATTAAC
This sequence comes from Gonocerus acuteangulatus, assembly GCA_946811695.1. Taxonomy (NCBI): domain Eukaryota; kingdom Metazoa; phylum Arthropoda; class Insecta; order Hemiptera; family Coreidae; genus Gonocerus; species Gonocerus acuteangulatus. Next base: position 21,029,277 of record OX328132.1, read on the forward strand.
TATAAAAAAAGTGCGAATAACCAATATCTAACTTGATTGATCTGAGTTAGATAAATTCCCGCATGAACCTGCACGATGTAATCAAAAGAAATCTTTGTATCGTGTCTCAGTTTCACAATTTATCACTCAACCTTTTCTAAAGGTCACTTTTAAATCTAAATCTATTATTTGATTCATTACGGTGTGACGAATGGTTAGATGACAATAATCAGCCGATAACCTCTACTCAATTCTAATTTGCTTCATCAGCCTTGTTAGCATGGGAATACCTGTCTTGTAAGGATATCCACATCTCCAGGATCAGACAGTGGAAATGTTCGACTCATTTTCAGCTAAACCAACATTACTTCATCGGAGATAAAAATGTCTACTCACAAGGGGAGTGCTCAACGTGCCTTTCACCGATTCAAACGAAAATTTTTGTATGTGTAGTGCATAACTAGAAACGGGTTCAGTTAAAGCGATAAAACGCACTTCTCAAGCGTTCGCCTAAAAAATTTTTGAAAATTTACCATAAGTTCTTAAGACGTTTCGAAGAGACCTTACATCCGAGGAAAGTCTTTTTAACATGATAGCATTAATGCTTGTTAAATTGCTGGCTTGAATTGATCATGGCTTGAGAAATTATAGCTTAGCATCTATGCTAGTTAAATAGATGGCTTGATTGGATCATAGCTTGAGAAATTATAGCTTAGCATCGATGCTAGTTAAATAGATGGCTTAATGAGATCATGGCTTGAGAAATTATAGCTTAGCATCTAAGCTAGTTAAATAGATGGCTTAATGAAATCATGGCTTGAGAAATTATAGCTTACCATCTATGCTTGTTAAATAGATGGCTTGATTGGATCATGGCCAGAGAAATTATCCCGCAACAGTTATGCTGGTTAATTGGTTCAGGGCCTGAAATAACTTCGTAACAGCTAAGTTAGTTAAATGGATACCTTCATTGGTCATCACCTGAGGACTTATAGCTTAGCATCTATGTTAGTGAAGTAGATGGCTTGATTGAATCATAGCTTGAGAAATTATAGCTTAGCATCTATGCTAGTTAAATAAATGGCTTAATTAGATCATGGCTTGAGAAATTATCCCGCAGCAGTTATGCTGGTTAATTGGTTCATGGCCTGAAATAACTTCGTAACAGCTAAGTTAGTTAAATGGATACCTTCATTGGTCATCACCTGAGAATTTATAGCTTAGCATCTATGTTAGTGAAGTAGATGGCTTGATTGGATCATAGCTTGAGAAATTATAGCTTAGCATCTATGCTAGTTAAATAGATGGCTTGAGTGGATCATGGCTTGAGCAATTATAGCTTAGCATCTATACTAGCTCAATAGATGACTTGATTGGATCATGGCCAGTGAAATTACACCGCAGCAGTTATGTTGGTTAATTGGTTCAGGGCCTGAAATAACTTCGTAACAGCTAAGTTAGTTAAATGGATACTTTGATTGGTCATCACCTGAGAAATTATAACTTAGTGTCTAAAAAGGTTGAAAAGCTGACTTCATTGGATCATGGCTGAGAAATAATCACGTAACAGTTATGCTAGTTAAATAGCTGCCTTGGTTGGATCATTGCCTGAAATTATTCCTTAGAAGCTATCCACGTTAATTGGTCATGACCTGAGAAATTATCCCCTAGCGGCTATGCAAATTCAACAGCTGACTTGTTTGGATGATGGCCAGAAATATTATCCCGAAGCAGTTATGCTGGTTAAATAGCTGGTTAATTGGTTCGTGGCCTGAAATAACTTAGTAACAGCTAAGCTGGTTAAATAGACACCTTTATTGGTCATGACCTGAGAAATTATTCCGTAGCATCTAAAAAGGTTAAACAGCTGACTCGATTGGATCATGGCAGTTATGCTAGCTAATGGGATCACGGCCTGAAATTACTCCGTACCATTTATGCTAGTTAAATAGCTGGTTTCATTGGACCATGGCCTGAAATTATTCCTTAGAAGCTATGTTATTTAAATAGGTACCTTGATTAGTCATGACCTGAGAAATTGTCCCCTAGCTGCTATGCATATTAAATAGCTGGCTTGATTGGATCATGACCTGAAATTATTCCTTAGAATCTATGCTATTTAAATAGATACCTTGATTGGTCATGACCTGAGAAATTATCCACTAGTTGCTATGCAAGTTAAATAGCTGACTTGATTGGGTCGTGGCCTGAGATTATCCCGTTGTTAACGTTTGCCGAGGTCAAGGTGATTCATTAAAGCTAACATCATCGCCTGCGGACTTGCGTCTTTCCCTAATTCTTCTCGAAGTGATGATGAGATTACCCTGAGAAAAGTTTCTGTGCACGGACTAATTGCTGTAATTCATGAAGAACAGTTTGATAGATCCTTGATGTGGAAATAATGTCAGGAAATTATCCTTTAACGAGCCGACTACTTAGGATGTTCAGTTTCAATGTTGTTTATCTTCTTCAGCATCTTTTCCTTAGCCAAATATCCTCTAAAGAACTTTCATGAATCCTATGTAAGGTAAATTATTTTTATTGATCTTTTTTTTTTCGTATAAAATTCTCTGTTGTTTAAAAAACTATTCATAACACATTTTGGTGTTTTTTACACATATTTTAATAAACCACAAACAAAAGAATGTTGATAATTTATCATTATAACTATGATGTAAAGATGGTATAATTTAAAATGACAGATATAAAAACATTAAACAACAAAAATGTTGAATTTTGATTTCTACGGAAGGGATTTCGCCACGAGGCTAGGGCTATTACACTGGTCTGCAAAATTTAACTTTTTGTCTGGGGTTTTTATTTTAATACGTCATTATCCTTAATTTGAGTGTACGGAAACCGAATATGAACCTTGTTTTTTCTCCGTTACATACAAATTTTTCACAATACAGGAAGTAGTAAATTATGCATTTTTATACATTGCTCTACTGAATTTATGTTATATTGTTAAATATAAGTTAATAAATCCATAACTGTCAACACTATACTCTTCAGGGGTCTCCCGTGGTCTAGTGGCTAGCGCGCTAGATTCATAAGCGGGAGATGGTGGGTTCGATCCCCATCGGCGCCAGAAATTTTCTCATCTCAGGGCTCGCTGAGAAAATTCCTGGTTGCACCCTGGACGTCGGCGCTAATGGCCCAGATTTATGTCGATGCGCCGTAAAAAAAAAAAAAAAAAAAAAAAAAAAAAAAAAAAAAAAAAAAAAAAAAAAAAAAAAAAAAAAAAAAAAAAAAAAAAACTATACTCTTCAGAATTACCTAATGTTTCACATCATCACTTAAATTTGAACATTTGGCCAGTTTCTTACATACGGCCTTGAAATAAACGTTTTGTAGAGATCTCAGCGACCAGCAATAATCAGCTATCATATTTATATTCCAATTTCCATGGTAGTGTCTTTCCATTTCCTTTATGTCCTGGTGAAATCTTTCATCATGCTCCTCACTGACACAGTTGTGTTCTATTGTATCTACATATTCTTGTTCTACATCGAAATCATTGCTGTTGTCTTAAGAATTCTATTCAGAATCTGACGATGATTTCTTTCCTAATTCTTCTAATTGAGATGGCACGGGAAGACCAGGACCATGTGATATGGATCTTTTTACTGACAATTCATTTGTTCAGTGTTTTTTTATTTTTTTGTGTTGTTGTCTGTAAAATCACTTACACAAAAGTAACACATGGTTTCGAGGTTCATTCCAGCTCATAGTTATAGAAAAGGGCATACAAGCTTTTTATGCTCTACTCCACTTCCTTAGTTGTTCTACATAGGTATGACACCTTTTTGGGCCCATTTTTTATCAGGACCTCCATAAGAAAATAGGCTTTGTAGGCATTTTTAACAAAATTTGTAATATTTTCTCTTCTCTTTTAAACAGAAAAATTGCCACAGGGCGTATATATGAAATAATTGCGGGAGGGGCTGGGAAAATTTCGGGGGGGGGGGGCTGAGATCATTTCCGGGGTATAGAATAATAACAATTTAGAACTTGGAATAGTTTGAGGCAACTAAAACGCTATTACACTTAAAATAAACTGTTTTTTATGGACTAAGTGATGTTATTTAATTTATTTTTAAGGGTTTTATGATACATTTTTACCATCAAATGAAAATTTCGGGAGGGGCTGCAGCCCCCTCAGCCCCCTCAGCCCCCCCCCTCTATATACGCCCATGCCACAGATGGCAAAATATACCAGGGTTAATTTTACACTTTCTGGAAGACATACTGCTTCAAAATCCTAAAATATGTATGACATACAACTGCCACTCACAAAAACAGATCGTCACTATTTGAAAAGCAGCTGTAGACTGAGCTAAATTTGCAGGGATTTGACTTACTGTCTTATATTATCGTCTGTTACACTGTTACATTGTTATATTGTTGTGAAACACATAAATTTCAACAATGTAATCAATATTTTTTCTTCATTTTCCGGTTTATTTTCAGTTCCACATGCACAGAACTACATTAAAATATTTTACGCGTAACTACTAATTCTGCAAAATGGTAGAAAAAATACGATCACAGTTTTGGAATCAGCACATCAAATTTAGTAAAGTAGACCTATTTTGGGGGAAACCGCAGAATCATGTATACCGTGTTATTAGCGCGGTTCCTCCTTCCCCCCATAGGGGGAACCCCGCTTATAAGTGACTATTTCTAACCACTGAACCGTGAGTCCTAGCCTATCACATTCCCTGGATCAAGACGTACCTGTTTGCCAAGTTTGGTCAAAACGGTGTGGATTTGTATAAGAAACAAACAGACAGACAGACAAACAGCTTAATTTTATATACACAGATTAGTTGTTGTTCGAATTTCCTATTATATTATATTTTATAATATATTATACTCCAGTAAATACGCTGTTATAGATTCTATCTATTAACTCTTCTGGAAGATTCAAAAGAGATAAGAGCTATGAATCTTCCGTGTTTATAAAAAATCTCCCTTCAGACAATATTGATAAGATGGGGTTTTTTTTTTTTTTGGGGGGGGGGGGGTTTGTACATTTCTTGAAACGGATAAAACCCCGATTGGATATGATTGGGATTAATTGAAGTTTTATTAAATTGAATAAAATAAAAAGCGCGAATAACCAATATCTAACTTGATTGACTATCTGAGTGGGATAAAATCCCGCATGAATCTGCACGATGTATGCTTTCTGGAGCTTTCTCTTTCAGAACAAATCTTTGAATCGTGTCTCAGTTTCACAATTTATCACTAAACCTTTTCTAAAGGTCACTTTTAAAACTAAATCTATTATTTGATTCATTACGGTGTAACGAAAGGTTTACTGAGAATGTGAACAGCCGATAACCTCTACTATATTCTAATTTGCTTCATCAGCCTTGTTAGCATGGGAATACTTGTCTTGTAAGGATATCCACATCTCCAGGATCAGACAATGGAAATGTTCGACTCATTTTCAGCCAAACCAACATTACTTCATCGGAGATAAAAATGTCTACTCACAAGGGGAGTGCACCTTTTGACCAAATTTTGAAATTTGACTATTTTGACCTAGCCAAGGAGATTTCCCGTATCAAGACCTACCTGTGTGCCAAGTTTGGTCAATATCGGTCGAACGGTGTACATTTGCGTAAAGAACAAACGGACAAACAGACAGACACGTGATTTATATATTTATATGTATGTATATATATATATATATATATATATATATATATACATATATAGTACATATATAATCGTAAACTGTCCCCTTCTATAACCATTTTCTCTTTGTAAGACCGTATACATAAAACAATTTTAAATCTCTTTTTATAACTTTATTTTTTCTTGACGGCTACTTTGGCCTTTTTTCAAGAGAATTATCTCTTTTTTTTATTTTAACAAATCATTTAATATAATAAATAATAAGTCCACAAACTAAGAAAATAGAAATAAAAACTCATTATATTCTTAAACAACATTGACCAACCATGGCTGATCTCTTACTATTCGATGTTCGAGACCAGCCATTGTGGACTTGTATAATATATGACATGATTTGTTATGATGAAAATAAGAGATAATTATTTTGAAAAGAGGCCATAGTTGCCAGAAACACGCCAAGAAGAAATAAAGAATGTTATAAAAGAAATTTAATATTCTTGACCAATAAGGTCTTTACAAAGAGAATATATATGTGTGTGTGCATTTATTTTTTCTTTATTCGTCATAATAAATAAGAAAATTCATTTTAGTATTTTTATTCCAATGCAAAAATTGACGATGTTTATTCTTATTAAATAAGAAAGAGTTAAATTACATTCAGGTTTATAGCATATCTTTCCAAGCATCTAATCATTATCAATTTTATTAAAATACATGCTTAATTCCTAGGATGTATATTATTTTCCTCTGTCTTATGATTGTCAAGTGACGCTATCGTTATATCTCGGGTATGATAAAAACACAATAAAGCTATTTAGGAGTACCTTATAGGATGACCTCCGTCTTCCCTCATAGCGACCAAGCTTAAAGATAAGCTTATCCTAATATCCCTCCTCCAGAAGTCTAACAATCTTCCTGATCCCCTCCTGTCCACCCGGATAGGATAGGCATCGTAGTTTACCTATCATTTCTCAACCATACCATCACAAGCTCGGATCAAGAACAGGTATGCTCTCATTGTCTCGTCCATTGTGAAACATTAATTGGCTATTAGTATACGCAAACATTGAATCTTCGGTCGTTCTCTAACCGGTAATATTATTACCCTTCAAGTTCATGGTTAGTTGGTATTCGAGGCGCTCGTCGTTTAGTATCTATAACACTTCCACTACGGGTTCCTGCGTCTATACTGTATCAACAACTATTCCACATTAGATTTTTGCTATCTAAGCCCCTATAAAGTTATCCCAACCATTAAAGAATCGATTCAGTTTTGCCTTCTACGACAAATGACATATCTACAACCATTCAAACACGCGTTCATTCTTCGTAAGGGTTCACGCCTTATGCACACCTATTCCACTACAGGTTCTTGCTTTATAAGCTTCTATGCCGTCGCCCCAAACATTCCACCTAATAGAATTCATTCATTCTTGCCTTCTAAGACAAATGACATATCTACAACCATTCAAACACGCTTTCATTCTTCGTAAGGGTTCACGCCTTATGCACACCTATTCCACTACAGGTTCTTGCTTTATAAGCCTCTACGCCGTTACCCCAACCATTCCACCTCATGGAATTCATCATTTCTTGCCTTTTAAGCCTAATTAAATATCCACGAAAATCCTAACTCGGGTTCTTTCTTTATAAGGCTTTACACCCATTCCACAACAGGTACTAGCTTTATAAACCTCTATGCCTTAACCTCCAGAACCTTTTTTGTGAAGCATTTAGTAAGCTTTCGAATGGTAACCTTCCGCTTACCAAGATTCTCAACCGTTTCGAGATATTAATGAAAGTATACGAAGTTCCCAAAACTTTTCATATCTGTTAATAAAAT
>OX328132.1:21041747-21391747 GCA_946811695.1 Gonocerus acuteangulatus
TTATGGTTGCTGCCAATTTCTTGAGTCCGAGGATGGCCCAATGAACCAAGTATTAATAATTTAAATTATAATTTCTGTTATTTCTTGTTTCAGCTCTGAGACCATGATTCCTGTCTTAAAGAAGCTGAGTGGGCTGTACAACTGGTATGTGCTGGTGATCCTAACCTTAGGCTATCTGACAGCTGAGCTAGGCCACTTCCTTATCGGAGTTACAAGTAAGGCTACAGCAATAGATGTCCCCTATGGAGATATCGCCTGCCAACTAAACAAAACTGAGCCTCATTTCAACTGGACGCTATCTTTTGCCTGTTCTTCAGCATTAAACCATTCGTCGTAAGGAAACATATTTAAAATTACTTATCTTGTAATAACGATACTCAAAATCTTATACAGCCTAAAAAATCTCTTGAGTATTATGCAAGACATCAAATGTATACTAATATTCAATTTTAGATACAGAAATCTATGAATCTATCTTGAATGAATGTCTAAAATATATCTTACACTTTGTCTATTATTGAGGGCTTATTCTCTCCTTGGTTTCATCGTTTAATAAATTTTCTAGAGTCTTTGAAAAATGACACACACGAATACTAATTGAAGTAATAAGTAATCACAAAAAGATATATCTAAAAATAAGCCAATTTACAAAAAGGTCTTATTGTTATTATTAATTTTATAACAATCATGATTTAGGAATTATAAGATAAATTCTCCTTGAAGCTACTACCTATTTTTTAGAAAATCAAGAAACATTATGACAAAATAATAATATTAAATTATGTCTGAATTATAAAAACTTCATGAGGAATAAACAAAATATATTTTGAAATGAAAGTTCTTTTTAAAAATATAGAATATATATATATATATATATATATATATATATATATATATTATGATGAATTAAAAATGTCCTCAAAAATTTTAATGAAAATAATCTAATTCATATCACAGGTGTGCAGAACTCGTTTTGGAGGATGGCACACGTTACTGTGAATGGAACCGGAATGGTCTAGGAATTGAATATCAGGTATTAGCAGGACCAAGCTTCATAGCTGTTTATACAGTAGCAGGAGTTTTTCTGGGAATAGCAGCAGACAAGTATAAAAGGTACAATTTATTTATTTTGAGTTCAATACAATTTTATTTAAAAACAACAATTTTAACTTGTATTTTTTTCAATAACCATAAAATTTTATTATTTTATTTAAATATACCTTTGTTTGTGTGAAAGGAGCAAGATTTAGCAAATGGATGATGTTGACATACTGAATTTCTTCAACTACACCAACGGTCGAAGCACTGAAATCAGCAGAACATATAAATAATTCTATTAACTAAGAACATTGAACCCATATTATTATTTGCCATAAATTCAAACGTCTTTTCAAAACTTGGGTTTTATTTTAATAGGAAATGTTTTGTATAAACAATATATTTTTGGAATATTAGCTCTTAACACTTTCTCAAGGAATTTAGCTATTAAGATTGCACTCATGAAAGAATGTTTGAAAAATTTCTTTAAATCTTCATCAATCCTACCTACTAGTTACCGAAAATGACTATATATATATATATATATATATATATATATATATATATATATATATATATATATATATATCTGTGTTTGTGTGTTATGATGGTGTTTTTTAATTACTGGGAATCATATTTTTAGATGGAACAGCTTCTTTCTCGAGCAGTGCTTCTGTTCTCCTACTTCTTCCAGCTACATTTCGCTAGATTTATCTCCAGCTTCCTCAGGCAGGTCATGTGTTTCGTCCTTAGTGGTAGCCACGGGAATGCAATTTTTTTGATCTGGGCTGATTATATTCTGCTAGCCTCAGATTCAGCTGGCCGATGGTGTTGAAGATCTCTGGTGTAGTTGGGCCATTGTCCGTTAAGAGTGCTGGGGGCTGTCGAGGGTTTTAATGTTATAATAGTGTTTTTTCATCACTGGGAATTATATTTTTAGATGGAAAGGCTTCTTTCTCCAGTGTTTCCTACTTCTGAGAAGAACTACCGCTGGAGGGGTCTCCCGTGGTCTAGTGGCTAGCGTGCTGGATTCATAAGCGGGAGATGGTGGGTTCGATTCCCACCTCCGGCAGGAATTTTCTCATCTCAGGGCTCGCTGGGAAAATTCCTCGCTGCACCCTGGATGTTGGCGCTAATGGCCTAGATGTAGATGCGCCGTGGAAAAAAAAAAAAAAAAAAAACTACCGCTGGAGAGGCGTTCCATCTAAACACAAACACACACACACATACATATATATATATATATATATATATATATATATATATATATATATAAAGTAATTATAATAACAAAAAAAAACAAAACAAAATTGGTGAGCAAAACAGATCATGAGGGCCTAGAAGGACAGGTACTAGAACAGGTCTCTGAGCATTGGCCTTACGGTACACTAGGTAGAATGTTTGCTTAGTACTGTACTTTAGCTATCTGATTTTCCCCTAAACTGGTACCCATTTAAAGGTTCGATGGGCTTAGAAGTAGTCTGGAATCATACTTCTGACCTTTTAATGATGATATCGGAAGGTAGAAAGGAAGCCTGAGGTCTTCCAGCACATGAATGAAGTGATGTGCCATTTGAGCAACACCCATCCACTTCTAGTAAAATTTAATAATTCATCCATAATCTGCGTGAGTATAAATTAATAGATAAATCTTATATTTCAGGGTTCCCATGTTGGCAGTGTGTGTTTTCATTTGTGGAATAACTGTCACCCTTATTGGAGCAACACAGCAATACTGGCAGTTGATTGTCCTTCGAATGATTTTTGCAGCAGGGTAAGAAATATTTATTGATAATAGGAGATCTAAAAGTCAATTTCACAGAGATTAATGAGAAATCCCTTGAAGAAAGAGCACTTGGTTTGTTCACAAAATTCCTAAGCATGTCTTTGAATAATTTTATTCATAAGACAATATGTGATTTCTGGAAGAAGGTTAATGCTATTCTATATGATGCATTCTATGAATGAATGCATCATATGAAACTTTTTAATTAAATGAAAATTTATATGATTCTAATTATACTTTCACCAAAAATAATTTACATCCATAAGTTCCATTAGACAAAAATGTTCAACTGTAGTCCTTATATTTTAGATTGGTGCCAAAATGTCCAACATACTATATTTGATTCCATCTGCCCACTTACAAAGGATATTTCAATGTTTCAACAAACTTTTTCGAAAGCATTGAACATTTCCTTAAAATTTGGCCTATGAAAATCCACGATCTCAAATATTTTCACTGTTCTGAATTCAACCATTAACTTTTCTTAAACATTCAGATTCTATACAAGCCTGATTAACAATTCAAGCCTTGTCTTTGTCGGTCTATTAAACTTTGGCAGACTTAAAGTGGGGATTCATTTACATAGCGTAATTATTATATAATATTAAAATTATATAATAAGCATCCTTAATCCTAAATCATCCATAATTCTACAGTTTTTTTCTAATATAATACTTTATATAAATATAGTGAAATATTTTTTCATTTAGGACTGATCATAATTATTATTTTTTTATTTTTTATTTTTTTAATTTTTAGAGAGGCAGCATTAAACCCTATGTCAACTGGAATTCTTTCAGATATATTCCCAGAGGTAAGTTATTCGAGTTAAATACTATTTTGATTTAAAATCACATGTGAGTGCAATTTTATAAACCAAAAACAATCACTTACATAATTTGCTTACAATTATTTTAAATAAAACAATAAATATGAACAGTGTACAGATACAATTCCGAGATGTGATCACATTAATGCAAAGCAAGGCGAATCTTGTCGTTGAAGTTGTTTTATTAAAGATAACAACGAAAAGGGTCTCCCCATGGTCTAGTGGCTAAGGCCTTAGATTCTCATGTGGGAGATGGGGGGTCGAATCGCACCGGCGGCAGGAATATTCTCATCTTACGGCTTGTTAAGAAAATTCCTCGCTACACCATGGATGTCGGTGCTAATGGCCCAGAAGTCGATGCGTGGTTAAAAAAAAAGGAGGCAAACCATCGTAAGGAAAATGTCTTTTTTTTTGCGGTGTTTCAATAGCTGGGCTATTAGTGCTGAGCTATCTACAGGTTGCCACAAATGTACACATTAACAAATCAAATTATATTTTTACCTCTTCTAAGGCTCGGCAAGTAATATCCGTTTCATATTCAAGGATTAAAAAATATTCAACAAACAAGAGCAACAAATTTTGGAACTTCAAGAATATTTTATGATTGTATTGTAATATATTATTTTGTCTAAATTCAGCGTCCTCTTACAAAAATATTATAAATAAATTAAAATAGATTTTTTTCTTCAGGACCTAAGAGGATTGGTAATGTCTATATTTAATTGGGGCATCTATGGAGGAATTGGGTTATCATTCCCAGTTGGACGATATATAACTGAATTGAATGCCTGGGATCTGGTGAGTTGAGATTTTTTACTTTAAAACTTAATTCCATAATGTGTCTATGTACACACGGGTGTGTATATATACACACACCCACACACACACACATACAGATAGATAGATAATTTGATCTGATTTTAAATAGATAAGTATAGATTATTTTATTTTTGTTTAGGGCTGGCGACTTGCATACTATGGCAGTGGAGTATTTGCTCTCATAATTGGACTTTTAAGTGCTACAACTCTCAGAGAGCCAGCTCGTACAACTATTGGTGAAGAACAAGAAGAAAATATGTCACCAACTCATCCTTCGAACGAAAAGAAAGAAAAAGAGAACCCATGGAAAGTAATGCTTCAACCTCGTTTCATTATGTTGTGCATTGCTGCATCTATACGTCATACTGGTCAGTAAATTACTTAAAACCATAAAATATTAATCAATAATATCTTAAATTTTGACAATTTTGCTACATTTCTGTCAGAAATGTAGCATTCACGAAACAGGACAGTTCTCCCTCTCCTCCATAGCTCTGAAGAAGGCTTACATATCAAGCCCAAGCGTTGGCATAAATAAACTCATTTTAGCTAAAAAATGTAGTTTAAATGTAGACCAAAGCCCGATGATCAACATCTTCTATATCTCAACGGTTGACTATATCTTCTCAATAATAAAATTATAAATAATTAAAAGAGGAAGAATTCTTCAACTTGTATGCTACAATTTAAAAACACCACCTCGACAAATTAATAGATATCCTACTTATTTTTTACAGGTGGTTTGTGCTTTGCATACAATTGTGACCAATTCTATAGAGATACCTTTCCTCATATAGACCTTGGAGCATGGTTGTTTTTTGTAACATTTGTAATTGGTGGAGTTGGAGTACTAGCGGGAGGATATGCATCAGACAAAATTGTAGCAAACATGGGAATTAAATCAAGAGTTGCTGTTCTCGCTATCAGCCAGGTATGTCATCAAACTATATTTGACCAATTTCAACAAATAACAGTATATGTATACATACACATGTGTTTGCTCTCTCACAGAATCGATAGTGGTCCGATTTTGATGAAATTGAATATGAAAAATTTTCCGTCTAGCTCGTTACCAAGCAGAATCTGTCCACTCAAACATGGTTTTTGGAGCGAAATTCGCGCAAAAAAAATGGTAACACTTACAATTTCTAGTTCATATGCTAGCAGGTACTCGTTTAACAGGTTCTTTAATGTAGGAAAACGAATAAAACCATTTTTCAACGTGATATTTGTAACCGTTTCCATGAAAAATTGATACAACCACATTTACCAACTAATTTTCAGTTTGGATATTTATTAAGAAGGAACGTGTTCCAGACATTTAATATTTATCTGTTCTAAGATATTTAAATTTTGGTTGCGTTTGGAGTTAAGGAAGTATTAGTTTTCAAATCATGTAATATGTTCTAAAATATCTCGAAAATGGTTACTTAATCCTGGAAAGTGGAATGTGACCATTCAAAAGTTTACTAAATTATCTACAAAAATGATTATGAAGTAATTTTTGATGGGGCGATGTCAATCGGAGAAAAAGTACTTAAAACTTCGAAATTGTTAGTTTTGTTCTTTTAACAGGGTTTCTCTTTTTCTTTTTTTTTTTTTTTTGAATAGTCTGATTTCGATATCCTTTATAAAATATTAATTTGTGCTGAGTCGAATGAGATCACTCCCAATTCGATAGAATTAGGAGGGTTATTATTACGGGGGTTATTATTTTGGAAGATAAACCGGTTTTACATTAAGAAAACCCTGAAAATCAGCAAGTATTAAATTTAAAAAAGTCATAATTTACTCATAATGAGTCAAGATCTGTATAATTCCAAATGGATTTTTGAGTGCTGAGTCGAATGAAGTAACTACCAAAGTGGTACTGTAACTGTCCTCAACGTATTTTGTTTTTTAGCGCGGTTCCTCCCTCCCCCATAAGGAGGAACCCCGCTTATAAGGTTGATCTCATGACGCAATCCAGAAGTGCCGACTAGTGCCGATTTTGCGTTTCAGAACCCCTAGAGACCGAAAATGATGGTGGTTCAAATTTGTATATGTGTATATATATATATATATATATATATATATATATATATATATATATATATATATATATATATATATATATGTATATATATATTTATTTTAACAAACAAATATATATATACATATATATATATATATACATATATGTATATATATATATATATATATATATATATATATATATATATATATATATATGTATATATATATGTATATATATATTTGTTTGTTCGCTCTCTAGTTAGAAGACGAATGGTCCGATTTTGATGAAATTTGGTACAAAAATCCTTCGTCCAATTTGAAAGGTCAAGTTCGTTAACCAGCAAAATCCGCCTCCTGGAAGATGGCGTTTGGGGCGAAATTCGCGCAAAAAAAATCGTAACGCTTACGTTTTTGAGTTCATAAGCTTCTAAGTACTCGTTTTATATGATTCCTGGGCTAGGAAAACGAATGAAACCATTTTCAAGGCGATAGCTTTAACCGTTTTCGAGAAAATTGGAAAAATATTTTTTGAATACCGTTTTTGGTTTGGGTACTTAGAATCATGGGATTCAGTTGAAACATTTTCTGCATGTTCTACTATCATTAAAACTAATATGTTGAAATTTGTGTTACGTTTGGAGTTAAGGAAGGGTTAGAATAAAATATTTTATTAACAGACATAAAAAGTTTTGGTAACTTTGTATACTTTCCTTAATATCTCGAAAAAGGTTGAGAATCTTGGTAAACGGAAGGATACCATTAGAAAGCTTACTAAATGCTCTACAAAAAAGGTTGTGATGAAAATTTTGATTAGACGATGTCAATCGATTAAAACTTTAAAGTAATTGATTTCACTTATTCGAACTGTTCTTTTTGTCGGTTTTTATTCCTTGTTATTTTTTAACTGCTTATAGTTGGATAATGTATTTGATAATAAATCAGGTTAAGAAAAATAAGAAAAACAATTTAATCTTAGAGATATGGATTTCCAAGATATAGCTTCTCAACTGCCTAGCGGGGTCCTTCCTAGGGCGGGGACCCATCCAGGTAAGATCGTGAATAAGACCTTTCTTGAAAGTAAAGATGCAACTGTCAACTTTGGTCCTCCTCTGCCTCCCGGCACTTTCATTGCTGACGAAGGCTACCAATGAGTAGCCGAAACGTCCTAAATATAGATTTTTTAACAAAAATCGTATTGAGTTTTCTTTAGCCGAATCCCAACCATTCCATCTTTACTTATCACCTCGACGGCTAACTATCTAATCTTCATGCTTTCTAGAAATATGGACCCAAAATAATAACAGCTTCTATTTTAATCATTTTTAATGAGTCTAGAGATAAGAACGGAACCGCGCTAAGATGCAGTTCCTGCGAGTCGGACTTTTATTGTGTGTTTAACAGCGTATCAACTATTGGGTATTAATGCCAGGCTATCTATAGGTTGCCACCCTTTTATAATGCCAACAGCAGATGGTCGGTCACCCATTCAGGTTCTGGCCACCCCCGACGTTCCTTAACTTCGGTGACCAACAGGTAACGTAGGCACGGCCGTAGGCGTTTTCTGTGTTTACTTCACTTTTTAATAGGTTCTTTTTTTAATTTCATTTAACAGTACAATGGGTATTTTAGTAGAACAAGGTAAAAAATAAGAAACGTATTGGTTATCCAAGAGCAAACGTTCAGAGAGGCGGTGGGGTAACTTTCGCTTAGTATACTATAAGTTTCCTGTTGTGTCACCTAAAATCTTACTTCTCTTTGAAATTCCATTTCAAAGAATGGTAAGCCATGAAGCCATAGCTTTCATGACTTTCGAAAAACCTGTCAGTAAATGCTTCTATTCCTTTATTAGTGGCACTAGGAATATGAACGGAAACATGCTAAGATGACGCAGTTCCCACGAGTTGGTCTTTTAATAATAAATATTTGTTGCATAGTTAAACTTGGCTGATTATTTTTAAAAATATTGTTCCAATAATGAATAAATATTCATGTTAATATTTTAATTGTTTTTCATAAAATAAAAAAAAAGAGCATAACCTACTCATGTGAAATTATTATAGATATTAAGAAAATGATTACATAAGTAGTGTGTGAATATGAACTCATATTTAATTTTAAGATTAAGAAATGTAATTTTAATTGTTTTATTATTTTTTTTTTTTTTTTTTTTTTTAGTTAATTTCAACACCTTTTGCATTTGGAAGCATATACTTAGAGCCAACTGGAGCAATGATAACTTTAGCTATATCTTATCTTTTTGGTACGTTTTCTAAAAATATCAATGAATTGTGTATGTGAGTGAGTGAGAGAGAGAGAAATGAAATGAGAGCAGTTAACGAATTTATATAAGCTTTGGCTAACCATATATTTTAATTTTCACTGAGTTTTCAGTTTAAAACTAAACAATATTCTTTGCTTTAAAGAACCTCAATCTATCAACAACAAAAAATTAACACCTATCATCACAGCTATCATTTGATGAATATGTATTAATGTTTTAAAATATTTGGTAGTAATAAGGATTTTCATATTTTATAGCGGAGATGTGGTTCGGAATACTTTTTGCTGTACTTGTTGAAATTGTTCCCCTTGCTGTAAGATCAACAACTGTTGGAGTTTTTCTTTTTGTTATGAACAATATTGGTGGAAATTTGCCTATCTTGATGGAACCAGTAAGAAAAGCATCATCTTTCCGAGATTCATTGGCAATTTTTTACGCTGGGGCATATTTGATAAGTAAGTTTCATATAATTTATTGAACAATGATTTGTATTTGCTTTGCTTGATAATTTTAGTTCATATTTATTAGTATCTGCCAGTAGGGGGTTGTTACATTCTATGTATATCCTTCTCTCCAAAATAGCTCATAAAACTAGCTGTAGATTGAAAAACTAACTTTAATTTTCTTCAATTAGGCCAATAATAAAAAGTAAATTAACAAATGCCTTAAAAAGTAAACCTATGAATGAATTTGCATATACAATATTAACATTTCATTGCCATTTTTCTATTCTCAAACGAATAGCATGAGAAATTCCATCAGCTATAAATATATATTTTGGTCATGCCATGTTTGTAAATGAGGTGTTTTTATTATAGATTCTATAAATGGCTCAATAAGAAGTTCCCCCACTCTGAAATATTAGTCTCTACTACATTTATTAAATTTATGTTTTTCTTTTAAGGTTCAGTTTTATTTGGTATTACCGCTATGATGATGGGAAAAGGTGGAAAAGTGACAAAACCAAATACAACACAAAGTTTGGCTGGTGTGGAAAATGGAGGATTCACAATTACTGAACAAGTAGGAAATCAATTAGACTCTAACAAAGTCACAGAAAGCCACTACTTATAAAGTATTATACGATTTGAAGCCAAATTAGACAATTTAATTATATTCCGCTGAGAATATAAATCATAAAAGAGACTTTATGAACTCAAACCATTCTTAAAAATGGTGAACTGCTTTTAATTTATTGATATAGTTTACTTTTAAATAGTTTCAGTATTTTTTGTCCTTAGTGGGAGTGGTTTTGTTACTTAAAGAAAATGGAAAATGTTTATGTGTAATTTGTTAATGGTGTATCATGTCAATTCTTATATTTAAAACAGCTCTACATGTTTCACTTATTATGGAGTGAAATATGTAGAGTGCTTTAAATAAAAGAATTTACAAGGATAATTCTGTTTTTACTTACGCCTGGCATATGTAAGATTTAGGAGATTTGAGTGACTATGAGAAGTTGATTAGTTAATGTAAATTCATAATTCCTTTCTAAAACTTGACATTAATTAGTTTATTTTTACAAACAATTTCTATAAAATGTAAATATTTCAATGGCAAAATAAGAACAATATAATAAAAAAATTTTCTCAGAATTTTTAATGGTAAATCTTCAGTTTATAAGTTCATTATTTTGAAAATTAAAACTTATCATTAGTTATAAAAAGAGGAAAATATATTAAAGTAAACAACAGTAATATGCTTTAAATTTCATTGTTTCTGTTTTAAGAAGTCTTAAGATAAATGTATCTTAAATTTGTGACACATTACCCATAACCTGAAGATTTATCTTACCGTATTCATTTTTCATTTTCTTGAGAAGAGATCTGTGATAATCTGCATTGTAAATGAAAAGAAAAGTGTAGTAACTATTACAACTAGGTTTATTTATTGTTTTGATAAGACAATAATTCTACTTCCAATTCTCAGAGAATTAGGGGAGGGAGAACTATTGCCTTCTAGGAAAACTGCATTCATTTATGTAGAAATGGACATTTATGAATATATTTATTTATGAAGTTAGCAGTATAATAGTTATGAAAAAATTAAACGTTTTGAATGATGTCATATAAGCCATATTAAAATGATAAAGATAAAAGAAAACTTGTAGAAGTTAGATAATATAATTTCACTGAAATGTCATTCACAATTATAATATTATTTATTTATACTGGCTTATTATTTTTTGATGTAGAAAAAATACTTTGGACTTGTCTACTAGTTTTCCTCTGAATATTATTTAAATTAATTAATATGTTATGTTCAAGTTCAAAATATTTATATTGAGTTATATGATTATAATTAAATAAATCATTCCTTATATAACAAAAAGCAGAATTTGAAAACATCAAATAATGTATTAGTCCCCATCAGGAAACATATTTATTTTGAGAATGGGCCTAATGAGTGTGGGAGTTTTGAATATATGTTAAAATGGACGTTTTTATCATAGTTAAATTATTTTTAAAAAAGAAAAAAGACATAACCAATCTTCCTTTCACAAAAGGGTAAGAAATGTGTGCATAAAAAAGTTTATAGTAAAGAAAAGAACAGAGATCCTGGTTTTTCTTAGATAAATGTGACATATGTACATAGTTCTATTATTTATATTCAACCAACTGTGTATACAACATCTGATATTAATATTTGTATAAAATAATCACAGTATTATTGTAAATAACTGATTTTTGTAATAAATATTTTGTACAAAAATGGCTTGCTCATTTCCTTTTTGTCTGCAATGTGAATTTGTGTCTTTGAAAATATTTTTATTTAGTTCATTACATAGTTAGCCACAGAAATAAATCTCAAAATGGGATCAGATTTATATCAGTAGAATAAAATATAAATTACAGAGGATTAAAGACCTAATTATTTTTTAAATAATATTTTAATTTATTTTGTTCAGTTTTTTAACTGATTTTTTTTTTTGTCAAGAACATATCCTTTCAACAATTGTCTCTTTTTTTTCAAACAAGTTATTTTAGAAAAAATAATAATAGTTCACTACTAAACGGCGTTAATAGCCAAATTGTTGATACGCCGTTAAACACACACACACAAAAAAAGTTCACTACTAAAAAAAAAAATAAATTATAAAATTCAGTAGAAATCTAAATCTATATATACAAAAATCACGAGTCTGTCTGTTTGTTCCTTATACAAATCCACACTGTTTGACCGATTTTGACCAAACTTGGCACACAGGTAGGTCGTGATACGGGGAGTGTCATAGTTTAGATCAAAAATGTTTACCAGCTGCCTGTCTGTATGTTTGTTCATTATACAAATCCGCATTGTTTGACCAAACGTGGCACACAAGTTGGTCTTACGGTCTTAGTTGGACACGGCTAGGTTAAAATCGTCTATGACTCACACTTCGGAGATCATGAGTTCGAAACAATGAACCCAAATATATACAGATTTGCGTTATTAGATTTTAATATTAATTATTTGGGTTCTAATTTATTTTTGCTTTTATAGATGCAGAAATTAGGTGTAGCATAGCACGTTGGGTAACAGCAAGTGGGATATAAAATTAGGAGAAAAAGAATAACGTGAAGAGACACAATTTTTTATTTATATCAGATAAGAGCTGCTTTAAGTGTAATTACCCCTCTTAAAATATAACAACAACATATTGAAAATAAATAATAAAATAATATTTTTAATTACCAACATTATTTTGCTAATAACTGATATAGCTTTATTAATTTCTAATATTGTAACATAACCATCAGACAAAGGTTTGAATATGTATTTCACATGCTTTTGTTTATTTCTTTCATTTTAATTAAAGTATTCAAAATCAATAACTACAATTTTTTTAATTAAGAGACATCAATCAAAATTAGTAAAAACACATTTAATAATCAATAAAATATGAAATGGAAGAATACAAAATACAAATTTTCATTTGAGAGACAATATAGTTATACTTGTACTAAAGCCCACTGATATTAGACATAAATCACATTTTTATTTTTAAAATACATAAATAATATACAAAAATAAATTAAAAAGAGCGCATGATAGAAATAATAGGTTAGACAGAATCAAAAATAACAATTCTTCTAAATATAACCACAAACAAATACTAAATAGTATCAAAATACTAAGCTCAATGACAGTTGTTAACAATATAATACTTTGAAGAGACTGGTTATACCATATATGATAAATAAATAATGGCCAACATTTTAAAAATATGTTTTTAAAAAGATATGTACAATTAAATAATTCTAACGAATTAAATATCATTAACAGCAGTAATAGCTATTATCACTTATATCAAAAGACATATTCAATCATCAGAAATAATATAGGCATGAGGAACTGTAATGTAATAATAACTGAGCAAACTCTAATCAGCCAAGGTAACTTTATTGCATGCACTCATTTTTATATTTAAGCATCTTAAATATCTATAAATTTCATGATTTAATGAAAACAATGATTTATCATTTTCTTTCAATGGCTTATAATTATAATAATAATAGGGTTTTCATTATAAACAAATTAAAAGGTCAAACAATTTAGGGTTTCGCCTAACAATCTTGTTAGAGAGTAACTTCTAATATACAAAGGTTTTGCAATTGAAGAATTTTTCCTTGTACCCGAATATATCTGTTTAAGAAAAGTTAAATTCATAGTGTTCTAACACACAGTATGTTTGAGTGAAAAAAAAAACAACAAAACAGCATTATGAACTCACGTAACAAATATTTTAACACGAAAATTAAATTTTTCTACTGTTCAACAACCAAGAGACACAATAGTAACAAATACCCATAAATATATTACTCATGCCTCATTTAAATATTGAGAATAATCTGGGGGAAAATAAAATTAATTCAGAAACACCTTTTGTGAACAAGTATAAGAATAACACTGTTATACCTCATATAAATTACTTAAAAAAGTAAGCTAGTCATGTAAATAACTGAAGCTCAATAAACAAAGACATTAAGGACCTATGATCATTTTTTTAGGCAAAAATATATAAACACATTACATTTTATATTACAGATTACACTGGAACTCTCTATTAACGTTACTTTTATTATTTTTGACTCCCATAGATCACAGGAAGTTTAATCAATTATATTAATTAAAAGGAGGGATCAGAGCACAACTAGACCAAGTCCATGTTATACAGTTTTCAGAAAATTAGTATTATTCGTTTTAATTGCAGAGGTTTTGTATAAATCCTATTGGCCAGTATAAGTCTTAAAAAGATTTGAACTTAAACTCTAACATTATTTAAGTATAGCCTTGTTCCTAAAATAGTTATAACTTGGATTAGGCTTACTTGTGCTCTGAAAACTAATAAGAATGACTTCCAGATGTATAGCAAGAACTGCTACAAGTGGCAAAATAATGAAGTTAGGACTTAGTCTCCAGTAGCACTGAAAAGAGCCATTTTAGTAATACTCTTCGATCCCATTACAACATAAAATGCCAAAAATGGACTTGGTCTAGTTGTGCTCTGAACCCTCCAAATAATGATGAAATTCCATTAATTTTAAATTTGCACTTCTTATTGTAGATAAATGATATTAAAATTGCATTTACTATTTTTGTTATTACTTTTTAAACTAATTTAATAACAAAAGAATAATAATTTACTAATACATTTTCAAATTATAGCTACTCATTTTACTTAGAATAAATGTTATACAATGTTCTTTAATTGTTAACGT
The DNA here is from genome assembly GCA_946811695.1 of Gonocerus acuteangulatus. NCBI lineage: Eukaryota > Metazoa > Arthropoda > Insecta > Hemiptera > Coreidae > Gonocerus > Gonocerus acuteangulatus. Next base: position 21,056,222 of record OX328132.1, read on the forward strand.
TTTTATCACAGACTAAATTTACTTTACAAGCTGCTATTCTTTAATTAAAGGTTTTTCGCTATTACAAATGAATTTAATTATTTGAACACACACACACCTAAAACTAATAAATATGTCTTAAAATAATTAAATTCATTAGTAATGATTCAACATATTCAATACTCAAGTGTGTGTGTGTGTGTGTATATATATATATATATATATATATATATATATATATATATATACATACACATATTTGAGTATATATTGCAGTATATTTCATTTAAAATGCTGGCACCTTAGATTATTTTGTTGAAAAAAATTATACGCCAGCCCTAAAAGCCTAGGTGCAGATGAGCCGGAAATCATGAGATTCTCTTGAGCTTGCATGTATTATTAAGGGTGAATCGAGAAGTTTGTGACATCCTGAATCATGTGCAAGATGAATATGAATAAAATGAAACAAGAACACCCTGCAAACTACTTAAGGGTAAGAAAGCTTTGTAAAAGACTGCCAGATAATGTAAAACTTCCACAGATGCAAAGGATTTTCATTTTAGAAGCGAAAAGCAACATAAAGAACACAAATATCTGAGCTGGGAGAGGATATCAATAATATCAAGAGCATTAATTCTTGACATTCAATTTTGGGTTAAAATGTGTCCAGTAAAGAACTGAAGAAATCAATTTTATTTATTCTCTGATTGAGACTTATTCAATAGGTCACTTACAATATCATATATTTACATTAAAAAATTATAGAATGTTATAATTAGTTCAAAACACACATGTTTGGCAACTGAATTAAAACGTATGTTAAGGATTTTATTACTTTAGACAAGGAGAAAGAAAAATCAGGGCTTAAAATCAATATTATGACTGAATTCTGAGGAAATTACAACATTTTCATAGAATTAATAAAATTTGGAGCACAACGTTCAAGCCTGATGATAAATGTCATTAAGAACCAATGGTAAAATGGCATTCCAGAATTTATTGCCTACTTCTTATCATATATTCAAGAATTAAACTATTAGAACAAGTATATATTTTTTTTTTTTTCTTTTTTTTTTTTTTTTTTAAAATCATATCAGAAAGTGCATTACCACTAAACAACATAATGGAGACCACTGCCTGGGAACAAGTTAAAATTGATTTATTACAATAAAAATATGTTCCTTGTTCTCGTCTAGATCTCCGCTTTATGATGTTATATTTTAAAAATCAAACACATTAGGCCATTTGGCCTGTTATATTTATTTGTTTGATACTCAATGTCACCCCCAATGTTTTGCCTAGTAATACAAATGTTCAAGGATGTTTGAAAAATCTTATTAGTATGCTTAAGTTGCTCTAGTAATTTTAATTTTTAAATATTACAACTGGAGTGCTATGAAGTTAATGCAAAGCTCCCATTTTTCAGGTCACCAATATATTCAAGACTAAAGCAAATTATGCTCCATTTAAAGAATATTAATAACGCTTTGCAAATATTCTTGAAAATTCCTAGTATTAGATGAAACATCAGGAAACATTCGAGTATTAAATAAATACGTATTGGAGACCAAATAGCCTACTAAGTTCGATTTTTAAAACATGAAACAAAGCAAAAATAAAAAATGTATTGAAATACAAATATTTTCTAAAAGGCAATCATTGAGATAGAAAGTTGTAGCAAACTGCTTGTTGGATTTTGATTCATAATTAGGAGCTAGATTTAATTTTATGAACAGAAGACAACATGGAATAATAAACTTTAAAAACTAGGTTTCCTAGTTAGGGATCTTTGGCCCTCTCTTGGATAAACAAATCAAATATTAAATAAAAACCTAATAAAATATAAATGACCTATTTTAGAGAAATGTTTTCTGTGTGTTTAAGGGGAGGGGGGATGCCATTAAAAAAAATAGATATGTTCACAACAAATTCCCTATTCACCCAATGAATCCCACACTTCATTATGTTATACATTAATAAATACTTTTGCCATTTCAGATATGCCTTTATTTTTAGTTTAAGTCTCATTAAAATATAATGGGGAGCTCTGTACTTTAAATTTTAAAAAATATTTATTAAGTCATGGAATTTATTAACATCTTGAGATCATTTATTTTATTTAATAAAAATCGATATAGAAAGTTTCAATCAATCAATTTTTATAGTAATTTACATTTTATTATGTGCCGTGAATCAAATGTAATTATTAAAAGGTTTTTACTAGTAATTTCCACTGAAATAGCTGATGTTATATTTTAGAAATATTTTAGCTATAGTTAATTATAATTTTAGCAATTTGGAAGTAAAATTAAGACAAAAAATATTTGAAACAATATTTATTTTCATAATAAATATACTTAATAAAATGTTACTTAAAAAGAACAAATTAAAAATATTCTGGATAAAAAGAATAATTTGAATATGTTCACAATTTGAAATAAAAGTTACAATAATTTAAAACAATTAATATCAAGAAATGTTTGTGCACAGCCTAAACTCGTCATTAGGCTCAATTAACCACAGGAAAGATAAAATTTGGATGAAAAAAAAATCACTGGAAAATCCAAAATAATGATCGTTAATGAAAATAAACACAAGTTCAATTTCTTTTAAGTTAGAAATAGCCAACAAACAATAAAAATAGAAGTAGAAGCAAAATTGATTCTAAGGAATAACCAGTCTCACAATTGCATACTAGTATCGCTAATATTATAACTAAAAGTATTATATACATTTAAATTAGAATTTTATTCTAATTCTGGTTGTAATATAAAGCTTAAATGAGTGAAAAAATATATAAAATTTATAAAAAAAAAGGTATGTATTTATGGAGAATTGGTAACAAATAGTTATAAAATATCATATATGTAAAGTAATTAAAATTAATAAAAAAAATAATGTCGGTTACAACATACAATCTAAAAGAGAAAACCCTGAATTATCTAAACTTTTAATTTGCAGGACTAGAATGAATTTAATTAAAGGAAAAAATAAATAAACTATCATTTCAATAAAACATAAATTATTATAACAAGTGACCAACCGTTTTGATCACTTAAACAAATGTTTCCAATGATTCAGCATTGTAAGGAATACTGTTTTCATAAAATAATAACATAACATTTAAATTATCTAATAAAATATTTTAATCACATAGCAGAATACAAAATAAAAAGAAACTAATAATTCTGAATGCTTATTACAGAAATCAGAAATTGCCTAATAGCCTAATTTAATGTCTTATAAAAGACAATAATAAAAAATTCAACAGATGTTTACATTCAGTCACTGAATAACAAGTTTCACAACAAATATTAAGATGTTCTTAAAATATGTATTAATAAAATAAATTTATTATTTCATAATTACATTGTATATACATATACTTTTATTTATTTTTTTTACATAAATATTTTATCTTAAATAGAAACATACATCCATGATCACATTCATATTATTATACATAATTATATACATTCAAATGATGCCAGAGACATACACATAAAGTCAATTACAAGAATTACAAATATTTTATAAAATCCTTAAAAAAGGGATTAAAAATATAATAGTCGATGTAAAAAAGATGAGGATTTGTATATGCAATTATTATTCCAATAAACAAATTTCAACTTATATATTTTAGTTTATCTCAAGAAATCTTCTAAGCTTTCAGGAACTTATTTTAAAAATATGTATTATTTATCATCAAAACTAAATGTATCAAAAGATTCATTCCATTTGGTATCACTAATTATATTTTTAGATATTTTGTCCTTATTGCGATTTATTTTTGTACTTTCTTCACAAAAAAAATCATCATCAAAAGGATCATTATTGCGAGCAAAAATATTAACAGACTCAGATTTCCTTAGACTATTGCTAGAATCAGATCTTTTTACAGATCCATGGTGCTTAAAATCTATGTTTGCTTGTTTCCTTTCATTGATATGTTGAGCAGTATTAATATCAATTTGATCACATTCAGTTTGAGAAAAATCTCTCGGGAGAGTACTCGGATGATCTACTGTATGAGAAGGTTTATTAAGTTTTTTCCTTGAAATAGCATCTGCATGGCTGGCACTTTTGGGCCTACGGACAGCATCTGTTCTGAGTTTTGAATTATCATTATTTGAAAAAAAAGACTCATTGCTTCCTCTTTGATCACTAAGCTCACTAGATGCACTTCTCGCACTACTTCTTCTGGCCTCTGGTGGAGTGAAGTCATCCTCAAATGGTGACTGCTGGTAAACACGGGATGTTTTTGTACTTTCCCTATTGTAATCAGTGTGACTATTACTTTGACTTTGGCTGCATTGGGTGAAATCTGCTTGTTTGCTTTGATCATTATAGAATGGTGAAGGTTTTGCACTTGTTTCAAAAGTCATTGTAGCTTGTTTTGAATCAGATTCAAATGCATCTGACCCAATTGGACTTGTAATATCTTTGGAAAATCCAAACTGTGATGAAAAATCATCTTCAAATGGAGAAGTTTGGCCATACTTTTGCCTTAGCTTTTGAGACTGCATTGTATGAGCTCTCCGTCTATAATCATCAGAATAGGGGCCGTCTCTACTACGAGCATATCTCCTATCAGGGGGTCTGTCATGAAAATCAGCATCTGAAGGAAGGGTTACTACTGAAAACTGTCTCCTTGGCCTTTCACAACTTCTAGGCCTTTGTGGCCATCGTCCACTTTCATCGTCTGCATGATCACTATATTCAAAAGAACATTTACAGTGCCTACGCCTTTCATGGCCACTGTATTCTATACCGCATTTACAGTGTGAATCACTAAATTTCACTAGGCTATCTACCAATTCTCTTTCACACCACCTACTTCGATTATGAAAATCATCATCATATCTTCTCCACCGATATTCTGGGAAATTTCGTTTAGCTATGATTTCTTCATATTCATCTTCCCATGTTAGAGATTCTCTACTACTTTTCCTATCTAAATCCCCAGACCACAACATCATTTGCTTTCGTCGGATTTCTTTAAGTCTTCGTCTTTCTACTTCTCTGGAAATTTCTTGACTTGAGTGTTTAGGACGTGAGCAAGGTTCATTTTGCCATCTTGGATTCTCCCACTGCTCTTCGCACACATCCCTATCATCTTCCTCCCAGGGAGATTGGTCTCGAGAATTCCAAGGAGAAATTCTTATTCTTCTACTTCTTCTAGGACTATGATATACACATTCTAAATACGGAAGATCTTCTTCATAAAGTGAGTCTCCATCACTCCAGCCATTTTCTCTACGAGATGGGCTCCAAGAGCTTCGTTCAGGTCTCATATCCCACCCTTCTTCTGATTCTTCATCTTCATGCCAGACATGTTTGTGGCGACGAACCTTTTTATGCTTTCGCTTTTCCCGACTAGCAGGAGAAAGATCATTTTCCTTGCTTTCTGCGGACCATGGAGATACATGTCCTTCACTAGGTATACTTGATCGGCTTTCAACACAAGTACCTACATCTACATCAAATTTAGCCCATGAAGATGTATCACTTTTTGAAGTTTCGTTTGACTGCTTACTATCTAAGTTAGTAGGTTCTACAACTGGAGAAAACACATCTTTTTCACTTATTTCTTCAAATGGCCGTACATTATTATCTATTTTATCGCTATTTTGATTAGCTGGTTCTTTAATAGTTTCATCCACAGATTCTTCTAGTACCTCTTCTTCATCTACTTCTAAAGCACTAATATCTTCCTCCATGATAGTAGCTTCTATAATGGATTGATGCTCCTTCATTGTTATTGTAGGGGATTCAGTACTTTCACTATGTGGCCGAGATTGAGGTAATAAATCAGTATCTTCTTCCAATCTAGATGGTTCTATAACACTATCCTCCTTGTCACTTAAATCAGCATCATATTTCTCTTCTACAACTTCATGAATACATATTTCTCGAAGAGCTGCATATCTATCTTCCACAAGATTTTCTTCTTTTTTAGAATGAGATTCAAGTGAGCTATCTCCAAGTGCGCTTTCAGATGATCTCTCAAAATTGTCTGTTTTCTGAGATTCAACAGTATTTTCACAAGTCTCCTCTGGAAAAGAAAGAGAATTTTTTTTCTCTTCTTCCAAGAGCTCTCTGAACACAGCATATTTATCAAACAGAGATTCTTCTGGTTTGGTATCAAAGTCATTTGAAGTATTAAAATGACTATCAAATTCAGCTGTAAAGGAAATATTATCTTCTTCGATGGACTCTCGGAGAGCTGAGTAACATTCACTATTTAAAATGTTACCTTTGATCATTTTTTCGTCAGCATTTTTCCCAGCAATGGTTTCAATATTCTGTGACTCATTTGATAAGCTAGCAAGACACTTTGTTAAATCCTGGAGGGTCATTTTTGACAAAGAAGTTGGAGACATATTTAATGTTGCAGCCAAATCACTAAACCCTGTTTTAGTTAACTGGCTAAGAGTAATATCCAATGAGCTTTTTGCTGGAAGATTATCTTTTGCTGGAATTTGTGAATCGGAGGTAGAAGTATCTTTTGGGCTTAAGTTCTTTTTTTTGGGTGGAGGGAGTAAAGGAAAAGGCTGAAGGTAGTATTCAGTTTCAACGGATGGTTTTTGAGTTGTTTTTAACTTTCGAGCTGGTGCTGGAAGAGGAGGGCTATTAACATCATTATAATTAGTAGTGTGATAATTTTCAATGTAATCATAATCTGATTGAGGAGGTCTTGGAGGTGGTTTAGTGTTTGCTGATACTGCTAGACGTTTTGGTGGTAAAGGAGGAGGTTTCATAGCTAAAGAATTTAAAGCTGACCTTGGAGGTGGTTCAGGTGCAGTTGTATCAATAAAAGAACTATTAGAAACAGGTGTATAGAAGCTTGAATTTCTACTTCTTATAGTAACGCCTTCCATTATAGGAGAACTCCTTTCTAGTTGGTCTAAGGAAGTTTGGTTCACCACCTTATTACGTTTTGGACCTGGGCTGGGAGGCTTTATTATGACACCCCAAAGAGGATTATTTTTTTGTAATTTATTAGCTTTCCGAGATTGGTGAGGGCTCATAGGTCCACTTTCAACACTGCCTAATTTCTCAGGCGGTAGAGACACTTTTAAGGGAGTACTTTTCTCTTCATCATCTAACTTTTTGTTTTTGTCAGGGTTAGTTGTTTCATCTTTCTTAATATCAAAAGATGTGAAATCAGCAAACTTTTCAAAGGGGTCTGAATTAGAACTAGGAGTAAATACAGTGCGAGAAAAATCTACTTCTGAAAAGGGGTCCTTATCAAAAGGGTCAGTCTGAAAAGGATCAGAATATAGAGGTGGAATAGTTGGTTTAACACTACTTTTTTGATCATTCTTATAACTTGAAGAAGAGATGTCGCTATCACTATCAGCAGCATGGTGAGTTGATTTTCTGTCAAAAGGTAACTCAGTGACTAGATCTTTAAGAACTTTCTTTGGTGGATTCTTTAAATCTTGGAAAAAGTCCTTTTTGTCAATGTAAGGCTTGCTTCTTCCAGTTCCAAGAGGATCGAGATCAGTAAAAACATCGAACTGATCCCGAAGAAGACAATCTGCTTTCTTTGATCCATCTTCTGCGCTCTATAAAAAAATTAAAAAAATCAATGATAATTTTAAATGTAGGACATGTGTACAATGAATACTGTTTATGAGGCACAGGAAATTATCAAGAGCATATCCAGCATGAATGGATAATTTATAGAAGAAGTAATATAAAGCATTTAACAAACAAATTAATAATTGATCATTTTTAATTTAGTAAAAAAAATATTTCAAGTCAAAAATTCAATTTCCAGTTAATTACTGTGTTAAATAGTTACCACATCTTTCATAAAAAACAAATAAATCATTTTTTAAAAATACTATGCAACCAAGTACACATTTCTATACTGAACAGAGATGAATTCAAATGTTATAAATCAGGCATAAAGAAGAAAGCATATTATGCTAAAAGGAGGATAAATTAATTTTATGGAAAATATTATTTTAAATGATCAGAAGAGTCATAAGAAAAAATGCAAGCCTTGAAAGACTATCATAAGCTCTGAAGGCATAATAATGATAGGGAGAGGTGGAAAAAAAAAATAAAATAAAAAATAATAATAAAAAAAAAAACTACTACTACCTCTATAAATCTGAGTCTCCAGACAGAGTGAAATGTAAAATATAAATAATTGTTAACTAAGTTATTTATTAATGAAAGATTTAAATATGCGAACAAGGACAAATATTTAAAAAAAAAAAAAAAAATCAGAGAATACAATCAATTCAAAACTGACTGTTTTATATTCTCAAGTAAACTTCAAATTGAAGTATGCCAAAGAGAATATTATCTGTGCTTCAAGTTTACAATTGATTTTCAAACAAAGCAGCTACTTATTTAAGAAATGTCTTAAGTCAACATTCAACATGAACAACATTTAAATGAAATAAACAAGCCCTGAAAGTCAGTGTATCAAGCAAGTCTATTATATAATTGATTGAGCTATGCTATAATAGTTTAATACTCATTTTTGTATTTTTTTCAAATATTTTTGATTCCTGAAACCCAAGTTATACTGTACTGAACTATCACATAGGTGTTATCTCACACCTCGTAGAGTGAGAATTCATAGTCAAATTGAATTTTCAGTATTAATAGTTAACCTGCAACCTAACAAATAGCAGAATAAGATATAAATAAGGAGGAAACAAATTGATTATTACTACTAAGAGGCGTGATATATTACTTTTAACAGAATTACTAGTAATAAGTTCAAGGTTTTTTGGGGGAGGCCAAAAGTGGCCAGTAAGGCTCCTCTTTTCTGGGGTAGATAACATAATAATTAGAAAAATGTATAATGATAATACGTTTTTTCTTTGAGGAGGCTTATTTCAAGATGATTCTAAAACTTGTCACAGTGCCTGACAATAGTTTTGAGAACATCCAGAGATCATTTTAAATTACCTAAACTTTGCAATCCATGATGTTATTTATAATCTAATCACAAAACACCATTCTGCTAAACGCAAGATAAATATAATATATAGGGTAGAGATCAAAACACAAGATCTGAACATGCAACTATTAATTGTACAGAGTGACAAATATTTTGATGAAATAAATGCTGGAACGTTCAAGCTTCATTTCAATGTTGATTGAGGCAAAACATACTGCATAAATCAATACTAACTTTTAATGCGTATGTTCTGATATTAATAATAAGGCTAATATGGTTGTCAGTAAAATCATGAATAATACTTGGAGGGTTCACAGCACAACTAGACCAAATCCATTTTTGGCATTTTATGTTGTAATGGGATTGAAGAGTATTACTAAAATGGCTCTTTTCAGTGCTACTGGAGACTAAGTCCTAACTTCATTATTTTGCCACTTGTAGCAGTTGTTGCTACCTGGAAGACATTCTTATTTGTTTTCAGAGCACAAGTAAGCCAAGTACAAGTTATACCTATTTTATGAACAAGGCTATACATAAATAATGTCAGTGATATTTAAAATTAAGACCAGTGTTTAAGTTAAAATATTTTTAAGACTTATACTGGTAATAAGATTTATACATTGCCTCTGCAATTAAAATGCATAATACTCATTTTATGAAAACTTTATAACATGGACTAGGTCTAGTTGTGCTCTGAATCCTCCACTTGTGGCTAAGATGTGTCAAGAGGAATTCTGATATTTGGGTCAGATTTACCAGCATCAACTGCTTCAACTACTACTACTAATTCTATGCTCATAACTGTTTCAATCAACCTACCTTCTCAACATATGAAAAAATCTTACAGGAATTTGAGGAGATCATTAGCAAAATGTTTTCTCATATTTTGGATATCTACAAATTCCAACTCGAACCAAGTATCCTATGTTATGTGTAAGCACCACCAGGGAGGCCAATAATTTTTTTTTTTTCTTTTGTAAGTTATATGGCAATCTGGATTGTGAAGCAGCAGTCATAGCTCACTTCTGGAGTCCACAATAAACGAAGGTAGTAATTAACTGAATCTAAATTTAAATATTAACAAACCTCAAACATTCCTGTCTGCAAACAACTACTATTTTGCTTTTGGGGCTTACAATGCGCCATTCTCAGAACCTCCCATCTTTTTTACCAAAAATTTTCCTTTCAATATTTTGACAAAACCCACAAAGATAGTGGTTATATAGAATAATTGGCATTATACTGCATTATTTGTAGTAAATTAAGGTATGAATACAAATGTATTAGTTACTTAAACTAACATTTTATTTTGCCTAAATCTAATCTTAATCTTTTCAGATGGAAAACAAAATTACCTGTTCAACAGGCAGTGGAGAAATAGAAACAGATGTCAGAGGAAATGTTGATTGTGAAGTAGGCTGATGAGATGGTGCATTACTTGGAAGTTCTGTTTCTTCAAAAAGAGCTTCAGTTTCTTGGTCAAACCAATGTCTTTCAGAGGATTTTGCTTTTTTCCCCACTTCAGGAGGTGGGGGAATTTTCGTTCTGCTTTGAAGTGGATTAAATGAGTCACCAAATGGGTCCAATGGTGGCTTAACGGCAACAAAAGGACCAAATGGGTCAGAGGGTGTAATTCTTTCCATCTGATTAATTCCCTGTTGTATGTTATTCAATTCCAGTTCAAGATCTAATAAATCCATAATATGCTCTTGATTATCCCTTCTATCGACAGCAGAGGCAGAACTTTTTCCATGTTCCTCAGTTGTTCTTAGCTTTAATGTATCAACTGATGTCTGAAATCCAAGGAAACAATTACCATAATGAATAGTGCTATTTAAAAACTAAAATAAGATGTCCACCGTTACAAATAGAATTTTTTTTTTGTAAAAAAATACTGAAATCGGCATTATTTCTTCAGGCTATGTTTAGCCACTCAGGAATTATTTTCAAATTTCAATTATTAACATTTGTATACATTATGTAGTTCTTCAGTAATATAAGTAACACTTTATATATGCAGGAATAAAGAAGGATAATGTAAAAGCCAGAATAATTTTATATAAAAACTTCCGAAAATAAAAAAAATCGAGTAGGGAGGATATCCCAGTAAAGTCGCAGCCCCATGAAAAGTTAATCTGATCCATAATTTACAGCTGGAATTAAGACAAAATACTAAAAGAAGAAATTCTCAAAGAATTAAAGATCTTATCAAAGGAAAAAGAAATAGAAACAAACAAAAGTTAAGTTTGGATAAAGTGGAAGTTCTGTGGTTTATACCCAATGGTTATGTGTATACAATTTAGACATTTCATTCACAACTGTAAAAAGGAATCCCTATGATATTTTTGTTACAGGAAACACACAATGGATTATGCAATACTCCCATCTCTGACTGTTTTAATTGCAAATTATCTCATCCAAGCAATAGCAGAGAATTTTCAAGATTTCTCAATGAAAGAAAAATAAAGGAGGTACAATTTATAGAAAAAGTTCCCTAGTACATTGCAAAGCAGATTTAGAGATAGAAAAGCCCAAACATTTAGATAATCTTTTTCAAATGTAGTAGGACATATTGGATCTTTATTTAACCTTTATCGGTCTCAGTCTTTATTTCATGACCTGTCCATAAGGTCCTAGCCTGAGCAGGGACCGACATAAACACCATCCGCCATTACTCTGTGTCCTTTTTTGTACCTCAAGCCTGGGTGGTCCGCATAGTATTCTACGGAATACCATACTTTGTTTTAGTTGTCATAAAAATACGATAAATACGTATTTTCTTTCAAAATTTCATTTTCAATAACAAGAAAAAGTAATTTAAACAAATATTCGGATAAATATGTCGAAAGTTAGCTACACTTTTTGAGGGAATGACATTTTCCCAATGTAATAAGATGGATTCCTTTTCATGTAATTCTGGCAAAACCTTTAAAATATCTTCGCACTCCATTTATAATATATAAAATAGTTAATTAGTTAATATCTGTACCATAAAATGGTAGAAGAATAGGATAGATGATGACAAAACAACAGCTGAAATCGATGACTAGAACAAACAACTAGATGTCACTTCAAGAATCTGTGATTCACACGGCGCCTATCTCTTTTCGAACTGATTCCTTCCTCTTTGGAATTAAAATGAACATCTGATCGTCTAGAATAGTAAGCAGTATTAAAAATATACCTAGAAGCTCTAGGCAAAGGACTAGAGGGGGAGGAATTCTTTGCCAAGCAGGGACCGGCATAGGACCTCTGGCACTAACTACCCTTGACGGTCCCTGCTCGGGTTAGGACCAGTAGGACAGGCAATGAGTAAATCAACAAGACAAGGTTCACAACATGGTTATGCCGGTCCCTGCTCGGGATAGGACCTCTAAGGATTAAAAGCTCAAATAAAAACGAAATGGCTTGTCAAACAAACAGTATTTACACTACATTATTAGATCTCGCAGATAGCCCTATTATTATAGCCGATAGGAAACATTTAAAACCTGAGCAGGCATAAGTTTTAAGGGATTATTATATCTCATTATAAATCATGCAATCAAAGAAGAGATAGAACAAATAAAATTAAGCACTACCTCAATATAATTTCAGAACAAAGCAAAACCATCAACACTATTAAGGACCCCATTACATGCTGGAGTATCTAACAATAAGCTGATGACTGAGTGGATTCATTTCCTGAAAAATTTGACCACCCAGAAAAAATCTCCAGTATTGTTAACTATTTATTTAGCAGGTAAACTCCTTGTGAACCACAACTTTATCAGAAAAGCGATTCATCATATATTTTAATTAATTTCTTCATGCAGTATTTTAATTGAAGAAGATAAGAGAATTTTTATTGTTCCCATCAGATATTACTTTCTTCGTCTCTGGATTGGACTAGAGGAATCCAAGTCATTGGTCCAAAAGATTGGTCTCTAAATGTTTCAGCAGTGATCTTTCTGCGCATCAGACAGCACCTTTGTTACTTACTTTGTGGAAACCATCCTTATTTGAAAACATGAGTCACAATTGAATGGAAAATAGATTAAATAAAATTAACTTCTAGCTCATCAAGTGAACATTTAACTGGCAAATCAAATGCTCTTCACACTTCGGCCAAGTTCCCATCATTTTGACTAAATGTAAGATGTCCAATTCCTTATAATTGAATGTATTCTGAGCATGGTTTCATAAATGACTTACAATGCATATTAAAAATGCTTTCCAGGATTTGTTCACTTAACACTTTTTTTCCTTACAGTGGAATCATACTCGATCCTATTCTTCTGACCTGTACCATGCTTTAATCCTGGACATCTACCTTTGACAGTTCTCTCCTTGTACAAGCTACCGAATTGTTGATCTTGTTGTTAATAGCTGTAACACTTCCCCTCTCATTTTGTTTCTCTCCAGAGAGATGCACATTAGCATATTTATTAATTATTATTCCAACAGATTGTTTTGCATTATTTCTAATTTAAGTTAATAGTGTTTTTTGTGCATAGTCTTTCATTGTCAACTTGTCTATACTTTGTCTATACCATTGTTATCGGACAGTAGAAATGAGAGTTACTTTTGACAGCAGTTGCCCCTTAGAACAGAGCTTGTAGGGAAAGCATCCAAAACATCAAGGGGAACAATTATTACTAAAAAGTAAATCAATAAAAAAGAGGGTTGAACCAAATTATAAAAATAAATTAAGACAAGTGCATTCCGTTAAACAATAATTTCTTCGGAAGTACAATGAATCATTAAAAGGCAACATGATAGTTAAGTTTCCTGAGTAAAATGTGTCTTTTGAGCGTGTTTATTTTTCTTTTCACTCTACAAGAGGTCATTCAGAGGATTCTTTCAATGAATAGGAATCCAAAGTAAACAATACACTATAACCTTATTAAAAACATTATTAAAATGTTATATCTTTAATAAATAATAAACTTACTCCTACTATTGTTTACACAAACATAATTATTTGTTAGCGATTATCTATATTATTCCATTTATTTACATTTTGTGTACTAAACCTAAGTTTTATTTATATAAATAAAAGTATTTATCTTCAAATATTGCTGATGCATCATTTATAGCACAAAACCCTCCAAAAACCTAAAACGATTATTTTAATGTTTTATTAACTGTATTGCCGAATCCATTGAAAAAAATAGAAAACTAAGAAGGGGCTGTGATGGGTGCTCAAAAAAAACAAAAACAATAAGACAAAAGAACAAAAAATAATATAAGACGAATTGTGACCTTTTTATTGTCTATCATGCTACACGGAGAGCCATAAGTAGCACACTCTAGTAAAGAAAAATGTAATAGTAGAAGTAAATAAATAACATTGTAAATAAATAAATAAAAATTGTTCAAAAGTTTAGATCTAATGAAAATTTCTCCCCTCCCGTATTCCTCCCTTGCTGGAGAAAAATTTTGAAGTGGGAAACATTCTAAAGAAAGAGTAACTTTGTTAGTTGCAGTCAATATGACGGTGACAAACAAGAAGAACATATAGTAAACGGCAAATTAAATTCCTTGCCGCTTTTAGAATATTCTTCTGCAATATGTGAGATACCAAAAATCTTGGATGACTTCTAAATTGTATGAAGAGATTGCTTAGTGGGAGAAAGAGCTGAAGAAAACTAAAAAAAAAATGTTACTCTGTTAGGATAATTGTCCCACACATCCGGATCTGAAGTCAATTAAGTCAATAAAATTGCTGTTTCTACCTGCCCAATACTACGTCCTTGTTACAGCCTAAGGACCAGCATGTAATACAATGCTTGTAAGTAAATTTCAGAAAACTTCTAATCCTCAAAAATATAGATAATATAAAACAGGAAATGATAAATTCCCAATGTAAATTTGTTAGAAGCTATATTGGTTTCAAAAGCTTGGGATAGAGTGGACGACAAGATAAGTGCTAATTGCTTTCATCACGGTGGGCTTTATTGTTGCGAACTTAGAAACACAAATGTAACATGCTATATTGAATTATTTTTTGAATTTTCTTTATTTTAATAATTACACATCATGTTACTTTTCGATATTTTTCATTTTAATTGAAATACGGACAAACAAATTTGATTTTGACGAAATAACCCGACGTAAAGTTGGAGATTTGTTGATAACGACAATTTTCCCCGTTAGTTGTTGATAAGCAGTTATAACGTCCATTGCTTATAACAGCGAGATTTAGATAAATGTGTCCATGTAACATTAATTTTTTTGTCTTTTTTTAAAAAATTATCCTTTCCTCCCCCCCCCAAAAAAGGAAGGATTTCTGAGGTCAGTCTAATTTAGGAGCACAATTGGTTTGATCCATCCATAAGGTCTGAAGAATGGCTCAAACCAATTGTGCTCCTAAAATCAAATTATTTTTTTTTAATAAAAACAAAACCGTGAAGGATCAAATTATTATTTGCAATAAATACATTAATAATCATATTTCAAACAAAATAGGCAGCTAATTGTCAAAAATAGCCAATTAGTTGAATCATTCTTTAAAGAAAAGAAATATGGAAAATCAAAGCTGTATGAACTTATGTATAACATTAAATTAATAATTCCTCCATCTATTAATAGAGTATCGACCTTTAACGTAAAGCTGCCAAAAAGCCTAATATTCAGTTATACAATTGTATTTATTCGAGTAAAACTCAACCCAGCCATATGTTGAATAATTATATCCTTGGTTATCAGTTTTCATCTAGGAGTACAATAAAGTTACCCTTCCTTCTTCCCCCGCATTCACTCTCTTCTTATTATTAAGGTGTACATATGTTTTATTTCATCATTTAAGCTTTTGTAAAATCTTCTTTTTTTTTTTTCGTTGTTATTTCATTTTAAATTTCTATATTCAACCACACATATTTACATTTTATTCTTAAGGTGCAAAGTCACAGAATAAAGTATTTTTTTTTCCATTTCAAAGTATGCCTAATTAAAATTTATGATTCAATATTTAGACTCTCTTCAATCCAAAACACTTTCTTTATTTCTAACAAGAAAATCAAGAGTCAAAGGCTGTTTTTATAATAGAAATGATTTTATATTGTTAAGTTTATAATAAAAAATTATTTAGTTATGAACAAATCATTATTGAGCTAAGCCTAGGAAGAGGTGAATATAAAATCCATATACTATTTGGAAAACATGCAAGGAATAAGGCAATATTAAAAAAAAAAAAAAAATAAAAAAGATAATTAATGAATTGAATCTAAGTAACGTTATATAATGTTAAGAAGCACTGACCACCACATCTTCAATATTATAGACATATATTGAAACATTTACTTCAATATTAAAGAAGAATATTGAACAATTTAAACAGGAAACATTTTTTTCTAAAATGTAATAATATACATCCAATTATTTGTTTTCTATTAAGAATATAAATCTTCATATATTTTTTAAAAAAAAAGTTAAAATAAAATATTACAACATTCTGTTCTAATCTATCATAATCTAACATTTAATATTTTATTTTACATACATAAGTACATTATCATTTATGTTCTTTAGGCTGTTTTTACAAAGTGCAGGATAGTGAACAGTCATTTTTAATTTTTAAGCAATAAAGAGGTATGTAAAAGACAAAAGAAGTATTCATTTCAAAAAGAAAAGAAGACGTTCCTTCATTCAACAGAAATGAGTGGCACTTGATAGGGTGGAAAAGGCCAAAACTAACCACTTAGGATTTGGTGTAAGTTCAGTTTAAGACTAAAAGTAGTGAATAGTAACATGCAACATAACATGAAATAGCATTGCATTTCCATGCAATTATCAATTTTAAAAAAAAAATAGACAATAATGCTGTGTATAGTATAGAAGAACATTTGAAAAAAATACTGATTAATATAGTTCACCATTTTGAAATTCAAGGACTGCCATATATATTATGAGTAAAAAAAAAAAAAAACGTTGGGCTTAACTTAGATAATGTAAAATGCGATTAGAAAATTGCTGAATGTTTACTGGAATAGCCGCAAAGTTGAAGTATCAATATTAGGATGAGATAAGTTGTGAGGAATAATACATGCAGTATCTAATCCACAGAAGTTGTCAGCAGTTAAAGAAGAGGAAGATAAAACAACTAACTGGCAACGATCCACGAGGTCTTAACACAAATATGAGGGCGAGGTTAGCTCAGTGGGAGAGCTCTCAACTAATGAACTGGAGAACCCATGTTCAAAACCCACATCTTTAGTGCGAGCACGCACTAAAGATTTTTATCTTCTAGTGTTGTCGATTGAGGGTTGGATTTGGGGTCTCAGATCAACCCTAGGCTAACCCAGCCTTTCATTAATTAATGGGTACCTGCAAAGGGAAAAATCATGCGTCCAGAGCATAGTACTGACCACACTATCTCTCTAGTGTGCCGTATGCAGTACCTCAGCAGTACCTGCCCCTCTGGGCCGTTGTGGCCTGTTACAGGGCTGATTTTGTTATTTTTTGTAACACAAATAAATTAGCGAGAACATGCAGTACAGAACATTATTATGTTAGCAAAACAAACAAAAATACTGATTTTTCACAACGAAAAATAAAGTTTTCAGAATTGGGGATTTTGTTTTAAATTAATTAACTCTTTTTTAATATATCTTATAATGTAAACAATATAATATAAATCACTGTTTCCGATTTGTCAATTTAATTAATCTGACCAATAAAGTCAGTGTTATTCCTTTGCTCAACTAAACAAAGTTTTAAGCTTTAATTGTGCCAATTTTTTTTTATAATTTCTACCATTACATCAGTACTGGCAACACCACATAAGGAATAGTCTAGAAAATCAGTAAAAAATTCCATTTTCTGCATAAACGAATTATCAATGGATTTAAAAACGCTATCCATTCTTATTCCGTAACACTGTGGTCAACATTACGGAACCTTTTTTTTCTTTATTGATTATTGATTAAGTGTATCAGAACTGGAATAACACACAAGAAACAATAGACTAACCTTGTTGGCTGAATCAGGAAATAATGAAGAAGAATATTTTATCTGATTAAGCTGATGCTGCTGTTTAGCAATTTCAATTTCTTTTTTCTTCAGTTCAAAAACTACTTGAAACAAATCTCGCATGGTGATAACAACCTAAAATAATAATAATAGTAGTAATGATGCCAATGACCCTAGCAATAAAATAAAAAAAAAAAGATAAAAAAAAAGAAAGAAAATAGTAGTAATGTAACAATGTAATTTATTAGTGATAGAGAAATTTGAAGGGGTGGATTAAAGAGCTCATTTATTTTCTCCCTGTCATTCATCTGTGCAGTCTATAAATTTGTTGTAGGTCACCATCATCTTACCAATCAGTCAAACTTGCTCATAGAGCCTATAATAGTACCCTTAGTTATATATATTGGTATACTAATAGATCCTGATTTCAGGTGGTGCTTATCAAAATGATTCCTAAGTTGTTGTTGTTTATTTATTTTGCTATACTGAGTGCTTTTGAGAAAAGTGCAACAAGCAATTTTTATGAACAGTTTTTTTTCTAAATATATATCTGATTAAATCTTCTATACTATTATAATATTGAATTAATTTACTTCTCAAATAACTAAATTCATTAACGTCTTGTAAATCTTAAATCATTTTTTTTATTTTTTTTTAAGGGTACACTAACATCTGGTCCATTAGAACCGACATCCATGTTGCAGCTGGAATTTTCTCAAAGGGTCCTGAAATGAGAAAAATCCCTGCTGCAGGGGGTCTTGAACCTCAATCTCCCACAAGAGATTCCAAGGCGTTAGCCACTAGACCATGGGGAAACCCTCATTTATTTATTTTACACTGTTAACTATACAATTATAGTTCCATCAACTATACAATTATAGTTCCATCAACTATACAATTATTATCAATTCTTTACGTTTCTATACAATTATTTTTACCATTAACAATAAAACTACTATTAATTTTTTTTTACAATTAAGAGATTAAATTTTGATTATTAGACTAATTACTCTTTTCCTGTAATTGAAAATTATTTTTCAACACTTAAAATGTTTTTCACAATGTAATTTTAGTTTTAAAAACAATTTCTATTGGTTTACAAATATTAAATTAAATAAGCAAAGTACCTGATTAGCAGCTTTATCCGTTTTAATACCAAAAAATCGATGTCCTGTATCAGGAGACCCAAAGATGTAACCAAAGGCACGGTTATCAGATGCATCTTGAGCGATGAAAGAAATTTTGTGAACTGGATGATGATATAAAGAATCCTAAATAAAAAAAGAAGAAGCTTTTTATTAATAAAATAAACAGGAAGATTAACATAAGAATACTTTTAACAAAATATATTTTAAGAATACATTTCTATATTTATTGGAAAATAACCAATAAACATTACACGTTATACCAAGGTCAAGCCTAAGTGGACTTACATTGTTAAATTTAATAAACAAACTCAAATTTATTTTTATTTTATTTTTATATACAAAAAAAAAGGAAGAAAAATGATTTCGTAAAATTGAAATAATATCTCAAATGAAGCACAGTTTCTCTGTGATATTCTCTAAATTATTTTTTATCTTTTTAACGGTGCTTCTGCATCTAAGCCATTAGCGCCGGGCTATCTATAGGCTGCCACCCTTCCTTGATTGCATCCACGGAGTACCAGGAAATTTCTTCAACAAGCCCTGATATGAAGAGACTGAAACTGCTGCAGGTTTGACTCTAACCAGCAAGAGAATCCAAAGTCTCTGCCACAGGACACTGGTATTTTCTTAATCGATCTACTCTTGTATTATTTATTTCACTTATTACAAATAACCCCAATTTTTATTTATTTGTACATTATTGAACACAAAATAGAAAGTTTGCCCAATATTTACTTTAAAAATTGGCAGAAGTTTAAACAAAACACTACTTTTTTTAAAAAAAAAATAAACAAAAGTTTTTTCCTGGAATTGGCGGGGCTTTATTAGTATCAAACCATTTGAAACATAAACGGTTCTAGCATTAAAAATCTAATAAGATCAATAGAATTTTTCTAATGGAATTAAATATTTAATTACTTTTTAAATAAGTTTCATTTTTTTATATGCAATAAGAAATCCTCTTCCGCAATAATTGCATTATTATTTATCTGAAGTATTTAATCGTTCACGAGTTTCCCTAAAAGGAGAAATAGGAACTATGTTAATTTATTTGATACAGTTTAACGTGAGAACAACAATTGTCTTCTGTTGATAACAAATTTGTAGAGAAAATTCTAAAATAATAGTAAACCCAATAACATAAATTTGTTCTTGTATTAAATTAATTAATTTATTGATTGGAATATTCCAACATATGTAATTGGACCACCTACATGATGAGTAGGAGATATATGTATTAATAGCTTATAGGGGATAGATCATATCACAATTCCGATGTACATATATATATATATATATATATATATATATATATATATATATATATATATATATATATATATATATATATATATATATATATAAAAGTTGTACATAAAATTGATATATAACATTTTACCAATTAAGTGTTTATAAGATTAACCTTATTGCTTAAGTTTTGCATTAAAATATGTTATCAATGAACTCTAGTTTTTTTAAGCCGTTGAGTATTAAGTGAAACATACTTTTTTATTTCTAGTAGACTGCTATCAGTGAAAAGGAAACTACATTAAATAAATATTTTTTAGAAGCACACAAACAAAATATCTGCTGAACAATAAAATAGGATTAATAATCTATTTAAGTTAAACGAATAATTATTTACATTGCGTAACTTTTATGTCAAATACCATGTTTTAAGCATCATTCAAAATGTATTATCTAGATAGAGAAAACTTAATGTAATATTGCATGAGCGTACATTGTTACAAGTAATGGAACTATGATTAGGCTTAAATAATTAAAAGAATTAAATAAACTAAAGAAACTGGCAAAAGTATTAGCAATTTAAAATTAAATTGAATAATGGTTTTATGTAGGTTATTTAAGGTAGTTTCTACAATAAAAGTCAATCTGATTTAAAAGCAAAGGGATATAAGGCTGAAGAGTGTCCCAATTTAATGAAATCATTGATGAAAAAAAAATTGAGAGCAGTTATAAAAATTCAATAATTGTAATTTATAAATATGTATGTAGGTAGAATTAAACACACACATACCCCAGTTTTTTCATCTCTTAACCGCAGGCCATCAAGTGCTATATTAATATTTATCCTCTGCTTATGTTCTCCAGCAGCTCTAATAGCCATTTTTAAATCAGCTAATGCTTCTTGACACATCCTGTCTCCTCTTGGCTCATTTACTTCCAAAATTCCAATCAGTTTTGCCTTGAAACTCACCCCATCTCCCAGGAATCTACCTGGTTCATTTTTATCTGAAACAGGAATTGATTGAAAACTTTCCCTTTTTTTAAAAGAAATTTTAGTTCCTCATTGATTTATTATCAAATAAAATAATTCCCATTCAAGTGTTAGTAAACACTACTGTATTATAATAATAGCACGCAGATGCATGTATACATCACACACAAACAAACACTCATAAATAAAATGATCAACAATTTAATATCATAGTATATACAAATCTGATTCGAAAATAACGTCAAAAACTGATTAAATCATAAAGAAAAAAAATGCCATTGAATCTTTTGAATTGTCTAAAAATATTATTTTATTTTTCAGAAATGTATGTTTAGTTCTTGTGATTTGTAAACAAATATATTAATATGCAAATACCTAGCAGAGTAGAGATTCAGAGATACATGAAGAACAAATGCATAAACTTGTTTAATAACATTACATACATTTTCTCAGTATTTCAATTAGTACATATGGATAAACAATAATAATTATGAAATTTATGTGGTGTTTAATTAAAATAATATAATAAGCATGCTAACATCATTTTTTAAGAATTCCATTTTTTATATAGTAAATAATAATTTATCAAATATGAATGAAAAATAAATAATGCATGGTTATTTTCATGTTATCTAACTAACTTGTTTTATAATGAAGAATAATAACTCACATTTACAAGGGCTAGTTTTCTTTCTTAGGGTTTGCATGAGATTTTAGTAGAATTACATGAGATGGGTATGATGATTGAACAACAGAAGAATTAACGCACAGGACATTTTTCCACGAGAGTAAAATTATGAAGAGAATAGGATGAAAAGAAATTGCAGTGTTGTTTAATATGTTCCATAACTGAGAAGCAAGGGTGAGTTGGAGCAGCCAATTGATCCAGGGGTGAGACAGCTGAAGGAAGGGGTGGGAGTGGAGCATGCTCACTCCCTCTAGACCAATCAATAAACCAAAACAGCAAGCACTGTTTCCAAACAAAGTCATTCTTTTCATCTAAAAATTAACCATTTGAAGGCTTTAATGTGTTGTTTCAATTGTTTTATAATGTCTGGAAACATTTGATGCCTCAAGCAGTTTTTTTTTTCAAACAGGTAAGAAATTTGCAAATATTTTTTGTACTTCAGTTGGATGTAGAGTTGGCTTAGTTTAATGTACAATCGGATATAAATATATATATATATATATATATATATATATATATATATATATATATATATATATAAAATGAAGTGAGAAAATAGTGTAATTTTTAAGACATGAAAAGAAAGAACCAAAAGAATAATTAATTTGTTTTAATTGGTCTTAATTACATAACCCTTATGGATGGAAATTTAATTAAGTACTTTTATTAGTACTGATGCGTTTTTAGTACAACTAAATACTAAAAAAAAAAATTAATTATTTAAAGCCTGTAAATTATGGCTGTTCTGATTAAAACAAAAAAAAATGAGTTAAATATTTTTATTCTCCATAAATCCAATAATAAAATAAGCTCTAACTCTATTCATTATTTTTATTTAGAGCTATTTAATGAAAATAAATATAAATGCCATTAAGTCAGATAATTGATCGTCATAATCACACTTTTTTTTAGTATGCCAACTGAGAAAAAAAAAAAAAAAACGAATTAAAAAAGCAGTTCATAAAACACTGATAAACTGTGATTCTATTGCAAAATATTCTAGTGTTTGTTACAAAATTATTTTGTTTGGAAGGGATTTCCAGTTCCCACTCATACAAATTTTCTCTAAATAATTTAGCCAGAATTTATATGATCTATTTTTTTTTTTTTTCACATTTTACAGAAAAGAAAAATAAATTTACTGATCTAAATTACTAAAAACAAATACTAAAAAACAATATAACTTTTGGAGAAAAAAATATGGTAGGTAGTTCATGGAACATTAGGAAATATTAAAAATTTTATAAGCCGTATACTATATTTATACAAGATAAATTGAAGTGTTCATACACTTAAATGGTCTAATAACTTGCAAAGCACGCTTAGCCCACCCCTGAATTGATGAGAAGCCTGCCAATCAGCAAAATGACACTCTTCATTGTCTCCTCTATAAAGCCCAAGCAAATCCATTTGTATTATAGTTTATTATCAATGATGAATATTTAAATTTGATGAGACCCCAGATTCATCAATCAGACAAAAACTAATAATTGCTAAAATAATCTAAACTACACTAACGGTAGTATTGTCTTGAATTAATATGTGCCAAGTTCAATGAAGACAATCAATAATGATCAAATATCAGAAATGTTGTCATTATTAACCATTAATCACCTACTAAAGTTAATCAACTAATTTGGAGAAGAAAATTTTATTATAATGTGCAATTATTACTTCGTTTTTTGGGGTTAAGCTTCTCTCCCATTGGTTCAAAGTATCATTTTGCTGGGGAGCTCTTTCATACTTTTTCCGACTATACTTGTCTGCTTGTTGATTGGCAGAAAATATATTTTTAGGAATTCTAGATGCATCCAGAAAAATATAACACACAAATCAACCATAGCACTGTTGGAGAAGAAGCCGAATCCCAAAACAAAATTCAGGAGGCCCAGCAAACCAGTTTAAAAGAAAAATGAATAACTGTTTACAATTTCACAATTAGAACTGAATACATAAGAGAAATAATGATGTTTAACATACCTAATCTTTCTTTCTTTTGTGTTGTTTGGGAAGCGGACATAAAATTTCGAAAATAGAAGATTGCCTTCGATTCTTCTTGTACCGGAAGAGCATTGTGTTTTTCATGCAGAGCATCATTATCTTTCTTAATGCTCATGCCTTTATTATCCTTCATTCCTAAAAAAATACATGCATTATATATTAACAATAAACATTTTGGATAGTTTTTTTTTCTAAAATGATTAAGGAAATTTAAACACATAATAAAGCATATATCTACCATCCATTTTTAATATAATTCGAAAATACTTATTGGCATGATGTATAGCCAAATAAACGTAATTAATTTGGGGAGCTAAATTTATCCAATTTTTAATGAAACATTTAATTTTTTTCCACAAAGGAACATTTTAGGTGAGCACATCACTGTGTGCATTTTTATTACTAACAAAGGCCTACAATCAAAAACTTAATATGATTTTTTAAGTGTTTCTAATTATGTTTCTGTGAAACTGCAAAAAATATTAAATTTATTTTCTCTTTTCATGTTTTCTCAAAAACTAGTGTTTTAATTCAGTCAAGCGAAAACTTTGTTCTTAAAATGAAATGGGTATTTTATTTTTAATCTAAAAACTAATTGCCTGCTTAGTGTTCACTTTGGAGAAATTGGCGATTGTGGATTAATAAATTTGTTTACGATGCTCAACGATTAAGCTAAGGTACCTTTAAAATCATAATCATGAATAATGCAGTATTTTAATTTTACATTTACTATAGGACTAACAGCATTATATAATACTAATATAGAACTAACAATATTATATAAGACCAACTCCTTGCAATGGGGAAATATTGTATGCAATATGAAAACAAATAAATAATAACTTGATATGTAGCCTTTCATCATTTCAAAATTTTATGATCTATGGAGGGATACAGCTGTCCATTTCTTGAAGATTACGATGGTGGGGCTATCCCCATCCATCGACGTAATCATCATGAAAAATGGCTTACAAGGTAGTCTGAAATCCTAGTATCAAATAAAATAAAAGTACTTATGTCGAGGGAAATCTGGATCAAACACCAGAAAATTATTTACTAATTTTTGATTAGAATATGTAATACTATTTGTAAAAGCCAACGGCCATAGCCACGTTGAATACACCGGTCCCCACCGAAGTTAAGCAACGTCGGGCGTGTTCAGAACCTGAATGGGTGACCGACCACGTGCTGTTGGTATTAGAAAAGGGTGGCAACCTGTAGATAGCCCGGTGCTAATGGCCACGTTGTAGATGCGCCGTAAAAAAAAAAAAAAAAAAAAAAAAAAAAAAAAAAAAAAAAAAAAAAACTATTGAAAGCCTAACCTTAGAACATAATAATAAAAAGTATCAATTATAGTGTATACTTGTTAAATAAAGAACATTAATATTAAAAATGTAATATTACTATGAAGGGGGGAAAAACAGTTTGAATTATAGGATTTATATTAAATTTAAAACAGCCCATATTTTGAAAAATTACCATTCCGTATGTACGCTACTTGCTATGCTCCTTTCTTGACAATAAGATGCCGTCATTTCTGATTAATTCTTGATGAGTAAAATTTCCTTTGATTTTCTGAAAAGGTGATATTGTATTAATAAATAGTATCTTCTTTTAATTTGCAGTATTTCTTACTCGATTAAGAATATTAACTTTTTGGGTTTTAAGTGGCATAGTTATCACAAAAACTAGCACTTCTTTTTCTGAACTTGTACCATTTTTAAGTATAAAATAAAATAGTGCAAGAAAAAGTTACGATTTGTGATTACCTATGCCAGTTAATAAAAAAAAAAAAAAAATTATCATATATTTTTTAAAGTTTAAAGCTAATTCTAGTTCTAAGATAGTAGAACTGATTATCTAGAGGTTATTATATTTTTCTAATTAGAGTATGGGGTTTTCATTATAAAAGAAAATCAAACATTTCTAGTGTGAATTGAGGGAATGGGCTACATCTGTTTATTGTACAGGGTCGCTGAACCAAGGAATCACAATAATATCATTCTTTTATTTCAATTATCAAGCCTACAATAATAGTTTTTCACAATTTCAAGCAGCATACATAAACTTCTAGCCCCTACGCATGCAGATACTTCCTCTCATTCTTTCAGACATCAAGGCTGTAACGAAACTCCTTTCCTTCAATTAAGACATTAATCCTACAATAATACAGCTTATCTTCAGTTCAAGCGTCAAGCCTACAATAATACTCCTTTCCCTCATTTCTGACATTTTTTTTTTTTTACGGTGCATCGACATCCCGCTTGAGAATCTATGGCATTAGCCACTAGACCACAGGGAGAACACCATTTCTGACATGAAGCCAACAATAATAATCCTTTCCTTCAATTCAAGCATCAAGCCTACATCAAATATTATTAAAAGGGTATTATTGGTTGATCATAATCAATCAATAACTCCCCTTTTCTTCATATCAAGCATGCAAATTATTGCAAAAATGAAATACACAAAAAAAAAAATTCTTCTTTTGTGATTATAAGGGGTGAGTTTGGCTCAGTGGTAGAACATACTATTCATGTTATGGAGGACTTGGGATCGAAAGTCAGCAGCTCCTTAAAGATATTATCTTTTAGGTTCATTCAGCCATTAATAGGTACCTGCAAAGGAAAAATCAGGCAGACAGAGAATGGTACTGACCACACTATCTCCCTAGTGCACTGTATGGTTTAGAAACAGATACCTGCCCCTCTGGGCTTTCATAGCCTGTTATGGGACTGACTTTTTATTTTTGTTAGGTGATTATAAAAAAATTTAATATTTTTTTAGAGGTCTCTCTGTCCAATTCTTACCTAAGGAGATATGAGTTCAAGTCCCGCCTACAGCAAGTTGAGTTTTTACTATCTATGGGCTCATTGAAAAATTTAAGTATTTCATTAATGTTCAATGTTTGATCGATCACAAGAATGATGACCCCCCAAAATAGCCTTATAAACATTAATTGTATTTTTTAGCTTCCTGGTCATTTTTATAAACTAAAATTACAGTTAATTTGGTATTGTACAATATCATCTGAAATAAGAAAGTTTTTTTAGGGAGGGAGGGGGTATTCAACCATTTTCAGAAATGTGACAATCATTTATTTCTGTTTTGTTTTTTGTCCTAAGCTTTTAAATGAACCTGAACCTTAGACAGTGACTACAATAAATTTAATGCTCTTAACAATGGTGTATCAAAATTTTCCCATTTAAAAAATTTATGTTTGAAAAGTCCGACTCGCAGGAACTGTGTCATCTTAGCGCGGTTCCGTTCATATCCTTAGTGTCATTAGCACGGGAGTAGAAACAGTTACTGGTAGATTTTGATCTTTCGTGAAAAATATAATATACGAAAATCTAAAAACTTTTCATGCCTGTTAATGAAATATTTTATTTCTAGTATTTCCTTAACACCAGACGGAACTAAAATTTATCTATCATAGACTAGATGAATACCAAACGTCTGTAACAAGTTTCAACTCAATTAATCGTTTCTGAATACCCAAACTAAAAATTAGTTTGGAAAAGTAGGTGTTTCAATGTTTCTCGAAAACGGTTACAGTTATCGCTTTAAAAATAGTTTCATTACTTTTTCTAGTTTAAGAAACCTATAAAACGAGTACCTGCAAGCATATGAACTCAAAAACATAAGCGTTACGATTTTTTTTCACACGAATTTCGCTCCAAAAACCATCTTCTGGTGGACGGATTCTGCTGGTTAATGAACTTGACCTTTCAAATTAGATGAAAGATTTTCGTACCAAATTTCATCAAAATTGGACCATTTTTGAACCGTCAGGACCGCAAACAGACAAACACACACATATAAATATATATATATATATATATATATTATATCAAAGCATAAAAAACAAAGCTCGTACTAGTCAAAAAATACAATATTTATTTATGTCATTAAATACATCACAATTATTTGTCACACTAAATATTTGTTTAGATTTGTAAGAAGATTCCAGTCCGTTCGCAACGGACTATCTGCTGGCTGAAGTTAGGACCTCTTTTTATTAACGCGGTTCCTCCCTCCCTCCATAGGGAGGAACCCTGCTTATACGGCTGATGTCATGACGCAATCCGGAAGTGCCGACTAGAAAATTTTGCATTTCAGAACCCTAGAGAACGAAAGTAATGGTGGTTCAAATTTGTATATATATTTGTCTGTTCGCTCTCTAGCTGCCAGACGGATGGTCTGATTTTGATAAAATTTGGTACAAAAATCTTTCGTCTAATTTGAAAAGTCAAGATCGTTAACCAGCAGAATCCGTCCACCAGAAGATGCCTTTTGGAGCTCAATTTGCGCGAAAAAAATCGTAACACTTACGTTTTTGAATTCATATGCTTGCAGGAACTCCTTTTATAGGCTTCTTGGCCTAGGAAAATGATTGAAACCATTTGTATGGCGATAGCTTTAAGCATTTTCGAGAAAAATGGAAAACTAGTTTTTGAATTAAGTTTTTGGTTTGGGTACTTAGAATCATGGGATTCAGTTAAAATATTGTCGCTTGTTTGAAATTCATATAAACAAAGATGTTTAAATTTTGGTTACGTTTTGAGTTAAGGAAGAATTAGAATAAAATATTTTATTAAGAGACATGAAAAGTTTTGGGGGCTTCGCATACTTTCCTTAATATCTCGAAAACGGTAGGGAAATTATGGTAAGTGGATAGAAACTATTTGAAAGCTTACTAAATTCCCTACAAAAAAGATTCTGAAGAAAGTTTTGATTAGGCGAAGACAATCGGAGAAATAAGTGCTTAAACCTTCAAATGTGTTTGTTTTGTTCTTTTGAACGGGTTTTCGTAGTTGTTTAGCTCATTTATTAATTGGTTGTTTTTTGTTTTAAATTGTATTTATATATGGAATTAATATCATAGTAGAAGAAGTCAAGAAAATTAGAAACATATTTGTTTTGATATTTGATACTGTGAAATAAATATTTCTATTTTGTAGCAGTGGGGGCTGTCCCATCCCTAGGGTGGGATTCCAGGTAAAAGGGTACGTTGGCCCTTTGTAACAGGGTATGGGTATAAAAGGATTTCATGAAAGGTCAAAGCAAAATAATAACTGTTTCTATTTCAATCTTTCCAAATGACACTAGCGATAAGAACGTAACCGCGCTAAGATGACGCAGTTCCTGCGAGTCAGACTTTTTTAAGAGTTCAATGTAGTTATCGCAGAAAGAGGTATCAGATATATCTAAATCAATCGAGACAGAGTTTAATTTCCATTCTATGTAAGTGGCATCCGCAATAAATATGAGTCTGAAAGACTTCATGTGTATAGTCATCACTAGGGAACGGATGTTATTGTATTTACACATTTTTTTCTGATTCGTAAATCGTAAGTGTTGATGTAATTCTGCAAATTTTATGTGATTTTAAAGCATTTTAACAGTTTTTTTATTTTACATATTATGTCAAAACTCCATATTTTTACATATGCTGCCATAAATACATATTTTTGCTACATATTTTGATATTTTATTTATTTTGTAATTGAAGAAATAAAGGGGAAAGCGAGAAAGAAAATAATACTTCACCCATTGAGTCAAGGCCACTGTGTCTTTTCTAATTGCAAGAAGCAATTAGAAGGCTGTGTATACACTACATCAAGACTAGAGACAAAAAGTATGTTGTTAACGGATATCAGTGCAATCATACAGGGAATAATTAAGGAAATCCAGGTTTTAGAAGAGATAGTGGGAATTAATAAAAAAAGAAAGTTAGAAGACTGTCTAGTAAAAACCCCTGGGTAGAAAGATATCCAGATTATTGTGGACATGTACAGTGGCAAAACAGCAAGTAGATGTTTAACAGATGATTTGAATCACATGGAGATTACAGCCTTCAAATATAAACCAGAAGAGGCTTAAATAGGTAATAACTAAGGGGGGGGGGGCTGGGAGTTTTCGGGGGTATGGACTACTAAGAATCTATAACTTGGAATAGTTAGCCAACTAAAACGCTATTATACCCCCAAAAAATTATTTTTTCTAATCCAAGTGATGTTATTCAATTTATTTCTGACGTTTTTATGACAAATTTTTACCGACTACATAAAAATTTTGAGGGGGAGGGCTGAAGCCCCCTCAGCCCCCCTCATATGTACGCCCATGCGCACCAGTGAGCTCAGTAGATGGTGTAAGATTCAGTCGCTTCAAAAATATACTGAGATCAGACCTGCATTATTTCACATTTGACAATTTAAAAATGCAGGTTGTTGCAAAGAATTTACCAATATAATGTTCATCTTTAGAAACTTTTTTTTCTCCCTTTTATAATAAGTTCCTAATTTTTATTTTTCAATATATTATAGAGTTTTAGTAATTTTGTTCTATATATTTTTAACTTTTGTTCTTTCCGTTTATAATAACCGAGTTCCTTATCTATTTGTTTCTTTTCAATATTTTATAGTGTTTTAGGTTTTTTGTTTACTACATATTTTCAATTTTTTATTACATATTTCGTTATAACTAGTTAATTATATATGTACATATTTTGGATTTTATTTCCACCTTAAACATTTCTTCTGATTTATGGTAATGGTTTGACACAACAACAAGTATGGTTGCAATACTTATTACCTTTGTATGATAATAACTTGGCACAGTATTGTATCTTTCCCGACTAGATAATCATGTAGGAAATATCAGTCTCCAGTTTAGTTTCTTAAAAAAAAAAAAAAAAAAAAAAAAAAAATACCTAACAATAATTAGGTAAATACGTAGGAAGTAAATATTTTCTGACAAAGGAATCGTTACGTGCTCATTTAGGATATCATTGGATAGTTTAAATCGTAAAATCTATATAAGGAACCAACATGCAAACAAATCATCAGCCAACATTGTCAGTGCCAAAATAGGGTATTTTATTAGCAATTAAATCTCCAAAATAATATATCCAAATATCTCTAACTGAAAGAACTTACGGTAAATGTAAAGACGAGGGTTCTAGGCACTGATTATTTTGAACTTTTGCACTATATTGTATTTTGATGCACTGAACACGAATCCGTTTAAAAAAAAACTCGCTCTCAACTAGGAAAGAAGTTATGAAGCACTAAAGTTCACTGTTATTGAGGTTAAAGTTGGTGTAAACAACGTATTTGTAAACACGCACATGCGCAGACATGTAACATTGAGAAACAAAGAACTCTCATTTGAAATGTTGATAAACTATTTATAACCTCCATAAAATCGGAATTCTATCTATAAAAGCGAGTTGGATTGACTAGAGCTTTGATATCTTCTTGAGTGAGCGGAAACGCATAGCAAGTCTGCCCAAAAGTCGTCCTAGACATTCTTCTAAATATACATGATTATTAATACGCTGTTTACGCCAACTTTTATAACCTTCATAACAGTGAACTTTAGTGCTTAATAACTTCTTTCCTAGTTGAGAGCGAGTTTTTTTTTTTTTTTTTAACGGATTCAGGTTTAGTGCATCAAAATACGATATAGTGCAAAATTTCAAAATAATCGGTGCCTAGAACCCTCGTCTTCACATTTAACAAACTTACAACCTACTCCAACTTACTAAACAAACATTCTTAAGCTATTGAACTGAGTATGAAAAACACTATCCTGATTATTGATTATTTTTTAATCTTTGTAAATAAGCTCAATAGATCATATTATCTAACAAGAAAATAAAATAGTCTTCAAGGTAGGGATTGTCGGGGTTCGGTCACTGCTTCTTAATAAAACTACATTTTGCCGTGAAAATGGTTTTATTTTTGCCGACGTTTCGGTTTGAACTTCAAGCCTTCATCAGGGCAATGGGAAGATTGAGAACTATACCTCACAGATGCGGGATCATTTCTCAAGAAATGAGAGAGGAGCGACTATCTTTATAATACATCCATTGGGCATACAATTCATCAAGGAGATCAAATTATACTTCGCTAGTTGTGCGCTTAAAAAATCAGAATCCATTTTCGATCAAATCCACTACTTTTCACGTTTATGTCAACTAAATGTTTTATCAAGGGTTAGGACTGTGATTGCTGTCTTTCCCAAAAAGACAATCTAAGAAAGAACTTTGTTATCGACATTGAAGTCAAGATTAAACAATTAATACAATAAAAAACACTACTTTAAATTATTAATAAATGTTTAGAGAAAACAATAATTTCTTTATGAAACAATGCCATGTAGAAATTAGCTATTCCTTATCATAAAATTCTTTGTTTGGATTAAGAAGAATTTCATAATGAAATCATGATGAATAGTTGAAGAGTTAATTTTACAAAGGAAAACACGATTTTTATAATAAAAGAGTATACTTTTGTTTAGTTAAATAACAATAACAAGAAAGAGTTTACAGAAAAATTGAAAACCGGCTGGAAAAATGGTAATACAAATTTAATATTTTGTTGCTCGAATCAAATATAAGACATTTGAAAAGCAATGTTTCAATTAATAATCAAATTGAAGACGACACAAAAGCCCATAAACAGATAGAATAAGATTAAATTGAAGCAGATATTACTATAATTATAAAAACCTTAATAAAGTTGAAAATATTCATTGTCACAAGACGAACGATCCTTGGACAGAAGGAACCTTACACCAAGAGCGAGTACAAACAAACACTGGTAAAACCATGGTACTGCAACAATCTAAATAATTACTAATCATTGACAGATGACAGCAGTGTTGCCAGCACAAACCCCTATAAACTACTTCAACTCGATAATACTCTCGCTATTATTATGACATTTTAACTTTCTTATCATTTATTTTAAGTAATTTAAAAGGCAACTAATCCCATAAGTTTATTAAATTCAATTATTAGTTCATAAATATATATATATATATATTTTTTTAGGGGGAGGCCGTTTGGAGATTTAAGTTTCTATCTATACAAGAAAGAAACATAACAATTTTTTTTTTTTTAAAGAAAACTAATAAGGGGCCATAATTTTCAGAGTTACTATAAAGAAGAATATACTGTAATATTTTCAAAAACTAGCGGATCGATTAAAAAATGAACGCATTTTGATAAATTCGCTTTCTGAACTCAAAAATCGGCGCTTTTCAGTTATGACTATGAAAAAAAAAAAAATCAGTCCTGTAACAGGCCACGAGTGCCCTGAGGAGCAGATACTATAGAGGTATCTGATTCATGACCATACGGCACACTAGGGAGATAGTGTTGTCAGTACTATGCTCCGACCGCCTGATTTTCCCCTTGCTGCTTGGACTACTAGGGTCATTAGCACTAATGTAACCATTAATCAATTAATTAAAGGCTGGGTTGGCCTAGGGACGGCCAGGGAGGCCGAATCTAACCCATTAACGAAGACACTAGAAGAAAAAAATCTTAAGTAGCTTGCTCGGGATTTGAACTCAGGTCCTCCAGCATATTAATCCAGTGCTCTACCACTGAGCTAATCTCGCCCCCTATGAAATACATGGTAAATATCACTTTATCAGCCATCAAAACTGTATGACAGAGTTGGGCATTATTCAATAATTTTTTTATTCAATGATCATTCAAATAAATTTTTATTGAATAATAATTTATTCATTGATTACGTTATTCATACACTGAATAATTATTTATTCTATGAATAACAGGGTTGGATCATTATTCAATAAATTTTTATTGAATAAGAATTAATTCATTTATTCAGTTATTCATTGACTGATTTTTTTTTATTTGTTTTATGTGTGTGTATATATATATATATGTATATATATATATATATATATATAAATATATAAATCACGTGTCTGTTTGTTCTTTATACAAAACCAGACCGTTTGACCGATTTTGGCCAAACTCGGCACACAGGTAGGTCTTGATCCACGAATTGTCGTGGGCTATTTCAAAAATGTCTACCAGCTGTCTGTCTGTATGTTTGCTCCTTATAAAAATCCACACCCTTCGTCCGATTTTGACCAAACTCGGTACACAGGGAGTTTTTGATAGGGGAATTGTCATAGGCTAAGAAAAAACGTCTGCCAGCTGCCTGTCTGTATGTTTGTTCCTTATACAAGTCCACACCGTTTGACCGATTTTGTCCAAACTCGATGATATGGGTAGTGTCGTAGGCTATTTAAAAAACGTCTACCAGCTGTCTGTCTGTATGTTTATCTCTTATACAATTCCACATCGTTTGACCGTTTTTGACTAAACTTGGGACAGAGGTAGGTATTGATCTGGGGAATGTCTTAGGCTATGTCAAAATGGTGTACGCAAAACGAAAGTGTAAGTATGTGTGTACTACTGCAGACATCTGGTCTGCTAAGCGCAGACGTTTTTTTTTTTTTTTTTTTTTTTGGCGTGACTGCTCGCTGGATAGACAACAATTTTTAAAGGCAGTCAGCAGCCCTGGCTTGCCGCCCATTTCGAAATTCCCATTCATTTGATAGAATATCATTTATGTTGAGTGATATCCATGCGGAATTGAAACTTGATGATATTTTTGGATTTTTTAAATAAAAAGTTTTAGAAGAGGTAAATGCACTAATGGAGGTGACACCTACAGCTCGCCTATCTAAAGTTAATGATTTTTTTTTTTATTTTGAAAATGTCGATACCGTAACAAGCGACGATTCTCTTACGAAAGCAGAAGTCCAAGTTTGCAATTTTTTGAAAATCAGGAAGAAGAGTATGTTAAATAATTTTAAATATCTGCGCCAGTTGAAAGACTGTTTTCATTCGCTAGCAAGACAAATACTCCCAAAGCACATAAGCTCAGTTATGAACATTTTGAAAAGTGAGCGACCTTGAAAGCTTATTTGAATAATTAGTTCTCGTGTGATAGTAAAACATAATTAGGCATTATAACTTTTTTTTTTAAATAATGGCTATTATAAGCCTATCATTATCATTTAATTTTCATGGCAGCAACGTTACAAACCAAGTAAGTAATATTAAAATCTAATAACACAAATCTGTAACTGTTCGGGTTTACAGTTGCGAACCTGTGACCTCCGAACTGTGAGTCCTAGACAATTTTCACGTTGCCTGTAACACCCCCGGATCACGGCCTGCGCCATGTTTGGTCAAAATCGGTCAAACGGTGTGGATATGAATAAGGAACAACCAGGCAGACAAACAGATGGTACGCGTTTTTGACCTAGCCTATGACACTCCCCGTATCAAAACCTACCTATGTGTCAAGTTTGATCAAAATCGGTCAAACGGTGTGGATTTATATAAGGAGCAAACATTCAGACAGACAGCTGATAGACGTTTTTGACCTAACCTATGCCAATCCCCCTATCAAGACCTACCTATGTTCCGAGTTTGGTCAAAATCGGTCAAAAGGTGTGGATTTGTATAAGGAACAAACATACATACAGACAGCTGGTAGCTTTTTTTGACTTAGCCTATGATACTCCCCGTATCGAGACCTGCCAGTGTACCAAGATTGGTCAAAATCGGTCAAACGGTGTGGATTTGTAGAAGGAATAAACATACAGACAGACAGCTGGTAGACGATTTTGATTTAGCCTACGAGACTTCCCGTATGAAGTCCTACCAGTATTCCAAGTTTGGTAAAAATCGGTCAAACGGTGTGGATTTGTACAAGGAACAAACAGACAGACACGTGATTTATATATATATATATATATATATATATATATATATATATATATATATATATATATATATATATTTATATATATATATATATAAACAATGTCACTCTTATATATAGTTTTCATTAAAAGAAAGAAAATATTTGATGTACTTAACGAAAAATTTCAATCAAATAAATCATTTTTATTCAATAAAAATTTTCATTCAAATAAATCATTTTTATTCAATAAATTATTTTTATTCAATAAAAATTTTCATTCAATAAATCATTTTTATTCAATAAAATAATTTTCAATCAATAAAAATTTTCATTCAATAAATCATTGTTATTCAATAATGAATAAAAATAAAATGTTACGTTATTCATTGATTCACTGAATAATGAATGAAAAATTATTCATTATTCAGAATGAAATATCAAATTTATTCATTATTCATTATTCATTATTCTGAATGATTTTTGCCCAACACTGCTGTATGAACCTAGCTTCAGAGCTTGTACACCAGAGGGCACTTGTGTCACCCTTCCTGTCTTAATTCTATGACCTCCCTTGCCCTGATAGGCAAGAGAGACACATTTTCAGTAGAGTTTTATTTTGAGTTTTGTCACTTTAGAAATACTTGTGCAATATACTGAAGATATACAGGGCGTATCGCTAATAGATGACAGACACGAAACTTTGTATATTGCATTCCTCTAGCAAATGATTGAACGAGTTCGTTAACAAGCAAAATCGGTCAATCTGGAGGGGGGGGGAGGTTTACTCTAGGTCTAAATTACTAATTTGCCAATACCCGCCGTATTTTTTTTTTTTTTTTTTTTTTTTATATTGCAACGAAATTCATTATCGGCTCTGGTCATCTAAAGAGAAAACTGTGTTGTAAAAATAAACCATATAAGTTCATTAGGAGGGGGCGTGGGGGGAGGCACCTACACTTACTAACAAAAGTCTCTGCATACCAGTGTTGGGCAGAAATCATTCAGAATAATGAATAATGAATAATGAATAAATTTGATATTTCATTCTGAATAATGAATAATTTTTCATTCATTATTCAGTGAATCAATGAATAACGTAAATTTTTATTTTTATTCATTATTGAATAACCATGATTTATTGAATGAAAAATTTTATTGATTGAAAATGATTTTATTGAATAAAAATGATTTATTGAATGAAAATTTTTATTGAATAAAAATAATTTATTGAATGAATATTTTTATTCAATAAAAATGATTTATTTGAATGAAAATTTTTATTGAATAAAAATCATTTATTTGATTGAAATTTTTCGTTAAGTACATCAAATTTTTTCTTTCTTTTAATGAAAACTATATATAAGAGTGACATTGTTTATATATATATATATACTCGTATATATATATATATATATATATATATATATATATATATATATATATATCACGCGTCTGTCTGTTTGTTCCTTGTACAAATCCACACCGTTTGACCGATTTTTCCCAAACTTGGAATAAGGGGGGTAGGTCTTCATACGGGAAGTCTCGTAGGCTAAATGAAAATCGTCTGTCTGTATGTTTATTCCTTCTACAAATCCACACCGTTTGACTGATTTTGACCAAACTTGGAACAAAGGTAGGTCTTATCCAGGGAGTGTCGTAGGCTAATATAAAAACGTCCACCAGCTGTTTATCTGTATGTTTGTTCCGTATAAAAATCTACACCGTTTGACCGATTTTGACCAATTTTGGCACACTGGCAGGTCTCGATACGGGGAGTATCATAGGCTAAGTCAAAAAAATCTACCAGCTGTCTGTATGAACGTTTGTTATTTATACAAATCCACACCGTTTGACCGATTTTGATCAAACTTGGAACACAGGTATTTCTTGATAGGGGGATTGTCATAGGCTCGGTCAAAAACGTCTACCAGTTGTATGTCTGTATGATTGTTCCATATACAAATTCACACTATTTGACCGATTTCGATCAAGCTTGACACATAGGTAGGTTTTGATACGGGGAGTGTCATAGGCTAGGTCAAAAAAGTGTACCATCTGTTTGTCTGCCTGGTTGTTCCTTATTCATATCCACACCGTTTGACCGATTTTGACCAAACTTGGCGCACATGTAGGTCGTGATCCGGGGGTGTTACAGGCAACGTAAAAATTGTCTAGGACTCACAGTTCGGAGGTCACAGGTTCGCAACTGTAAACCCGAACAGTTACAGATTTGTGTTATTAGATTTTAATATTACTTACTTGGTTTGTAACGTTGCTGCCATGAAAATTAAATGTTAATGATAGGCTTATAATAACCATTATTTAAAAAAAAAAATATAATGCCTGATTATGTTTTACTATCACACGAGAACTAATTATTCAAATAAGCTTTCAAGGTTGCTCACTTTTCAAAATGTTCATCACTGAGCTCATGTGCTTTGGGAGTATTTGTCTTGCTTGCGAATGAAAACAGTCTTTCAACTGGCGCAGATATTTAAAATTATTTAACATACTCTTCTTCCTGATTTTCAAAAAATTGCAAACTTGGACTTATGCTTTCGTAAGAGAATCGTCGCTTGTTACGGTCCGACATTTCCAAAATAAAAAAAATCATTAACTATAGATAGGCGAGCTGTAGGTGTCACCTCAATCAGTGCATTTACCTCTTCTAAAACTTTTTATTTAAAAAATCCAAAAATTTCGTCATGTTTTAATTCCGCGTGGATATCACTCAACATAAATGATATTCTATCAAATGAATGGGAATTTCGAAATGGGCGGCAAGCAAGAGCAGCTGACTGCCTTTAAAAATTGTTGTCTATCCAGCGAGCAGTCACGCCAAGAAAAAAAACGTCTGCGCTTTGCAGACCAGATGTCTGCAGTAGTACACACATACTTACACTTTCGTTTTACGTACACCATTTTGCCGTAGCCTAAGACATTCCCCCGATCAATACCTACCTGTGTCCTTATTTAGTCAAAAACGGTCAAAGGATGTGGAATTGTACAAGAGATAAACACACAGACAGACAGCTGGTAGACGTTTCATAAATAGCCTACGACACTACCCACATCATGATCTATCTGTGTGCCGAGTTTGGTCAAAATCGGTCAAACGGTGTGGATTTGTATAAGTAACAAACATACAGACAGGCAGCTGGCAGACGTTTTTGACTTAGCCTATGACAATTCCCCTATCAAGAAATACCTGTGTACCGAGTTTGGTCAAAATCGGACGAAGGGTGTGGATTTTTATAAGGAGCAAACATACAGACAGACAGCTGGTAGACATTTTTGAAATAGCCCACGACAATTCGTGGATCAAGACCTACCAGTGTGCCGAGTTTGGCCAAAATCGGTCAAACGGTCTGGTTTTGTATAAAGAACAAACAGACGCGTGATTATATATATATATATATATATATATATATATATATATATATATATATATATACACATATATATACACACATTAAAAAAAAAAAAAAATCAGTCAATGAATAACTGAATAAATGAATGAATTCTTATTCAATAAAAATTTATTGAATAATGATCCAACCCTGTTATTCATAGAATAAAAAATTATTCAGTGTATGAATAACGTAATGAATGAATAAATTATTATTCAATAAAAATTTATTTGAATGATCATTGAATAAAAAAATTATTGAATAATGCCCAACTCTGCTGCATACCCCCAAGCAATATTTTCCATTGTACAGAAAAAAATGCAAGAACAGGTTTTTTGACATAAAATTCCTGTAATTTTGAACAGAATTATATTATAGAATTGTAACTAATTATTAAAATTATTAAATTAGGGCTGTATACATTTTTTTATGTCAATAAACGAATAATGTGATGAAGTCTGAACTCACAAAAGTCTGTGCACACCTTATTTTTCAGAACTTAAATTACATCAAGTGATACCAAATTTTAATTTAATATCTTGTACATGCTGCGTTATTTCTAATCACATGCCACGATTTGACATTGAGTAAACTAGGTCTTTTTATTGTTTAGGGAGTCATTTCCCCCACTCTTCTTTGAATAGAGTTTTTATTCTTTATTTTAAATTTGGCTTTCTGACAACCCACTTCATCCCACAGAGGCTCTATTGGGCTAAGTTTAGGGGACTGGGGAGGTGTTTTGACTTCCTGTGGAGCATTGTAGAGCATCTCAACGGAGGAGCATTGGTCCCGATCCGATCCGACGACTCCTGATTCACGGCCGTTCAAGCATGTTTGTTTCCGGACCGTTATCAGACGCCCGATTGTTCATAAAATGAGTGCAAGAGCTGGTAAGGAATGGTCCTTGCCTGTGGGATCAGCGGGATGTATCCTATCACAACCGAGATGTTAAAATTGGTTTTTTTATTTAATAATTTTATGTAATAATCATTTTTTTCTCATAGAATTCTCTTTCTTTAAACACCTAAACTGTTTTATAATAGTCAATTTCTATTAATTTATTAGGCAACATTTTGTTTTCATTACGAGTAATTATTCTTAGGTAATGATTTTCTTCATATTAATAATATATATTTACTCCTGGTTAGGTACTGATTGATAATTATAATTAATTATATACCTTTAATGAAATCAGAGACTATTATTTACATAGAGAAAAATATGAATATTAATACTTCTCTTTTTGTAGTGTAACAGTTAAAAATTAACTGTTTCACTACGAGTTTTCTTCGGAACTGATATACTTCCGGAAGATTGATTGGCCTCTCAACTCCTTCTTTATACCTCCAACAAGGTAATCGAAGGTTTCTATGCTCATTCGGTAGTAATTTTGCAATAATCACTCATTTTCTCTGCACTACCTACGAGTTCACTACTGCTGAGCTAGATAGGATCGGTCGAGGCCGGGACCAATGTAAGTACTCACGTCGACTGACGTCGGGTCTGGTCGGTCAATCGATATCGGATCGGATAGGGAGAAATACGGATGCAATGTATATCCATCCTAAGGCATACGGCGCAGACTTCTCCTCAAATTACTCTATAAGACACATCATGTTTGTCTCTCCTATTCCTGGAGCATTTAAAATTCCCATCTAGCGTAAAACGTCGCATGGAATCTGCTACGGAGCTAGTCCCAGTGGCAGATTACATAAACTTCTCGTGATAATCACCAGAATAGCCACCTTGAGATGTCACTTTTCTGCTATGGAACTTATCCCTTTGCCAGATTCCAAAACTTCTAAAGCACCCCGAAGTTTCGCTTGGATCCGATGGACATAAGAACAAAAAACAACGTATCATAAATGTCTGTAAATTTGTACCAATAAATAAACCGGTGTGGAGGTGTTGTACATGCGATGAAGATTACACCAAGTCTACGTTGCCAAACGTCAATCAAGAGGGCCATCAAGTCCTCTTTATTCGGTTCGCTCGCTCTGATAGATTATCTGCACCTCATTCCGAGGCTTGTTCCTGGAAATCTGTCTTACTTCTCCCACCTACATATCCATATAGCAAAGAACATTGAGTAACACCAAATTACGTCTTTTTTTCTCCTTCCTCGGAAGACTCCAGTATCTTATCAGTACAGAAGTCCCAAACCCCTAGTTATGGCGTCCGCCGTAGGAATAGCACGATCAAAAAATTGCCTGTATATGTACACAGGTATATGAATGGACCTGATGCCATTTACAACTGATGGCTGACCATATTTCACATCAGCTTTCTTATCATTCCAAGGAGAATCTTCTTCTTTTAGGCCGTATAGGCACGGAGCTACTCAAAAGGAACCATGGGCGTATATAAGGGGGGGCTGAGGGGGCTGCAGCCCCTCCAAAAATTTTCATTTGATGGTAAAAATGTGTCATAAAAACCTTAAAAATAAATTAAATAAGATCACTTAGTTAATAAAAAATAGTTTATTTTAGGCGTAATAACGTTTTAGTTGCCTAAAACTATTCCAAGCTCTAAATTGTTCGTATTCCATACCCCGGAAATGATCTCAGCCCCCCCCCGAAATTTTCCCAGCCCCTCCCGAAATTATTTCCTATATACGCCCATGAAAGGAACTGATCAGTAACGCGAATTACTAGTCAGTTTACTTTTAGTCAGTTCCTATGTAATCCAATGGGACACTACACACGAAGCTACTGGTTAGTGACTGATTAATAACCGGTTAGTAACTGGTAGCCTAGCAACTCGCATGTCCGGCTATTAGGGGATCAGTTACTAACTCGAGTGTAATGGCTGACCAACAACTCAATCTGTTGCTGGTGGGGAAGTTGAAAAACATCCTGTTTTATATAATTACTACCTTCCTGGATAGTTTGTGTTTTCCTTCCGCACAACAGGGGAAACAAATTTCACTAGTTCCAAATAACTTTCTTTACTCATTCTGTAATGCCATATATTATGCACCAGTTAAGTTGAGTTCTTTAGAAGCGACAAACAACCTATTCTGAAAACTTTTTTCAAGGTATGGGTGTATCCAACAACTTCTGGATATTCCTCTTCTCCGACTCCTAACGTAATTGTACAATATTATGGTTTCTTCATCACTTGAATCTCCCGGCATTTCATGTACGACATCCATGATAACACTGAGCATGGGAGATTCTAGTTTGTAATAACGAGTAGCTTCGTGAGTAGAGCCAAGTCACCAATCAGTCTGTTAGTAACCCGAGTTATCAACTGGTTGAGTTACTAGCCTGTACCTCCGTGTGTATACGGCCAACCAGTTGGTAACTCGAGTGTAGCCAGTAACTGATCCCCTAGCGGCCGGACATGCGAGTCGCCAGGCTACTAGTTACTAACAGGTTATTAATCAGTCACTATCCAGTAGCTTCGTGTGTAGTGTCCCATTCGATTACATAGGAACTGACTCACGTTACTGATCAGTTCCTTTTGAGTAGCTCCTTGTGTATACGGCCGTTGAGTTACTAACTTGTACCTCCGTGTGCATACGGCCTTAGCCGCGGTTCCGCCCTCCCTTCATAGGGAGGAAACCAGCTTATGAGGTTGATTTCATGATGCAGACCGGAAGTGCCGACTAGAAAATTGTAGTGCTTTAAACTTCGAAATTGTTAATTTTGTTCTTTTGAAAGTTGTTTCTTTTTTTCATTTTACAGTAGAAGCAATTTTTGAATAGGCGATGTTAATGGGAGAAATAAGTGCTTAATACTTCAAATGTGTTTGTTTAGTTCTTTTGAACGGGTTTTTGTAGTTTTTTTTTTAATTGGTTGTTTTTTTTTTCTTTTAAATTACATTTATTTGTAGAATTAGTGTTATAGTAGAAGAACACAAGAAAATGGGAAACGTTTTGATATTTTTCAATGCATTGAACTTGCCAGGTAAGGGCACGCTTTGTCACTGATCTGTAGCCATAAAAGCATT
Organism: Gonocerus acuteangulatus; assembly: GCA_946811695.1. Taxonomy (NCBI): domain Eukaryota; kingdom Metazoa; phylum Arthropoda; class Insecta; order Hemiptera; family Coreidae; genus Gonocerus; species Gonocerus acuteangulatus. Next base: position 21,099,071 of record OX328132.1, read on the forward strand.
TTAAGAAAGGCCGAACGAAAGTAATAACTGTTTCTATTTTAATCTTTTTAAATGACACTAGGGATAAGAACGGAACCGCGCGAAGATGACGCAGTTCCTGCGAGTCGGACTTTGTTTTTTGTGAATGATAGAGCGACAAACACTTTTAGTTGAGCGACTAATGTTTTGGTGACGCACGGATGGTGAATCGCCAACGTCCCCAGTCGAGATCTAATCAATAAAGTAATTATCATATGAGGGTGTCGTATCTATCATGTCTGAATAATGGGATAAAAATGCCTTATGCATGAGGAAAATATTATAAAAAAATAATTTAATAAAAGTTCTCATTTACAAAAAAATTAATACAATAAATGTGTATAACTTATAAATAATTTGCAGAATAGATTTGCAAAAAAACATGCATGAAGAAATAATATCAATATAACAATAATATATTTATTATAACAACAAGAATCTTATAAATTAATTAAAATGACATTTTCGACAGCTATGAGCTGATTTCTCTTTGTATTCTTTCCACTTTACTGTGAAGTGAAAACCTGTACTGAAAATTCCATTTTTCTTATGCCAATCAAACTTTAACTCTAGTTACTGAACTTTAACTCTAGCTATTGAACTTTAGCTCTAGATATTGATCTATAGCTATAGAACTTTAGCTCTAGAGATTGATCTATAGCCACAGCTATTGAACTTTAGCCCTAGATATTGTTGTATAGCTATAGCTATTGAACTTTAGCTATAGTTATTGATCTATAGCTATAGCTATTGAACTTTAGCTCTAGATATTGATCTATAGCTGTAGCTATAGAACTTTAGCTCTAGATATTGATCTATAGCCTTAGCTATTGAACTTTAGCTCTAGATATTGATCTATAGCTGTAGCTATAGAACTTCAGCTCTAGATATTGATCTATAGCCATAGCTATTGAACTTTAGCCCTAGATATTGTTGTATAGGTATAGCTATTGAACTTTAGCTATAGTTATTGATCTATAGCTGTAGCTATTGAACTTTAGCTCTAGATATTGATATATAGCTATAGCTATTGAACTTTAGCTCTAGATATTGGTCTATAGCTATTGAACTTTAGCTCTAGATATTGATCTATAGCTGTAGCTATAGAACTTTAGCTCTAGATATTGATCTATAGCCATAGCTATTGAACTTTAGCCCTAGATATTGTTGTATAACTATAGCTATTGAACTTTAGCTGTAGTTATTGTACGCTAGCTCTGGCTATTGACCTTCAGCTCTAACTATTGAACTTAAGCTCTAACTATTGAACATTAGCTTTAGCTATTGAACTTATATAAAAACTAAGATAGTCTAAAATGACATTGTCAGGAGTGCTTTAATTAATATTTGACTCTTCTTTGACATCCACTCACTGTTCTTCAGCCACATATTATATAAAAGGCGTTGAAGGGATTTGGGTAAAATCTATAGGCTTTCAAGATCAAAAAATTTTTACAGAGCAATTACCATACAGATTTTGCATAGTTGAAGATATAGGCGGGGAATAGTTGGGTCTCTGATATGCAGATTATTTTTTGCCTTCAAACACTTTCATGGTGGCTGAGAGGACTCAAGGCATTATGGCCTAGAGGAGAGCTCCTCGTCATCAGCTTAATGATGTTGGAAAAAAATTCTCGCTGTCCGGGGTGCGAATGTAATATAAACATTGGATAAATGAGGTATTCACTTTTGGTTAAAAATATTTAAGTTTTCTCTCCTCTTTTTTGTATAATATTTTAGATTTGTAAATTTTCTATTGGGGAATAAGTCTTCTTTACATTTAAACATTGAAGAAATCGAATTGATTTTTTTTGCTATTCCAAATCATATAAAGAATGTTTTATATTACAAGTAAAACATATTACACATTTGGAAGATGAATAGACAATTGTTAGGTAGTATAAGAGGGTATAAAAATGTGCATGGAGCCTTTAAACTAACTAAAGGTTTCAAGTGCCTTCTTATAAACAAAGAAATGGATGGATTTCCTCAATTGTCTTTTTAACCTACGACTAGCTCAAAACATTTATGACTGCCAATACCTTTTGTTTAGTTTGCTAAAAGATTGATTTCCTATTGCCAACTTTATCAATAAACCCAACTATTCCGTTCCATCAAACGATTGTCAAGTCACAACTGTAATTTAATTTGCTTGCTTAGTGTTTCATCAGTTGAATGACTAGGAACAAACCTACCCTCTGCCAGGTCTCATTCTCACTTGGCAAGCTTGAACAAAATCATTCAACAGTTTCGAGTACACAAACTTTTGTTTATCTAAATTACTTGTACTCGAATTCTTCGTTGGGGGAATTCCTGTGTACAACCTGTCCTGGCCTTCTTTGCTGTAGAGGGATGTTCACTTCTTCAGGAGAGTGGAAAACCTGATTGGGCTGTCGAAGTGGTGCCGGTCGCTGTGATTGGAGGAACTGTGGGTGATGATGTTGCTGTTGATGTGGTTGCTGAGATTGGAGAAGATGTGCTGGAGGGTTCCTCGGTCTTGGAGTTGCTATGGGGGCTGCGATATCTTCCTCGTAGAAATTCTCTGGGTAGTAGCGATCTGAATATCTAATTGTCACATTTGGTCTAGTCAATGCCTCTTCGGCGTTGATAGGTTTGTACAAGAAGTCGTTCACAAAGTGGAATTGCGAAGACTGGGTGCATATGTTATCACTGCTTGGCGGCATGCAAATCAGATGAACCTAAAAAAAAGTGCCTAATTTAGTTTTGTAAATTAATGAAATAGTGAGTCATTTAGACTACTGATTTGATTAGATTTCACATGGCTCATACCCTTCGCAGTGCAGGGTACCTACTCGGCCATTGTCCTATTTAAATCTTACTTTAAACTCTTGAAGAATCTCTGCCCGATTTTCATCGACCTCCCGATTTCATCCTCATTAAAGGCTACCAAAAAGTAGGAACCGCCTCTTTTAGAATGCTACGTCATCCAAATGTAACATCCTTGTCTTTGCACCATTAGCAGAGTAGTGATGACCTCATCTTCATAGCATAAATAAGTTTGTTCAAGTTACATGGCCAAGTTAAAGTTACAAGTTAAATGGCCAAATTACATGGTCAAAAATGTTCAAGTTACATGGCCAAGTTAAATGGCCCGAGGCAGTTGCTACTATCTCCTTCAAACTTCTGGGAAGAAACAACTGGGATATAAGGATGCTTTGTCCAAGACTGTCTTGTCGCAACCTCGGAGGTGGACTGTTTATACTTACCACGGTGGGTCTCGACCATGAGATCTTAGAAAATATCCAGCAGCAGCAGCATCTGTACTGACGTCGAGCTAATTACTGGGAGAGCCGGAAAAAATGGTTGGAGCTCGAGTATACCAATATAAAAAGAAATACCACCACGCCAATATGCCAGATATCCAGAATATAAAAATAAGGCTCAGCCATGAACGCTAAAGGAAATGGTCTTGGAGGACCATATATTACATTGGATTCTACTCCAATGTGAAACTCTCCAAAGCTATGATAAAATAAATACAATTAACAAGGCGGCCTTAAGACAAAGCTGGAATAATCTTCATTCTCAATACAATACAGATGACCCCTAATATCAAATGGCTCGAAGGGAACAAGTTATTATGTTCATACATAGAAAAAGACATTGAAAACTTAAGGCGCAGCCATATAAAAATAACTACGCGGGTAGGGGCTCCCTAAAAGTGGCCTTGGGAAATAGATGCTTCAAAGCATCCTCACAACAAGTCGTGATCAATTTTGGGCCTTCAGATTCGTCTCCACAGAGTTGGCTTTTAGGCTCCACTGAAGCCTGGAGACCTATTTCTCAAGTACTCATTTTGCCATCCGAAGGAAGTACAAAAAAGAAGACGTATCCAGAAAACCTGGGAAATAGGTTCGAGTGGAAGTGGATATTTTTATAAACGCTTAACGTAAACAAATAATTCAAATTAACTTATTTTATCATTGTTAAAATCATTGCTTCTTTAGGAATTTGATTAGTTAGTAGGTTGCCATGAGAAAGAGTTTTTCTGAAGGAATACATTGAGGATAAGATTAAGAATTTTGGCTAACACAATCCAAATTTGGTCCAAGCGGGATGGTGGGAAAAACTATAAAGTGGCGGAAAGGCCCGCATTAAATTGAGATAGGAAAGCGATTACTTGGTGGAAAAGAAATCCTTCCGGACAGATCCAGGAATGCCGGGCGTTGTCCTGGCAGTAGTGGAACACCTCACAGTTCAAACCTTCGTCGGCATAGTATCCAGTGTTCTTCCCATCGCAGTTGAACTTGGACTGAGGTAGGAGCATCGAAAGCTTATCAGGTTCCTCCTTCTCCTCTTCTTCCTCTTCCTCCTGAAAAAATAGAATAAGACTTAATAAAAGTGACGAAATAATAATATTGAACTGTTCTGTTAAATCGAACTATAAAAAAGTCCGACTCGCAGGAACTGCATCATCTTAGCGCGGTTCCATTGATATCCCTAGTGTCATTTTGTATACTTAGAATAGAAACAGTTATTACTAGGAACCGGATTCTTAGGTTTTCACGTATTTTTTTCCTTTCTCCTAAACATGATAAAGATCGATTTTTTATATGATTCGAGTCTTGTAGTATCATTCATGCAAATTTGAAAGAACCTAAAAAAACCTATTCTGGATGATATCACCTAAAACCCGATGGAATGACCTAGACGGACCGGTGACAACGGGCCAGCAGCGTACCCTTATACCTGTAACACCCTAGAGCCTGGCTTGGCCAGGCTCCACTGCTACAGACATGAAATTTTTATTTCATTGTTCAATGTATTCAAAACTATCAAAATGTTTATAATTTCTAAATGTTTTATAAAATGAATACAATTTAAAACAAACAATTAAAAAGTGAGCTAAACAACTACGAAAGAACACATTCAAAGTTTTCATCACCGTTTTCTCCGATTGACATCGACTAATCGAAAATCTTTTCAGAATATTAATTATAGATAATTTAGTAAGCTTTTGAATAGTTTCTATCCACTTATGACGATTTCCCAACTGTTTTCGAGATATGAAGGAAAATATGCGAAGTTCCCAAAACTTTTCATGTCTCTTAATAAAATATTTTATTCTAATTCTTCCTTAACTCCAAACGTAACCAAAATTTACACATCTTTGAATGTATGGAATTTAAACATGCAGAAAATATTCTAACCGAATCCCATAATTCTAAGTAACCAAACCAAAAACTTGATTTAACAAATATTTTTCCGATTTTCTCGGAAACGGTTAAATAATAATAACGGTTTAATCGCCTTAAAAATGGTTTCATTCGTTTTACTAGACCAAGACGCCTATAAAACGAGTACTTACAAGCATATGAACTCAAAAACGTAAGCGTTCGATTTTTTTTGCGCGAATTTTGCCCCAAACGCCATCTTCCAGTGGGCGGATTTTGCTGGTTAACGAACTTGACCTTTCAAATGGGACGACGGATTTTTGTACTAAATTTCATCAAAATCGGACCATTAGGGGGGCCGGAAAACCGCGAACAGATATATATATATATATATAATATATATATATATATATATATATATATATATATATATATATATATATATATATATATACAAATTTGAAACACCGTTATTTTCGGTCTCTAGGGGTTCTGAAACGCGAAATTTTCTAGTCGGCACTTCCGGATTGTTTCATGAGATCAACCTTATAAGCGGGGTTCCTCCCTATGGAGGGAGGGAGGAACCGCGCTAAAAGTAGGCCTTATCGAAGTTCAAGGAAGGCCTGATCGCAGGTAAAACTCGCGCTGTCCCTTGTCATGACTCAAGAGAGGCAATGGGTGGAGGATGTTAACAACTCATGAGACACTTTTTGGCGAGTTTTCTTCCACCTTTCATAGTGAGGAACCGCGCCTATGAGGCCGACCCGTTGACGATTTCCGGAAGTGCCTAGAAAATTTTACTTTTCAATACCCATAGATCACAAAAAACATTTGTTCAAATTAGTATTTATATATATGTCTCTTCGCTCCCTAGCTTGCTCAAAAACGGATCGTTTTTGAGCAAGCTCCCATCCCCCGCCCCAATAACTAATAAATGTGCTGTTCTAAACACATGGGACTTGTTGCCTTTCTGAGTAGACCCACTGCCTGCATGATCACATTCCTTCAAGATATACGAGTAGTCCTAGAGTGAAGGAACTTTATATGTGTGTACATATATATATATATATATATATATATATATATATATATATATATATATATATATATATATATTTGCTCCTTTCATGTCATGAAGTGAATGGTACTTTATATTTTTCATGGAAATATTTCTGAGAATGAAGTGTTACCTTTAGCCCTTGCTTGGGCAATGGGCGCCTTCCTTGCTGCTGATAGTCTTGTTGCCTACCTCTTGGCGGCCCTTCTTGTCGGTACTGTTGCTGGAAACCATTACAATCATATTAAATATATATATTACAAAGTTAGAATGGAATGTTGTAAGGAAGCTAAAGAAAGAAAATAGTTCAGCTAGTTAAAAAGTTTCAAAATAAATTTGATATTCAGTTCAGTGGTGATGATATTTGAAGTATTGAAGCTGTTTTGCTAGAGGTAATGATAAGAAATCGATTTAAAGGGAGAATAACTTGAAAACTAGATAAGGATTCATGGGGGTTAGTCGGAACCTGTTTTGCTAGAGGTAATGATAAGAAATAGATTTGAAGGGAGAATACCTTGAAATGTTTATAAGGATGCATGGGAGTTAGTCAGAAGCTGTTGTGCCAGAGGTAATGATAAGAAATTGATTTGAAGGGAGAATACCTTCAAAATTGGAAAAAGAAGAATGTGAAAAATATGTAGCAGAATATATATTACCTGTGGCCGAGGTATGAGTGATGGTGTTACTGTGTTTCTGTCAATGTCGTCAGAGAGATCATCATCTGGTGCTCTGAACCCATGAGGAAGGCCACCGTTAACTCTCTGTCTTGGAGGTCCTTGTGCCAATACCATGCTCATCACACCCAACCAGCAAACGAATAAACACCAGTTCATCTAATTACAATATCACATTAATAACTCTATTCATAATAAGTGCAGCTGTTTTAAAATCAATTTCTTAATGTAAAGCAGAATTATTAATGTAAGGGTATTGGATATTGCAGGTTGCGTACTTGGATGTGCTTAGCCTAAAATTTTCTAGAAATTGTATTCCACATATAGTTTTCCAGATTCGTTGACACTTCTTAGATATTTTGTCATGTAAGGCAATGGGCGTAATGTGAGCCCCCAAAAATCTGATCCGAACAACCATGCTGACAGGAGAATGCTTCTTACTAGGCCAAGCATGATTAACTGACGCGTTCAAACCGGAAAGGGAAATGAGAAATGAATGCTACGCGTGACTCAGATATCCGGATAGGTGGGACAATAATGTCCAGAACCGCACAACGTGTAGGACTCGATGATGACGTACACATGATTGGATGGTACCAGGGAGTATTGGATGCATTCCTTTTTGGGGAGGGGGGGGGGGGAAAGCAGCGAAGAGAATTAGGCCAAGGGGCAACACATCGAAGATGGACTATCTGATCATGGGCGAGAATGACTTCATATACCTTATGTGCCTGGAAATCTAGAACAACTATATTTTCCAAGGAATAAGATGTTGAGTAAGGAAGTCGAGGGGCTTCTTAAAATTAAAAAGGCTTTTTCTATTGTACAAAATTCTCATCCGACCATTGCATGTATAAGGCCCAGAACCAGGCCTCCTACCAAATCTGATAAGTTGGCGATTCTGGACGAAGAATGTTAAATGTTCGTTACGATCTCCAGGTTTGTTAAAACGGGGAGATTGAATTGGCCTGGCCTTCTGGCGAGGATGATAGAACACGCTTTCTCGTTATCTTGGATCAGCTTTGAGGGACAAGAAGAAGAGGAGCCCTGGCAATAAGATGGCAGGATGGAGTGCCTAAGGTGTTAAAATATTTCTAGAAGTCCACAGCTAAAAGATGGATACCAGGGACGGAGAAAACTGGCGATGGCTGATCCACGAGGCGTACACTCAAAGATGAGTTACTGTGGTCCAGAATTATTTAACAGTCTTCAGCGGTTTTGGACTTTCCATTAATATAGGGAAATTATCTCATAAGCAGTTGAGATATCATGGACAGTTATTGGGCGACTGATAAACGTTTCGAATGTGTTGGGTTCCTTGGATAGAGCGTGTTTCCCCTCTCCTCGCGGTAATAACGTAGTTTACGAGATTTTTATTGGTCGGTCTAAGGGTCTCCATATCATACGTAAATCATACTTGGGCCATCTTATAGCCAAAATTTTTATGAAAATACCAAATAATCGTAAAAATGCCCATGACATTTATTACATACTAATACCATTAACATATTCAAATTAAGAAAAATTTAGAAAACGAAATTTTTTTCCGAATCGAAAGTTATTCTACTATTAAATTTTTCGCCCAATTGAAATAATAATTATTCTGAAATAATAAAAACGAATTATTGTATTATCCTGCATTGAGAGATTAATGTATAGTTGCGCGGACAATGTACAGTTGCTGTTTACAAGCCTCTTTCGGACGGCTCTAATAGCCTGTTCAGATACATCGTGCAATCGGAGGGGGAAAAGAAGGCGTGGTCTATACTCCCGGGAAATAAATACGGCGGAGAAATTCCCTTCTTATTTGCCAATAATCCTTAGTTTATTTGGAGTAAAAAAAAAAATCAGTATTGACCTTTGGCCTCCGCATATTTTCACCTATAAGTGCTTTTATTGAAGTTGCTATCTTATAAATTTATCGCCTTATTCGTACACAGCCTAAAATAAATTTGTCAAATAACAATGCGACTGATGAAACAGACTTCTTGTAAACAGTTTACGAAGAACGATTTTCCATTATTATTTCCTGCAGAGAGTTAATCTAGCGTTTAACTGAACATTAACAATGAGATCCACTTACTATCTCGTGTGAATCTGTTAAATTTATTCGCTATAAGCGCACATTTTTAAAAAATAAAGAGGAATACGTTGAGGAAAGTTATCGGTATCACAATGTTTGTTACTTTATTCGACTCAGTTCACAAAAATACTATGAAATTTAAAGCGGCCCCTACACGGTCAGTAATAATGACATTATCAGTAAAAGTCATTACTATTCAACTCTCGTCATTCCATATCATCATTACAATGTACACCTTACACCGTCATTCCACGGATCATTTTTAATGCCATTACTTTTCTTCAGTATGCATTGTGATCTCCTTGACAGAATCTTTTTGTTTATAATGGATCCTCGCAAAGTCGCCTGTGTAGCTATAATCGCGACACTAGCCACAAAAAACATGTGAAACGTTCGTAAAGGCCTTAATATGACACATATCCTACCAATCGGGGCGTTTCTACGTGTTCTGGGACCGACGTTATGTGCAAAAAAGTTTACATTCTATTTTTATTTTGATAACCATTTTTCGCAAGTACCTTTTGAGATAATACAATAGTCATTTATATGGTTTGAAAAAGGAGTCTTTCTTCTTTTGAAAGTTTTCAATGACGTAAAAATCGGATTATCTCAAGGGGAGATATTGAATTTCAAAACGTCACATTGCTTTTTCGCTTACAAATTTTTATTCTCTTCCAGACTGGAAAAAATCATTATTTTTTGTTTTAAATATTAGTATTCACCACGTTAGGGTTTCTTGGGGTGCTGATTTTAAATCTGCTATTATTTTTGGTGTAAAAAAATGTATAATACTAGTTTATTTGAAAACGTAAGCATATTTTTGAATATATTTGACGAAATATAAATTATAGTTTAACGATTATATTTTTCATCTAATCTACTCTATAAGACAAATGAATTGGTAAAAGAATCACGTCGAAATTATTTTCTAAAGTCGATATAAAAAATAAAGCACTTTCAACCTATTTTATATCGTCGATACAAATGCAAAGTAACGAATGTGAAAAGTTGTTGGTACCTTATAGATGACTTTATATATATTTTATTCTATGATATATTTTAATTAGACTTAATGCGGATTCGTTACTTTGATTATCTGTAATTGATAATTATTTTTCTTCAATTTTCGAGAGTTTGCCATAATGTACACCAGTCCAAAAGCAACCTGAAAAATTGAAAATGAAAAATGCATTTTTTCACATTCGATATTTTGCATTCGATACATTGAATTCCGAAAGACTATAATAATGTTACCAAGGTAGAGTCATGCATTTCAATTCATCTTATTTTTTGCCCTTATTACTCAATCTAGTTACACCTTTATATCTCTTTCACCTAGTTACAGCTCGAGATAGACTGAGTAATGACGTATTTATGATGTAGCGCTCGCTACACCATGATTACTAATGACAGTATCCCCTCCACATTCAGTAATGATGAAGCCGAGATCAGAAAATCCGGATTCACATCTTTACTGTTCGTCATTCCAACTTTGTCCACCTTACACTATCATTATTACCGTCATTTTGATAAGGTAATGTCATTATTACTGACCGTGTAGGGGCCGCTATACATCTCCTGATCGATTGTGTGCAAAAATGACTTTTTAAATTGAATACATACGGCTTTCAGGTTTTTCTTAATATAAAACCCGTTTATCTTCCAAAATTATTATTCTATCGAACTAGTAGTGGTATCATTCGACTCGGCGCAAAAAAACTACTTCAAAAATGGTACAAGAATCAGAGAGATCAACTACCTACAGTTTTTTTCCCACAAATCCAGCGTTTAACACCACTGTGCGACGGGCGTTGGTCGTCAGCTCATCTGGTGTAACTTTATTTTAAACCATTTTGAATTTTGCACCTAGTAAAAAAATTGAGTGCGCAGTAATTATATAAGGCCTCTATAACACTAAGTCGCCAAGAAGTTAAGGTTTAATATTAATGACCCTTAAATATTAATTTTGAATTTGTAGTTTTATTAACACCTATATATTTGTGACCACGGACACTGCAACTTGTTTTAAACGTCAGGAAATGCATTCGCGAAAGCCCAAGAAATCATTGCCTATTTTTAGCGCGGTTCCTCCCTCCCTTCAAAGGGAGGAACCCCGCTTATAAGGTTGATCTCATGAAACAATCCGGAAGTGCCGACTAGAAAATTTCGCGTTTCAGAACCCCTAGAGACCGAAAATAACGGTGGTTCAAATTTGTATATATATATATATATATATATATATATATATATATATATATATATATATATTTTCTGTTCGCGGATTTACTGGCGTCCCTGATGGTCCGATTTTTATGAAATTTGGTACAAAAATCCGTCGTCCAATTTGAAAGGACAAGTTCGTTAACCAGCAATATCCGCCCACAGGAAGATGGCGTTTGGGGCGAAATTCGCGCAAAACAAATCGTAACGCTTACGTTTTTGAGTTCATATGCTTGTAAGTACTCGTTTTATATACTTCTTGGGCTAGTAAAACGAATAAAACCATTTTTAAGGCGATAGCTTTAACCGTTTCTGAGAAAATCGGAAAAAAGTTGTTAAATCAAGTTTTTGGTTTGGTTACTTAGAATCATGGGATTCAGTTTTGCATGTTTGAATTTCATCAAAACTAACATGTTAAACTTTTGGTTACGTTTGGAGTTAAGGAAGGGTTAGAATAAAATATTTTATGAACAGACATGAAAAGTTTTGGGAACTTCGTATAATTTCATTAAGATCTCGAACACGGTTGGGAAATCGTGATAAGGGGATATAAATTATTTGAAAGCTTTATAAATTCTCTACAAAAAAGATTCTGAAACAATTTTTGATTAAGTGATGTCAATCGGAGAAATAAGTGCTTAAACTCTGAAGTAATTTATTTCGTTTATTCGAACGGTTCTTTTTGTCTGTTTTTTCCTTGTTATTTTTTAATTGCTTGTAGTTGGATAATGTATATGACAATGAAACAGATTAGGCAAAATAAGAAAAACAATTCATTGTTAGAAATATAGCTTGCCAAGAGAAAGGGATTCGATGACGTCTTTTGAATATTTTCAATTGCCTTCATGCTGTTGTTTTTTTTATTTTATTTTTTAATTGATTTTATTTGTAGAATTATTACTATAGTAAAAGAACACAGGAATATGTGAAAAATTTTGATATTTTCCAATTCATTGAAACGTATGAAATGAAGTATCGGTAGAAGAGGATTCTAGGGTCTGGCGGACCCGACCAGGTAAAGCCATAAAACCCTTTGAACAAAGGCCGAGGAAAATATTATCTGTTTCTATTCTAAGCTTTTCAAATGACAATAGGGATATGAACAGGAACCGCGATAAGATGATGCAGTTCCTGCGAGTCGGACTTTTTATTTATTTATTTCTGTACGCCCTGCGACACCACGACTAATACATTTTTGTGATCCCTATGAAACTAAGGTTGATTTGCTCTGGCCCGGGTCCATTAAATGCCCTTGCTTTTAGCATTGGAGACTTTCTGATACCAAATTCACTAAGAATATTTTAAGTCTTTATTATTGAATGTATTTGAGCTCTTTTGCTAATCCTAAGCATTATATGATTTTCTTTTAGTGCTTATATAAATTATCAACATTAAAATTAATTTGGAAATGAGATTTGAAATGATTGATTTAGTTTTACTTTAAATTAATGTTTAACCAATAACCTTCTACAAATTGAATGAAATACAATGGTATTGATTTTTCATACATTAAAAAAATACTGAAAACGAGGAAAATGCTGAATTGGATTAATTTCGAATGAAAATGGCCTGGTTTTGACAAAGGTAGCATAAGTGCTATGGTGTTCTACATGCCAGATTTGTCAAACTTCATTCCAGGATCTTTTCCTCAGCAAATTATTAGTGATAGACTTACTATAATTATGTGGTATTATACATATGTTATGCTTCATTAATGGTAATTCTCTCTAAACAAAAGTGTTTTTTTAATCTTCCTAATAACCTTTCCTATGTTTTTGATACATTTGAGCAAAGCACCGAATTGTCTATTATAAAATTCATTTACCGACATTTATATTTCCGTATACTTTTATTGTTTATTAGATTTTGGGGTTATGTATTAAATTATTTCGTCTTTTTTGCTCAATGATAAAAAACGACTACTTGGGGGTCATCTACAAGGGACGATCACCTACTACTCGCCAATTCCTGTATTTATCAACTCTAGGTAAAAGTGTTTGGTGCGAGATGACGAACCCTACGATCTTTACTAGCGAAGTTCGTGTTTCGCGCGAAATATCGAGCCCTTGCTCGTGAAGGGCCTGTTTCGTACGAGGTGACGATGTCTATGGCGCTTACTCGTGTTTTCGTAGACGCCTTTCAGCACTTAGCAGTTTGGTTTAATTCCAGGGTTGGATCCGCAGCCCTCTTTAATAACTCTGTACTTGGATATAAAAATCATCAGATCCGCACCACCCTTTAATACCTCGGTACCTGAATATAAAAATGGACCAAGGGATCCGCATTACCCTTTAATAACTCTGTAGGTGAATATAAAAAACACCTAATTTTTTGTTTTCAAAAATCTTGCTATTTTTGCTAGAAACTTTACATTAAATTTACAAATTCATTTCAATATTAAACAATTTTAAATACCTTAGAATATCATAGAAAAATGAGATTAAATTTGTTCGTTTGCGAAAGGTGAAACTTGCACTCCCCACTTCCTCTTTCACTTAAGGAACAGAGAATTAAAAAAAAAAAAAAAAAAAGTTCCCATTTTTGAAGTTTTTTTTACTACGATTTCGCAACCGTTTTTGAGATTCTTAAGATAGTATACAAAAATTCCAAAATTACTCTTGTCTCCTGAAAACATTTTTTTTTTTTATCCTCTTTATTCCTAACGTAACCAAAATTCATGAATTATAGTTTGAGGGAATGTAAAACGTGAGAAAAAAAGTGATCTCTATCCTTCGTTTTAGAATGCCCGAAACTAAAATACTCCTTTCGAATATGTTTAAAAATAGCACTTTTAGTAGTTCCCGCGTCAAAATACCCTGTAGTTGGAGAATTTAGCCTCGTCGAGAGTTTATTGATCGAGTATTTCCCCTCGTCGGCAGGTTATTGATCTGGAGGTTATTGATCGAGTATTTCTCCTCGACTGTATGTTATTGATCGAGTATTTCACATGGTCGGGAGGTCATTCTTGGAGCATTTTCTCTGGACGGGAGTTTATTGATCGAGTATTTCTCCTCGTCGGCAGGTTATTGATATGGAGGTTATTGATCGAGTATTCCCTCTAGACTGTAGATCATTGATCGAGTGTTTCACCTGTTCGGGAGTTTATTGATCGAGTATTTCTCTTGATCGGGAGGTTATTGATCGAGTATATTCCCTAATCATATCGCCAGACTTAACAATATGGTTTTTTTTTTTTTTTTTTTAGAGAACGGTTCAAGGGATATTTATCAAAGTTCTCAATTTTATGTTTTAGGAGAAAATAAAACATCTCTAATAGATTACACATATTATAGTCTTCTGGTATTGACCGTGTCACAAATTTCTTTGCCTGTTGTCTGGGAATCCCAGAAACCCACCAACCAGAATCAAGCAAGACCGGGACCAACCAATCAGGGACATGGAAGAGCAGACTACGCCCTCGGATGAATACAAAGAGAGGTATTTATACAGAAGAACTAGAAGAACATCCTCATTCTCAGACTAAGCCCTGAGGAAGCTGGTAGTATGACTAGCGAAACGTCGGCAAAGAAATTTGTGACACGGTCAATACCAGAAGACTATAATATTTGTAATGACTCGGGCCGTGGAAGCCTACGAGTTAATCTCTAATAGATGTTTAACAGTTCTTAAAAATCAGATGTTGAATAATTTAGTATCCCATAGTACAGAAATATCGGACACGCCCCTACCCCTATAAAAACAATTTAAATAGACAAATATCTTTCTTTGTAGAATATTCATAATTCTAGGCATTGCTTTCCACCTGCCACTGGGATTTATTAAAAGGTACATAGAACAGCGAAAAAGGATCGTCTATAGTCTTTGATGCTCTCATCAATTTTCACGATGAGCGCAGATGGAGAGAAATTCTGCCTTCTAAGCGTATGCTCTCAATGGCTTTCTAACTCCAATTATCATAAAGCTAATATCAGTAATACGCTTTCATATAATGTCTAAGTATATAGAATTATAAGGCATAAAAAGTTTTCTCGTTATACTCAGAAATTATTGCCAGTACTTAAACGACCTCATGGCGTTCGTAGTTTCTTGATCATTATTTTTAATGATACTTTCTCGAGCAATGATAACGACAATTCTTGATTAATATTTTTTTTAACCTGAAATATGACTTTTCGAATATTTTTTTTTTATTTATTTTTGGTGCCTCGATTGACCAAAACCTATTACGAAGCCAAAATATACGATATTATTTACATATTTAAACTTACTTAAACGGACTCACTCAAGTAATACAGACACACCATGAGCACATTCAATTATTCCTTCATTTTATTATACATTCGCATTTATTAAATTAATAGGGCGGAGTTATATGAGGTTGTAAATGTTGATTTTATAGATGGTTCATTTCTACTCAAAAGGTTACCAGCTAGTTAGTGCCACAGCATACTCTTTTTTTTTTTTAAATAAAAACACACACACACACACACACACACACACACACACACACACACACACACATATATATATATATATATATATATATATATATATATATATATATATATATAAGCAGCTGTTTGTTTGTCTGTCTGTCTGTTCCTTATACAAATCCACATATTTTGACCGATTTTGACCAAACTTGGCACACAGTTAGGTCTTGATCCGGGGATTGCACTAGAATAGGTCAAAATCGTCTATCAGCTGATTGTTCTTTATTCAAATCTACGCCGTTTGACCGATTTTGACTAAACTTAGCACACAGGTAGGCTTGATCCGTGGAGTGTCATAGGCTAGGTCAAAATCGTCTAGGATACAGAGTCCGGCAGTCACGGGCTCGAAACTGTGAACCCGAACAGTTACAGATTTGCGTTATTAGATTATTTTAGACATGTTTTGTTTCTAATTTGTTTTTGCTTTAACAGGCCGGATAACAACAATTATACATATAAAAGATAGGGGGAAAAGTGGCATATAAGAAAACTGAAATGAAATAATAATTTTTTTTTTTATTCATTACATTATTTTAAATTCAGTGACCAATCTCTCTCTGGATGATCGAATTATATGTTTGGAATCTGCCGATAATTTAAACAGCTGACTACGACACACAGCTACTCTCCTTCAGATCGTAGCAAGGCAAGTAATTTATTTTAAATAGCCAAATCCCATGCCGATTTCGATGAAATTTGATGCAAAAATACTTTGTATAGTTTAAAAGATCAAGTTCGTTAACCAGCGGAATCCACCCACAGCAACATGTTTTTTGGGGCAATTTCGTGTGAAAAAATCGTTATCCTTGCGTTATTAGGCTTCCAGTTTATTTTCGTTTTGTCTCTTGGAAACTTTGCCTTAGAACGAACTTTATTTTTAAAAATTATTTTTCATACTAATTCTTCTCTTACCAGTTTTTTACTATGTTTTATTCGTATTGTGCCATTTCTTAAATTTTAATCAATGAGTTTTATTCCTAATGTGTCTTTTCCTTCCTATTTAAAATATACTAGCTGTTACCAGGCGTGCCATGCTACATTCTGCATCTAGAAAAGCCAAAATAAATTAAAAACCAAATAAGTAACATTAAAATCTAATAACACAAATCTTTAACTGTTCGGGATCTGTGTGCCAAGTTTGGTCAAAATTGGTCGAACGGTGTGGATTTGTATAAGGAACAAACATACAGACAGACAGCTGGCATATGTTTTTGACCTAGTCTATGACACTCCCCGTATCAAGACCTACCTGTTTGCCAAGTTTGGTCAATATCGGTCAAACGGTGTGGATTTGTACGAGGAACAAACAAACAAACAGACACGTGAGTTTTATATATATTTTATTTCAAGCGTGCATTTTCATAAATTTATCCCGAGGCTATTTATTGCCTTAGGTGAATTTACATAAATACTTTTGTTTTCAATTAATATGTATTCTTCTTGTAAATAAACTTCAGAAAAGAAACTTCCCCAATTTATGTTAAGACATTAAAATGTCGTGAAGAGCCAAGAGAGAGTGGATCTTCGCCATTTTAAGTTAAGACTGTAAAATGTGATGAGCTGGGAGAGAGTGATTTTCGCCATCATAAGAAGTTAAGACTGTAAAATGCCAGGATGCTCTGAGAGAGAGAGGGTTCCGGAAACGCTGTCCCACTGTGTAATACTTGTAGCAATAATAAACGAAAGTGATGAAGTTAATTATTAAATTTTCTGGGAGAAAAAATAATATTTTCAAATCAATTCCTACGAATATAAGAACAGTAAAGCAAGCTATTAAATGAATTCCTACGAATATAAGAACAGTAAAGCAAGCTATTAAATGAATTCCTACGAATATAAGAACAGTAAAGCAAGCTATTAAATGAATTCCTACGAATATAAGAACAGTAAAGCAAGCTATTAAATGAATTCCTACGAATATAAGAACAGTAAAGCAAGCTATTAAATGAATTCCTACGAATATAAGAACAGTAAAGCAAGCTATTAAATGAATTCCTACGAATATAAGAACAAAGAAAGCTTTCGCGTGAATTCCCGCCAATGTAAAAACAAAAACGTCCAAACCAATGTATAACCAGAATTAGGCGTGAGAAATTAGGACGAACACAATTTCGCGAGAGAAGAAAATGAGCCTAGCCATCAAGGAAGAAATGATGGTTCTGAAAGGTATTTTTTTTTTTTTTTTTTCTTTTTCTTTTTTTTTTCTTTTTTTTTTTTTGCTTATGCGTAATATAGTGGTGTCTTGGTTTCCACGTTCGAGAATAACCAAAAGTTCATTTTCATTTTCAAAGAAAATCAAAAAAAGCATAAATTTAACTAAATTGATTTATTATTATTAGGAAACTTTATTTATTATGTAAGTTCTGTCTGACTAATATCGATCAACCGGAAGGGGGGGGGGGGGGGTTACTCCCCCCCGTATTGCAACGAAACTCGGTATTCGACGGGGTCACCTAAAGAGAAAAATATAAACTAAATCGGTTCATTATCGCTTTCTGGTGCATTGTAACAAAATACGGTATAGGTCGTGGGTATCTAACCAGAATGACGTATTTAAAAAATAAACTAAATCGGTTCATTATCGCTTTCTAGTGCATTGTAACGAAATACGGTATAGGTCGTGGGTATCTAACCAGAATGACGTATTTAAAAAATAAACTAAATCGGTTCATTATCGCTTTCTAGTGCATTTTAACAAAATACGGTATAGGTCGTGGGTATCTAACCAGAATGACGTATTTAAAAAATAAACTAAATCGTTTCATTAGAATCTGTATTACACTTGAATTAAGCGCCTCGGGCGTTGGTTGTTGCTTCTAACACTGGGATCGCTGGACTCGGACGCTATATCGGGCTTCTGCTGTACATTGAGTCAGCATTGCAAATATAAAAGAGCAAACCTATATATGTTTATATATATACGTACAGGTTATATTAAGCAAATTATTTATGAATACAGTGTACATTAATCACCTTCTGATGACGGATTTTTTTGAATAATGTCTTAATGAAACAACTTTTTCCCTAAATTTGTTATTATCATATAACGGATCTGTTATTCGTGCAACGCTTAGAAAACTCTCTTGTAAACTTCTTTGCTGCATGGTTCCATCTTGCCCTACTCCTCGGCATATTTCCCCAGAGATAGTGGTTTCTAAACCAAAAATTTATTTTATATGGGAGATGGATACTACACACTATGCTTCAATAATTTTTTATTTGCTCTACATGTTTCGCGTCTTCTTGACGCCCCTTCAGGAGCACATAAAATTATAAATTACAGCCTTAACCTTCTTCATGTAGGGCCACGTCTAGACTGACAAGATCAGCAATGGCTACTGTAGATCAGCGGTTTACTATCGATTATTTTAGGGCATTGTCGATTTTCCAAAAGAATTCACTGTAATTTTATTAAAGAAGTCATTTTATGTCAAGTATTGTTTATTAAATTAAAAAAAAAGAAATTGTATCGAAACATTTAATTTAGTTTTTTTAATTAACTGCTTTTTTCTTGTTCTATTGCCTTATTAAAAAATTACAAATACTGCTTTGGGAAAATCTATATTTACCCTAAAAAAATTGATTTTAAACAGTTGGTCTACAGTAGCAAAGATTGATCCAGTTAGTCTAGACGTGGCCTGCAGAATGTTGTCTAAGGTTAGACCTAAAATTTGTTTAGTGGCCCTGAAGGTGCGTCAAGAAGACGCGAAACATGTGGAACAAATAAAAGATTTTTGAGGAATAGTGTATAGTAAATGAATTTTGACCTTCTGCCATATAAAATACGTAGTGATCGTTAGGGTCAGCATCCCATAATGTAAAATGTTCTACCGTATTACAGCCGGCTTCTTCAGGTTGGTTCTAGTTTGGACCTGTAAATATGTCAGCGATCTATCAGCATCATAGACTAAGTGATGAAGTAGTTAAAATAATGTACCATGAGGGGAAACCGATTGAATGTTGGTAATTCCAAAAGTCGTTATTACACCATCCCGTCATGAGATATGACACATGACACCACAATAAATAGACACGGCGACAATGAGGTGAAGATTGATCATGACAGAATCCCATATGATGAAGATATGCCATTTAGAAACGGGATATTATCAATACCAATTCACTATTTATGCTACCACATTGATTCTGTATAGCCGTGACTATAGTGCATAGTCGGGCGGGGCCTGCAATAGCATCGCTTAGATAACTGGATTGTGTAATTCCTTCGTTACAGTCGTCATACCTTACGTTCTTTCATACGCTTTAGTGAACTTGCTTTGCAAAATCGTTGCGCCTTTTTATAAATTACCTTTCCCTCTCACACACAAAATGTACACAAAAAGGATCTATACTGACAAAAGATCATAACAAAAAATTACATAAATGTCCGTTTTATTTTTGAATGGTCGTTGCCTTGGTTGTATGTAAACTTGTAGAAGAATAATAAATTCCTGTTATCTTTAAAGTAATGTTGTAATTAAGACGCATCGACTCGAATCTTCATTAGATACGGGCTATTGACTGGTTTTCACCCTTTCTAACCACACATGGTTAAGTAGCTCTTTTCATGAGCCAACCTAAGAATGGATTGGGAGAGAATACATTGTGTTATTTCAACGCACAAGTTCGTTAGTCAGTAGTTTGGGTGAAATAGTCGCGAAAAAACGTAACACATACGTTTTCGCACATAATTTGGCGTGAGGAATCTAATGAAACCAAGGCCATATCTATAACCATTGTTGAGGAAACTGGGATTTTTCTTGGGGTTTTTCTTTTCTGATATATTTCTATATATCTCGAAACAGATTGGGAAATTGCAGTAAATGTAAGGAATCTATTAGACAGCTTATTAAATATCCTACAAATTCGGTTCTTATGCAATTCTTGGTAGAACGATCGCATTCCGAGAAATCGGTACGTAAATTGAGTTATTTCCGGAATACTGTCAGTTTCCTGTTGTGGCGCCTAAGATCCTGCTTCGCTTTGGGATTTCATTTTACATTTTTACGTGTGTTTACATTATTCACGAAAGATAACTTCCTGCAAGTTGGATTTATTTTAGAATGCCCTAATTCTGTAGTAAATCCCCGCGAGATCGTCATATTTTCAACTACATATTTAATCCCTTGAGGCAAGTAGTATCATTTCCATGTACTCAAAAATTTCAGCAGTGTTTTTTTCAAGAGAGTTCCCGTCGAGCCGATATGTAGAAAACGTCTGTGTCGTTTAGTGGAGAGAAAACAGTTTTGCAAACGAGTTAAATGTATTTTTCATTCTTCGTTTTATATCAAGAAAGTACAATTTCGTTTTATTGCAGTATTGTAAAGAAAATACATAAATCCACTTTTTGGGGTGTAGATAGTTAGCCGTCGAGGTGATAAGCAATCATGGAATAGTTGGGATTCGGCTAGGAAACATCAATAAGATTTTTGAAAAAATCTATATTCAAGACGTTTTGGGGTACTCTTCGTCAGCTAAAAAAAACAACACAAATGCAGAATTACAAAACAGAATAACCATTTCTTTGGAAATATATGGCGTAGGTCAAACATTTTTGACCTACGCCACATATATCCGAAAAAATGAATATACTTGAGTGGTCAGAAATACCTCGAATAGAATTTAAAAAAAATAATAATTAAACCAATAAAACAATCTGATAGATCAACAAATAAAAATCGCTTATAAGAACATTTTTCGTTAACAAAAATAATTAACAAAGTATTATATGTAAGTGAACAATAGTTTTTCCATAGAACCAAGCTCAGCGTGTGGACAGATTATCAAAACAAGTTAAAACACATAAGTACAAATGAGCAGAGACAAAATACAAAAAATATCATTATTCTTTGTTCATTTGTACTATATACACAATTTTTATTTGTCCATCTATCATATTGTTCAGATATCTATCATATTTTTCGATTCTATCATAATGATCAGGTATTGTCGAAACCTATCTGCTATATTGTAAATTTCAATTGGGACAATATCATTTATTTATTGTACATTTTATTCTACCTTTAAACTATATAATCCTCCTGAAAAGGAGAGCAATAGAAGGGTATTGCGGTTCGCAAAAAATTTTTTTTTTTGGATTTTTTCTGACAACGTTTTTTCATAACATCAACCATTTCTGAGAAAAGGTGATTGCAAAATTTACTTTACGAAGACAAGGTATAGTTGGGATTCGGCTAGGAGAAAAAAACGTCAGACTTTCAGGAAGAAATCTGTATTTGGACGTTTCGGCTGCAGATTTATTCCTGAAAGTCTGACGTTTTTTTCTCCTAGCCGAATCCCAACTATACCTTGTCTTCGTATCTCTGCAACGGCTAACTATCTCCATCTCCAAAATGTACTTTAGTTCTATTCTCCATAATAAGCCTGATTACGCTGTTAAGCCAGTTTTTTATTGACTGCTGTTATTTTGATTGTATTGTTTTCAGTAAAACATGATAAGTTAATGAAAAGCATGTTTGTAATTTGTATTGACTTATAGAGCCTTGCTTTAGAATGAGGGTGAGCCGGCTCGTGTGATTTCCGCTCCTGTGTAAGTTGGCTTCTGCCGAGGTCCTGTTAATATCGCTTTTATTCGAGACGTTCGAGTGGGCCTTCACAATTTTCACGAAATATCAAGGACAAACGAATGCTTATTTCTTTTTTAGATATGACGTTGTTGAAAAAAGTGAAAATATTATGTTCTCGTTAGGTCCACTCTTTTCCTGAAAAAAATACCAACGTACTTCTAAAAAGAATTCTCCGAGTAACCTGAAGATATATGAGGAACGATTATTGCATTGATGAGGAAGATAGCGGAAAGGGGAGATGATGTAATTTCTAGGTGGAGTAAGTGAAACACACCAATCTACATATAATCTATATTAGGTGCAGTCTTTAAGTGGAGCTCGTAGCGTGCTGGAGAAATTGACTCGCCAAACAGAAAGTGGAGTTCCAGTTTGGAGCGTTATGTAAGTTTTTAAATAAGCGTGTATTCGGAGTGACATAACGATTAGAAATGAGATTTGTCCGATGTATTTCGATTGGAGGCTTGATTCCAGAGATAGACAACTTTTCTCACCAATATTTACCGTAAGCATCCTTTTATTGTTACATTCTAAATAGATCGAGAAAACATTTCCTTCCTGATATTAGCAAGCGGAGAATTTATTAAATAAAAAATTTTTCGACAAAAATCCTTATATATTGTAGTAAACCCGACATCAAAAGAATAACAACATTATATAAATTTGAGCTGTTCGTAGATCAGAGAAATAACGGTGAATCATATGTCACAGCAATATCGCCACTTTAATTTGTCTGCTATCTCAAAAATGGATCCAGTTTAATGTATTTTGGTACAAAAATAATTTGTATAATTTCAAAGGTCGATAAACAGTAGAATTCACCTGCCGGAATCGTTGCGCTTACGGCTTTTCGTTTTTAGGATTCCAGGTACACTTTTTATATATTCTCTAATGTTGAGGAACCAATGAAATAATTTTTAAGGCGATATTTGTAACCCTTTTTTGAGAAAAGTGGATGAAACTAGTTTTTCTATCTAATTTTCGGTTTGGGTAAAAATATTTTCTACATTTTTTAAATTCATCCAAACTAAGATATTTAAGTTTTGGTTACATTTCAAATTAAGGAATTATATTGAGAAAAAAAATTAATTAACCTGAACAGTTTAAGGATGTACGTATATTTCTCTAAACGGTTGAAAATTAACAGTAACCATTTCTAACACAAAAACGTTACTACATTTTTTTTTAGAAACAACACTTGGGCTATTAACGCCGGACTATCTATAGGTTGCCGCCCTTTTATAATGCCAACAGCACGTGGTCGGTCACCCATTCAAGTACTGACCACGCCCGACGTTTCTTAAGTTCGGTGATCTACGGGAACCGGAGCACTCAACGTGGCTATGGCCGTTGGCGCGTTTCTAAATATTTGTTATTTTTATTTAAACTGTTCTTTCGTCTGTTTTCCTTATTTTTATTCAAATTGTATATATTTCTTTTTGTATCAAACATATTCCGCAGGACAAGTATCGGCACATTCAGCATTGTTTGCGTTTCCCTGGAGCCCGTGTTAGCAGGAATCGCATGGGCTACACTTGAGGAGGGTTTGTGTAGGTTACACTTGAGCGAAGAGCGTATGTAAAACGCTTGAGGAGAGAACGTACGGAATACGCTTGAGCGTGTGGCGTATGGACTAGGAATTCTTCATGCTTCGTAGAGTGCACGGTTGAACTTATGTGTTATTTCCTGTATATCCATGCAGTATGTAGGATAAAGAATGTCAGTTCTGGACGGATTCTTCAATATTGTAAGCTGTTCCTTGTACTGAGTTACATATTGTACTGAGTTCTACACTGATCTGATAAGATCTGAGTACACCACACTTGTCGCTTGTTGTCTTTAAATTCTTTTGAAAAAGTCTAACCTCCACAAGGATGTTGAGACTATGTATTCTACATGACTACTAAATTTCAAAGCAGGGTCTAGGAGAGAACTCCTTGCCCACAATATTTACTCGGAGCGAGGATGTCGTAGCTGAAGTCTGAGGGTTCGAAAGTAATTCGACAGTGTTTAGATATATTACGTTCACCTGACATTCCGTACTCCACTCAAGCAGAACACTTCAGTGCTTTCTCAAGACACAGAAATGTTGTTTATGCATATATATATATATATATATATATATATATATATATATATATATATATATATATATATATATATAAGGACTCGACGAATCTGTAATGATTTATTATTACCGTTAATGTTGTCGGAAGCGTTTATAAAATCAAGGCATTTTCTGTCTACTTGCTAACTACCTACGATGATTTTTATCATGATGAAAACGTTTTTTTTTTTTTTTTTTTTGTTTTTTTTTTTTATGTTTGACTTGTGCGCCATAAATCCATGCCAGAATGGTTGGGAAAAGCAAAAATAATTCTTTCCATAATTGGAATGGGAAATGAAAGAGTTGACACCTGAGGACATTGAATGTGCACTGAAGTTTTATGATTATTCTGATAAAACTGTGAAGGTTAGCTCGAGCTTAAGCCAGAAATATGGAGGAATTCCATCTGTATTGAGCAGTTTTTTTATTAGCTCAGAAGACGCTTGTAGATCACGGAAAACTCATTGGTTCTTCTCAAACGTTCGAGATCGGATTTCTTCTAGAAGTCAGCTATAATCGTTGCATTTGCAGCTTCCTTAAAATGCATTTTCATCAAAACACAGATGAGAATGTCTTTGCACGAGTGATTCTCTATTTTTCTCTCACTATTTCATCTTCGTCACACGTACAAACTCGTAAAAATGTGCTTTTCGTCTTTAAGTGACGGCCACAGACACATCTCCATTTCCTGGCTAAATGAGCAGGTTTGAAGATTTACAGAAAATTAAAAAATCCACTCTCTTAGTTCCTAATTAGAACAATTACTCTGAAGGACGTACCTCATATTTCCAACACCTAATAACTAAAGAATACAACATTTCTGCCCATTCTTGGCCTTAACTACCTCAGGACCTTAAGTCCAGCAGTGTCTCTAAGATATTTGTCTACCCTACGAATGAGTATAATGTACAAACCTCTAATAAATGTTTACCTTTTCCGATTATTCTTTTTTTTTTTAATTTCAGATTTATTAACTAATATTTTAATAAAGCTGAAAATAGCTGGCGCATGAGACGGAAATACTTCAAAGCCTGACGTGAGGTTTTACAGATATATTCCTAAGTATATGAGCAATTTTTAATTAAAACTATCCAATACTACGTTTATCTATGTAATATCTTTAGGTTTACTTGGAGCCGATTTCGGTGTTACTGGTATGCGACAGTTTCCTTTCAAATGGAGCTTCGTCGTACAAACGCTGCGTTAATTACTAAGCCTGGCAAATGATGCAATAACTAAAAAAACGTTTCTGTTATTTTTTTACACTTTTAGGCCTATACCGCTGTCCTAATTGGTCTGAAATGAATAAATTTAGTCAATTTGACCGTTAAAAATGAATTTTAATTTTTTGAACTTTGAAGTAAATATCCACTTGCAAAGGTCGATACTTGCTGTCGAGTTCCATTGTATGAAAGCGGAAATTTGGCCGCTTATTAAAATATTTTGGCCTACTGTGGTTGAGGTTGAGAGTAAATCAATTTTTCTAAATCCTTTTCTTGGGGAATTGTTTGATCTTAAATAATAAAATTGGGGACAATATCTTGTTCAAACACATACTCAGGCAATCGTATATTTTGTGTTCGCGCATTGGATGACCACACTTTTCCAGCCAGAATAAGACTAATGTTTTTCTTTTGCCACTTATTTTCTAAATTAGTAAAATGGATTTAACTTTTTAATTTTTTGCAACAAGTATAACTGCATGCGCTATGGTATTTATTTTAAATGTTTTATGATCGATGTCTATGATCTAATATATTGTTTTTACTGTTTTTAATTATTCTCATCGGTGATTCAGTTTATTTGTTTTTTCGTTTTACGAAAATCTGATCATTGTTTTTAGCCGAATCCCAACTATTCCCTGCATTCTTATCAGCTCGACTGTCAACTATTTGCTTCTCATTATGGGTTTAATTGATACCGGCGTTAATAGCCTAAATGTTTATACGCCGTTAAACAAACCAAACAATTGATACCGCTCTGAATTATTAAAAATAGTTGGATTAATAGATGCATCTTCAGGATTAACTCAGACATACAAATCTTAGATGATAAGACCTGCTTCTTTTCTATGGACAAAGTTTGTAAGGAATAAACAAACAAATTGAAAGATAAGAATCATCCCAACAACTGCTTTTGAAGGCTTTAAGGATTGGCAAAGGACCAAACATTTTCACGAGTACCGCCGCCTTCTTCAACTTCCATCTTGGAGGATAGCTTCTGTGGAGTCGAAGACCATTCCTTCGGTACGGAGAGAGATACAACTTACCTTGTAGTGGGAGACTGGCTATGTCACTTTCACAAGCACTCAACAAGACTCTCACCAGCCAGTGGGCTCTGAACCTTATATACTCGCCATCTTAACCCCGTTCGATACAGAAAGCTGTTCTTCGAGGGTGGGGACTCCCCCTCAGAAACCTCCAACATCTGAGCACCATAAGCCACTCATTATAAACTCACAAAAATACAGATACAAAATCATTAATTTAACGAAAAAAACAAAACAAAAAAAACAAACAAAGGCTGAAATTCTAATGATTTCGATTCTTAGGTGTAGCTTTTGGATTATTTGGTATGGAAATAAATAACAACATTACCTGCAGAAATAATTGCTGATATGACATGAATAAGTTTACTCATGAGTAGGAAACGGATGTTCTTGTATTTACATATTTTTTTCTGATTCTTATATCGCAATTGTTGATGTAACTCTGCACGTTTTAAGTTATTTTAAAGCATTTAAATAAGTTTTTATTTTACATATTTTGTCAAAAATCCATATTTTTACATATTCTGCCATAAATACTTATTTTTGCTACATATTTTGATATTCCTTTTATTTTATAATTGAAAAAATAAAGGATAAATAAAGGGAAACCGAGAAAGAAAATAATGCTTTACCCATTGAGTTTAGATCACTGTGTCTTTTCTAATTGCAAGAAGCAAAGTTGGCTGGCACCCACCCATGCTCTCCCGGCGCTAGGAGAAGATGCGTTTTAAAAAAATATATAACAAATTATTGTTTAACAATTTTATTATTCCTTTAATCTACTCTCTAAAAAAATGAATAAGTGAAAGAATCATGTCGATATCATTTTCTAAACTCGAGATATAAAATAATGAATCTGAGTAGAGTATCAGTGGGAGGAGATAGATAACAGAGTAAGATGACAAAATCATTCGAATAAAGAGCCTTTATTTCAAGCTGTTAAGGTGTGGGTAACAATTCCTTCGGTTCGAATACTAAAAATAGCCGAATTGATGCCAGCTCGTGATGGTGTTATAAAGGCCAATAGATATCCTAGTAAATATTGGTTCATTTAAAAATAAATATTTTCATTTAATTGCAGTGTGAAAATAGTTTTGAGCTGTCATGATTGTAATTTACAGTATGGTTTTGTAACTTTGTTCAGAATTTCAATTTCTTTACAAAAATATATAGAAAAATCAAGTTTCTTCAAATAAACAATAATTGCATATTTGCGTCTATTATTTGAATTAAATTAGCCCAATTATTGTCATTGTCATTATTATTTATGTTCGCTTGCCCTCCCAATCGGCAAACGATGTTTTCGTTTTTGTCAGCAATCTTTGGGGGATGTCAATCGGAGAAATAAGGACTTAAAACTGAAATTTTTAGTTTTGCCCTTTCGAAGGGGTTTTGTATCTGTTTATCTAACGTTTTAATTGATTGTTGCTTATTTTAAATTACATTTAACAGTAAAAATAAGTATTTTACTAAAACAAGGTAAGAAAATGTGAACAGTGTTATAGTTCTTATAGTAGTTTCCAAGAGCGAACGTTGCGAAGGTGGGGGGAAGTCGCCATGACACCGTCAGGTTCCTGCTGTGGCGCCTTAAATCTATTTTCTCTTGGAGATTTTATTTTATATATTTCACGAAAGATCAAACTTCACCAATAACTGCTCTTCTTTTACTAATAGCAGTACAGATTTGAACGGAACCGCGAGTCGGACTTTTTCACAGTCATCCTAACAAAAGCTTATACATTACGGTGATTTTCGGAAAAGAGGGCGTAGTAACAATATATTTTATCAACGTATCTCAGCTATTTTAGAATTTTCATTTAATTTCATAAATATGTCTAAAACGGTTGACAAATGGTGGAAATCAATACTTGGCCAATTGAAAGAATGATATAATAATATAAACAAAATAAACACGAATAGTTTTCACCATTAATATTTGTAACGAACAGCTGACAATCAATTATTTCCTGAGTGTAAAGTGTGCAGGATACTACACTACTTAATAAACACACGAAAACTCCAAATGTTTGGTTATTGATTATAATGAATAATAAAAAGTCCGACTCGCTGGAACTGCGTCATCTTAGCGCGGTTCCGTTCATATCTCTAGTGTCATTAGCAAAGGAGTACAAGAAGTTATTGGTAGGTTTTGATCCATCGTAAAAAATATAAAATGACATCCCACTTCTTCACTATTCCCAATACGTTTCTCATTTTCATACATTACTTTATTAAAATACTAATTTTACTATTGAATGCAATTAGAAAAACAATAACCAATTAAAACGTCAGGTAAACAGTGACAAAACCCCGTTGAAATTTTGAAGTTTTAAGCAGTTATTTCACGGATTGACATCGCCCTATCGAAAATTACAATTGATCCGTTAGGGAATTTAGTAAGCGTTCGAATGGCCACCTTCCACTTACCACGATTTCCCAACCGTTTTCGAGATATTTCAGAAAATATAAGAAAATCCCCAAACTTTTCATGACTGTTGATGAAATATTTT
Source organism: Gonocerus acuteangulatus (assembly GCA_946811695.1). NCBI lineage: Eukaryota > Metazoa > Arthropoda > Insecta > Hemiptera > Coreidae > Gonocerus > Gonocerus acuteangulatus. The sequence goes on from OX328132.1 coordinate 21,128,182, forward strand.
ATTTCTAGTACTTACCCTACTCCAAACGGGACCAAAATTTATCTATCTAAGATTAGATGAATATTAAACGTCTGAAACAAGTTTCAACTAAATTAATCGTTTTTGAATACCCAAACTACAAATTAGTTTGGAAAAGTATGCTTTTAAATGTTTCTCGAAAACGGTTACAGATATCGCTTTAAAATTGGTTTTATTCGTTTTTCTATGTTAAGAAACCTATAAAACGAGCACCAGCATGCATATGAACTCGAAAACGCAAGCGTAACGATTTTTTTGCGCGAATTTTGCTCCAAAAACCATTTTCCGGTGGACAAATTTTGCTGGCTAACGAACTCGACCTTTCAAATTAGACGCAAGATTTTTGTACCAAATTTCATCAAAATCGGATAAAAATTTGAACCACCGTTATTTTCGTTCTCTAGGGGTTCTAGGGATGTTCTAGTCGGCACTTCCGGATGGCATCATGACGTTAGCCCTATAAGCGGGGTTCCTCCCTATAGAGGGAGGGAGGAACCGCGCTAAAAAATAACAAGAGTTTGTGTGGACATATAATGTCAATGCGTTTTGGAAGGAGCCAAGATTCCACAAGAATTACTGGACGAAATGGGAAGAGTATGTGTGCACTTATGATTCCAATTGGAAGGACAACGAACTTTTGCCTAGCAAAAGGAGAACTGGGAAGTCCTATAAATTACGATTTTCCATCGCCTATATATATATATATATATATATATATATATATATATATATATATATATATATATATATATATATATATATATATATATATATATATATAAATCATGTGTATGTCTGTTTGTCCGTATGTCTGTTTGTTCCTTATACAAATCTACACCGTTATACAAATACCACCCCTAGTGGGTTCGATTCCCAGTAGGGGTGGTGGTTTCTCTTTCGAAAAAAAGAAAAGGCATCACCCCTATCCTGGCTAGAAAAGGGTGGTAACCTATAGATACCCGTCCTAAAATTCGTAGTTAATAATAAATGGACGTTAAAATTTAAATAAAAATCTACACCGTTTGACCGATTTTGACCAAACTTGGCACACAGGTAGGTCTTGATACGGGAAAACTCCTAGGCTAGGTTAAAATAGTCAAATTTCAAAATTTGGTCAAAATGTCAAAAGTTTTGTTCAAGAAAAATTTGCTACACTGAACCATTCAGATTCTGACGTCCATTTTGAATCGACAGCCATTTTAAATAATGTCTCAAATTTATTTGTTGGTGTTCTTGATAATTAGAATAACTCGAACTCATTGATGACTACATTATATAATCATGTAATGCAAGTTTATTTCAATTGTATATCAACAGTCACTTTCTAACTAAGGAGCGCTGGCCTTTCTTTGATAGGAGCTATCTACTCGCAGCCTATGGTGCTGGCCTCTCTTGGCTGTTTCACGAGACAGCACTAGACAGATATAAACAAATTCACACCGTTTGACCGATTTTGACGTAACTGGGTATACAGGTAGGTCTTGATACTTGGAGAGTCATAGGCAGAAAGTAGGTGTAGCATGGCACACTGGCAGTGTTGTAAAATACCCGGGTATTTATTCTTAAGGGTAAATACCCAGGGTATAAACCCAGGGTAAATACCCAATTTCATAAATACCCGGGTATTTAAGGTGTTTAACTAAACCGCGACTTAGTAATCGAATATTGTAGAATGTCATGGATCTTGCCAGTTTAGAGTTATTGCAACACTGAGAAACTATTAAAACAATAATAAATTATAAAATAGGATCACTGAGAGGTTAATAAATAATAAATTATTACCTGAAAATTTGCCATGGACCTTCCGACTACCAATAAAACAAGTTGTTTGCCTAAATTTGATACTACTGTACTGCATTCACGAAAATGTAGCCTCAGCTAAAACTTTGGACTAGGATTATCTCAATTTCTCAAAACTCAAATTAAGTTACCTACTCATTGATCAAAACACATGTACCTTTCAAGCCTCTCCACCATAACATGGGACTTATTTTATCTTTGCCATAATCCCTCTTGGTCCCTATAGCCAGCTATGTTTTTCCGATGATCAACTGATTTCAATCCCATGCTTCTGCCTAACTCACACACAAAACAAATGGAAGAGTTCAACAAGTCTGCAGCAAGATGTGCGTTTCCAACACCAAACTGAATGCGTTTCTCCTATTTAGTTAACACAAGTTTTTCCTCCGTTTTTTGAAGAGAAGATTCTGGGTTCCTTGTTGAAGAGTTTTCAGTAATTCTTAAATCTCTTATGAACTTTGTGGATCAAAGGGGCATTTAACTGAATGGCAGTGATAAGTTCAACAATTGGATCGAGGATGTTAACTAGTTTCCCAACTCGGACCCAAAACACTCTGTAATCAAGAAGCTACCTTTTCATTTCTGGTGACATTTCCGCTTACTGTAATGTTGTTACTACTGTATGAGCATAATTTCAAATAATATTAACAAGGATCACAAACTTAAACTTAACTTAACATGGTTTTGAGCTATTATAATAAACATTAAAAATGTTTTTGGCCCTTTTTTAAAATTTAAATAAGTCCTTAATAATTGAATAGGCTTCATTAAAACCTCTTTAAAATTAATTAACCTTCCCCACTGTAAAAGTAATCATGAAAATTCATAGATATCCATTAAGTTGTAAATACCCATAAATACCCGGACCGACTTTTAACTTTCTTTAAAACATTACTGGGTAAGTATTAATGTTTATTAAGCTTTTATGATCAAATGGGTAAGTTTCAGTCCTCGTTTGTACCAAAAAATATTCAAAGAAGTTGTATCAAGCTCAAAAACTGAAAATACCCACTTTTTGGGTATTTACCTTCCCTGTGGGTAAATACCCAATTTATATTTACCTACCCACTGGGTATTTACCCACCCCACATCACTGCACGCTGGGTAACAGCTATATATCATAAACGCTTCAATGTAGAATTTTAGAGTTTTACTCACATCTAGTAGTATAATACCTGTGTAAAATTACATAATTTTATCTTTAGCTCGTTGAAAGTTATTACCTCGTGTAATATAACTTTTAAATAAGGTGCAGCACAAAGGTTACTGAGCGGTATAGCAAAGGTTAAGGATGATCAGGCGTCCTTAAATAAAAATAAACGTACAAGTGTTCTTCTCTTTCTTCTTTCTACTTATGCAGTCTTGTCGTTAGGGGGAGGACGGCTTAATCAGATACCCGATAAGAGATGTATGTACCTAAAGAGACAGTGCAGAGAAACGAAGACAATGAGCAAACGACCCGAGTAATGGGGGCAGCCGGATTCCCACGTAGGAGATGAGGGTTCAATTCCCGTCCGTAAGGGATTGAATTTCTCGAGCGATAGGATCGCTGAAATAATTATTTGTTCCACTATTAATGTTTAGAAATGGTTCTCTATCTCCAACTGTCTTTGCAGTCTTTCTAAATGATCGCCCTTCCTCTCTCCTATTCTTAAATTTCTAGACAAACTAAGCTAGCTGGGGGCAGCAATGAAGATACAAGCAGACATGGAAAGGATCTATGGCTAAGACCAATCAAACTGAAGATGAATGCAGAGACGTCCAAAGCAATAGTAATAGGCTTAGGTTCCCTCAAGAAATCTCTCCCTCCTAACCTTCCTTCCTTCACCCTTGACCCCTGTCCTGTTTAATACGTCTCCTATGCCAAGAACCTCGGCCTCGTTTTTGACACACCCTTTCCTGTAAAGACCATTTAACCCTTATCACCCGGCGCGCCATTTCCATTCTAAAACTCTTTGAACGTTCCCAACACCTTCTACAACGCAACAGCTTCTAGAGTCCTTCCTTGTTTTCTCGTGCATTGAGCTCACAGAGGAGCTCGATGGACTTGGTAAGCGACGAATGAACAGGCTCCTGAAATGTATCCTCGATACCTCAGGGATTTGCGTATTTCACATCAATACTGTGAGCTGAAATAATATTCTCATCAAACCTCCGACAGCACTTCCTAGCTTCCTTCCTTTAAAAGAACATTTATACCAAATTCCTTCCCTACTTCAAGAATCTCTTCCAATTTAAATCCACTAGTTAGGTCGCCTGCAGTACCCACAACCATACTTGTGTTCTCACTAGCCTCTAGCTCAATCATACTTCCCACCTCCTTCAGGAACTTCCTTCTTCTACCCATCGGACACTCCCCTTCCTTACCTGCATTTAAATGCCGCCGCTTCGTTTTTCTCCTTCCCTACCAGGCATATGGTAAATAGCAATATGAAGCGCTTTATTCTGCCTGAACTCACATTCAGTTTTGAATTGTTCCTCTATAAGAAGAATAAATTCTTAATTAGATCTAAAAACTCATTATATTTCTCATTATTTATATAGATATTTATGTAAATACACACACACACACACACACACACACACACACACACACACACACACATATATATATATGTATATTGGTGAAATTTGTTTTGCGAGGTTTAATTTATTATACTATGGAAAATTTGGTGCACATTCTTTAAATCTGTTTTTTTATTTATGGCAGTGTTGGAATTTTTAATTATGTAAATATTTTCTTTGATTTTTCTTTTTAAAGTGTTCCTCTCTTTATTTAAAATGTGAACGTCCTTAAAGTTAAAGTTATGTTTTAAAGTAAGTGCGTGTTCTGTCAATGTTGTCCTGTTTTCGTTTGTGTCTATGCTTTTTGCGTGTTGCACGATTCTCTTTTGCAATAGGTGTGCCGATTCCCCAATGTAGCATGCGTTGCAATCGTTACATCGAATTTTGTGTAACAAATGACTTTTCAGTACTACGCATAGACACAAACGAAAACAGGACAACATTGACAGAACACGCACTTACTTTCAAACATAACTTTAACTTTAAGGACGTTCACATTTTAAATAAAGAGAGGAACACTTTAAAAAGAAAAATCAAAGAAAATATTTACATAATTAAAAATTCCAACACTGCCATAAATAAAAAAACAGATTTAAAGAATGTGCACCAAATTTTCCATAGTATAATAAATTAAACCTCGCAAAACAAATTTCACCAATAATCGATACCATGAAAATAGCTAAAGAATCGATACAAACAGCCATATTAATTACCACAAATGAATTTTCAGTACTACGCCTGACAAGCTAGACGACATGACGAGAGGACTTCTTGATAAGGTAGGATTAAGATTAAGTTTAAATATTTTATGTGGAAATGTAAATTATTTAGGGACAGGATATGTATATTAGTGTAAACAATTTAATGTTTAGGATTTACAAAAAAATATTGTTACATAGGAAAGCCCCTGAAGAGGTGCGAAAAGGCACGAAACATGTCGGGCGAAACATAACAAATAAATCAGTTAATGTGAACAAAGAGTGTACTTCTTTATCGACCCCCTGCCAGAAAAACAAACAAGAAAAAGTGGAAAATATATATCGGGTCATCTTTCACAAAAATTAATATGAATTACTCCGCGGCAGAAGATTGGAGTGACGAAGGGTTCTATTTAGAAATTCTAAATATGAACCGGGATTCTTTTTTAATGAAACATTTTTATGAACTGAGCAACATTGTTAAAAAACTAGTTAGGATTAGATTAAGGTTGCAATTTTTAAAAACATGTAAAAAAACGAAATTCTTTCCAAAATTTATAGAAAATAAAACTAAAAAGGTTTATGAAATATTTAATGTTAATTTTAGTGGATATAGGCAATTTATGAATGTAGTAAATAACTTTAAATATAAAATTTTGGATTTGGATATGCCTAGAAATTACGCCTTACTAGAGAAAACAGTTAAAAAAGAAGGTTTATGTAAAAGTTCTATCGTCGCCGAAATAGAATGTTCAAAAATTAGGCAAGTGCTGGATACATATTTTAAACTCTATAAGAAACGAATAAATTTACAATTTGGCAAAAATTACCATAAAAAAAGTAATAGTATTTTAAAAAAACATAAAGGCCCATATTATCATGAGGAACGGATAACGGACATTAGTAGGAATAGTAACTGGATTGTTAACTTGTCAGAGAAAAGTGTTCCTCAAGAGGTTAAACAATTTTTAACGTTAAGTGGTAAATTTAATATCTTAAAACCCATCACTGAAACAGATAGGATTAATATGATAACGGACGTAGAATACATGCTTGACAACCTGGACATTACAAAGAAAGAAAAGAATAAAATCAGACAAAAAAGTGTAAATTTATTAAACAAAAACGAAAAGGCAATTTACTTTAAAAACATTCCTGACCATACAGATATTTTACTTGCTGAAAAATTAAATCAATATGAAAGACTTACTAGGAAGTTTAAAAAAGACAATCCTGACGTTTTAATAATAAAAGCTGACAAATCAAACAAGACGGTTTTAATAGACAGACATACGTACAATCTTAAAATGGAAAACTTACTAAACGATACAAACGTATATAAACAAATAGATTACAATCCAACTACTAGTATAAAAAATAAGGTTATTAAATATTTGGACAAGTTGGTACACAAACGCTATTTAAATAAATTTGACAATACCAAATTAGTTAATCATAATTGCTTGACTCCCTTAATTTATGGACTTATTAAATTGCACAAAACGGATATGCCATTACGACCGATTATCAGTGGCTGTGAATCCCCAATACAAAAATTAGCAAAAATGTTAGCAACCGATTTAAAACCATTTAGTGAAGATAACCCTTTCGATATTATCAATGCGACGCATCTTATTGAAAATTTAAAGAACACAAAGATTTTACCAGGTTTTAAATTAGTTTCATTTGACGTAGTTAACATGTTTCCAAACATCCCAGTAGATTTGGCAATAAAAATCATTAGTAATAATTGGACGCAGATTGAAAACATACTAAGATAAAAAATAAAGAGTTATTTATTGAAGGAATCAGTTTATGTTGTAAATTCGGGTACTTTCAATTCAATAAAAATATATATAAGCAACTATACGGAATTCAGATGGGAAACCCTCTCTCAATTGCTGTTAGTGGAATAGTGATGAATTGGATTCTTAATGAAATCATTTCGGAGGTTCCAATTAAGATTCAATTTTTGTATAGATATGTAGACGATCTTATTTTATGTGTAAAGGAAGAGGAAGTGGATAAGCTTTTAGAAACTTTTAACAACAAATATAATAATATACAATTTACCAAAGAGTTGGAAGCTGATAAAAGATTAAACTTTTTAGATATGGAACGAATCAGAAATGAGGATAATTTTATTGAATACAAATGGAAACCAAAGACGTATCATTCAACAAGAATGATTAATTTTTATTCCAACCATCCACTTAATTTCAAAAGGAATATTTTATACAATCGGACGTTATCAGCTTTGTACAGAACTTCCTCTAAGTATTTTTGCGAAATAAAAAATAAATTGCGAAAAATGTTTCAAGAAAACAACTATCCTAAATCATTGATAGAGCAGCAAATAAAAAGGGCAGAGAAACGTATATTGTACACAAAAAGACCAACTGAACTTCCGAATAAGCAAGACGAATATGAATTTAAACCTGAAAAATTTTTAGCATATCTGACGACTTTTTTAATGACATAGAATGCAAAAGGAAAAGAAAATATTCTGATACTATCACTGAGTCAATGCCACCTGAAAAAATTAAATTAGTTTCAGGTTTGCTTAATAAGGATAATGAAAATAAAAACAAGCGCAAACGAGATCAAAACGATAAACCTCCCGAATCACAGAACAATTCAAAAAAGCGAAAGTTATTACAGACATGTATTCAAAAATTCTTTATGAAAAATACGAATTTAAATAAGCAAATAGCTTTGAATGAGCATTTATTTTTACAAAAGAGAAAACAGGTTTTAACAAAAGAAAATGACAAAGATGTGAATGAAATAAATCGATATTTTACTTTTCATTACCATCCTTCAATAGCCAATAGACTTAAACAAATATGTAAAGACGTAGGTAAAATAAGTCGGAAATATGGTAACAAAATAGAAAATAGTTTTAGCAATATTAAAGACAAAATTAAACCAACAAGTAGAAAGAACAATATATACAAAATTCGATGTAACGATTGCAACGCATGCTACATTGGGGAATCGGCACAGCTATTGCAAAAGAGAATCGTGCAACACGCAAAAAGCATAGACACAAACGAAAACAGGACAACATTGACAGAACACGCACTTACTTTAAAACATAACTTTAACTTTAAGGACGTTCACATTTTAAATAAAGAGAGGAACACTTTAAAAAGAAAAATCAAAGAAAATATTTACATAATTAAAAATTCCAACACTGCCATAAATAAAAAAACAGATTTAAAGAATGTGCACCAAATTTTCCATAGTATAATAAATTAAACCTCGCAAAACAAATTTCACCAATAATCGATACCATGAAAATAGCTAAAGAATCGATACAAACAGCCATATTAATTACCACAAATGAATTTTCAGTACTACGCCTGACAAGCTAGACGACATGACGAGAGGACTTCTTGATAAGGTAGGATTAAGATTAAGTTTAAATATTTTATGTGGAAATGTAAATTATTTAGGGACAGGATATGTATATTAGTGTAAACAATTTAATGTTTAGGATTTACAAAAAAATATTGTTACATAGGAAAGCCCCTGAAGAGGTGCGAAAAGGCACGAAACATGTCGGGCGAAACATAACAAATAAAGCAGTTAATGTGAACAAAGAGTGTACTGCTTTATCGACCCCCTGCCAGAAAAACAAACAAGAAAAAGTGGAAATATATATATATATATATATATATATATATATATATATATATATATATATATATATATATATATATATATATTGGAGAATCCAAGCAAATTTTGAGGAAAGGATTAGTACAACACATAAAAAGTATAGACAACCAAAGTCAAAAACAAACAGCTTTATCAAATTATGCAACCAAGAATGAACATAATTTTAAATTTTAGGAGGTAAACATATTGGATAAAGAAAAAATGGATCAAAAAGAAAAGCAAAAATAAACTTATTTATTTTAAAATATCTTAGAACTATATATACAAAAAATGACATCAAACATCTTGGTGGAGTATTTAATAGTTTAATGTAAAAATAGTGGGTTCCACGATATTGTAAGAAGAAAAATAAAGGGATAGATATAGGAGATAGAGGAGAACAATAGAACTTTCTTATCGGTATTGCCCTATGCTCGCACTGGACTGATTCACTTTTTAAGACACCAGCTATGGGTGGTGATTGTCCCTTTTAGATTTTTAAAAAACTTTTAATTTAATTTTTGTTTGTTTTCTGGACTTAGTTATTAAATGACGACTACTATGGGTAAGAGTTACTACTAAATAGTTTAAGATGTCAAAATCGTTTTTAAAAAAATAATTTCAGACAAGTTTGTCTTGTGAAGAGAGACCAAGTGCCAGAAACTGGTCGACATATATATATATATATATATATATATATATATATATATATATATATATATATGTATGTATAAATCACGTGTCTGTTTGTCCCTCTGTTTGTTACTTATAAAAAATTCACACTGTTTGACCGATTTTGACAAAACGTCGCTCACAGGTAGATCTTGATAAAGGGAGTGTCATAGGCTAGCTCAAACATTGCTACCAGCTGTCTGCCTGTATTTTTGTTCCTTATACAAATTCACACCGTTTGACCGATTTTGACGTAAGTTGGTACACTGGTAGATCTTTATACGGGGAGTGTCATAGGCTCGGTTAAAATCGTCTAATAGCTGTTTGTCTTTCTGGTCGGTCCTTGTATAAATCCACACAATTTGACCGATTTTTACCAAACTTGGCACACACGTTGGTCTCTCTCTCTCCCTCTCTCTCTGTCTCTCCCTCTTACTCTCTCTCTGTCTCTCTCTCTTACTCTCTCACTCTCTCTCTCTCTTTCACTCTCCCCCCCCCCATTCTCTCTATTAAAGCGCGTGTAAACAGATATTTGAGCTTATGTAGGCAAGTAAAACAAATAAAAAAAAATGTTGGGAGTATGTTGAAATGTATAGGTATTCTATTAGGAGGGAGGTGGAGCGAATGGCTATTCTTTTCGAATAAAGCAGAAGGAAATTGGTTCCTATACGAAGGAGTGGATGGAAAGCCACGTCGGCAATACACTGTCCTCTTTATTACCTAAACCCAGCCGTGCAAAGGACACTTAGGCTTTCGGCAATAAACGTTTTTACAACTGAAATACCTTGCATGAGGATTTCGCCCTTATAGTAAATAAAGTTGAAAGCGTGCCGATTTTAGTTCGGGAAGATGGACATAAATATTTTCCAGTGGTGGATGTGGAAAAATATATATTTATTTCATGGGGGTCTCCCGTAGTCTAGTGGCTAGCGCGCTGGATTCATAAGCGGGAGATGGTGGGTTCGATTCCCACCTCCGGCAGGAATTTTCTCATCTCAAGGCTCGCTGGGAAAATTCCTCGCTGCACCCTGGATATCGGCGCTAATGACCTAGAAGTAGATGCGCCGTAAAAAAAAAAAAAAAAAAAAAAAAAAAAAAAAAAAAAAAAAAAAAATTTATTTCATTTTGTATCAATAGGCCTCGGGTACGATACGAGCGAAGGGCGATGAGCCATAAGCTCATGAATGCGAAGCTGGAGTGCAGTAGGAATGTGGGAGGACTGGCTACAATAGGCATGAGCGAACGGGCGACGTGGCTTCCAGGTTCCAGCCTGCCGCTCATCTCTTAGCCCAGACTTTAATATTTTTCTCGTCGCTAACCCCAGACATTATATTTTTCATGCTACAAAAAAGGCTACAGCCTCTAAATCTTAACCGATTTCAATGCATTTTTTAAAAAATGAAAGCTAATAAAATTTAGAACAACTTTGTCACATTTATGGTTTTTGTTTCCCTTGTTTATTAGATTACGTGAAAAGATGTTTATAACCATCCAAAGTTTATAACCTTCCAATGTTTATAACCTTTCAATGCTTATTAACTTCTAGCTACCTTTCTTATAAATAATTTTAAAATATGAATACTATTAAGAGAGAAAATTGGATGATAGTGAATGTGAGCTTTTAATTTCGGAATTACTAAGTATGGAATGACATACACAGTGATATTAAAAATGCAATCATTACCAAGAAAATGGGAGAAGAGGTTGGAAACGCATTAAACATGCAAGGTAAGATATTTTTATTAACTAAGCATTTAAAATATTATTTTTTTTTAATGAAAATTTTAATTAAAACCCGTATATTGGAGTATGCGATGACGGCGACTAAAGGAAATTACCGCCCAGCCGCTCTGATTCGTAGCCAGTGCCCCTCTTCAGCTAAACGCTCGGTCGCTCTGTAGTTGTGTCGCTCATCGCTCATCGGTCGTATAGTACCCGTGGCCTTACCCTAAAAAGATAGCTGTTCGAACTCCAGTCACGTTGAAAATGGTTACTTGAATAAACAAAATATTCATCAACAACCTTGCAAACAGAGGGAGGATATGATATCGAGCTCCATCATACGAAGGAAGAGGGATTGGGAAAAAGTCCGACTCGCAGGAACTGCGTCATCTTAGCGCGGTTACGTACATCTCGAAGAAATGGGATAGATTAGCATCACAAATCACAGGAAACTGACAGTAGCCAACTTACACAGAAACGGATAATTCTTAATCTGTATAAGTCAATACAATTATGTACTGAAAACGTACTTACTCTTTGACTACTGCTTAGAAGGCTCTATTCTAAATAACCGTCGTCATTTTAAAAATTCGTTGTCATTATAAGTATCTTGTTTTACTAGCAAATTCGTTTTACTGTCATAATCAACTGTAAATATGTGCTTCATGGTGAATAAAAGTCCATTCTGTCGTGGGTTAAATCTTTCTATGAAATAAGAAATAAAGATAACTTCAGTTGGAGGCTATGAGGAAGGTTATATAGACAGACGAATTCAAAACAAACTACGTCATCATGATTAGCCACAGCCATCTTGATTACCACAACCACTCCAAACTTATTATTACTTATACCTTTCACCGTTTCTTAGCTTATTTTACTACTATACTAATTTTAATGATAAATGCAATTTAAAACAAGAAACAACCAATAAAAAAGTGAGATAAACAAAGAGAAAAACCCTTTCAAAACAAACATTTTTTAAGGTAGGGATTGTCGGGGTTCGGTCACTGCTATTTAATAAAACTACATTTTATCATAAAAATGGTTTTATTGTGCCGACGTTTCGGCTTGAACTTCAAGCCTTCATCAGGGCTGTAAAAAACAAGTAGGACGGATGTAATACTGAAATATACATATATATATATATATATATATATATATATATATATATATATATATATATATATGCCTACATACACAAATACACATACATATATACATACATATATATATATATATATATATATATATGGAAAAAGACAAAACATAAAATACTAGAACATAATATATAGAAGAACAATGTGCTCTAGAAGTGTTTGGATTATTAGGAAAACAGATATAAGAATAACAGATTACATATTAGATTAGATATAAGAATAACAATATGGGCTTACCGATGGGAAGATAGAGAACTATTCCTCACAAATGCGGGATCATTTCTGACAGTTAATACAGGGAAACATAGGAAGAAAGGAGGTGGTGAGGGGGGGGGGGGTTCTGGACCACCCAATGGACAGAGAATATAGAAGATGAAAGAAAGAGCGGCGAAAGCGGCGAAGTACAGTAAGGGGTCACAAAGTCATAAGGCAGGGGGGCAGGTATAAAGGGCTATATTGCAGGCGGTATAGGGGATTAGGATGGAGTTTTTAATAAATGGAAGATGTTGGAGTACGTAGAGGAGATGACTTCTTTGTCAATTTTGTCATTAACTGGGTTATTTTCTAGGTGGATAAAAATTGATTCGGAAAAGAGGCGTTTGTCTTCGTTGGATTCAGTGGAAAGGATGGAGTATAGGTCAAAACCAAAGTCATGTCCGTCTGTGATGGCATGTCTAGTTAAAGCTGTCTTTATGTCTTTATTCCGGACATCGTTTTTGTGGTTGTTGATACGTTTTCTTACTGGGTTTTTAGTCTGTCCAATGTACGCACTATTGCACTATTGGACAGACTAATCCCCTATACCGCCTGCAATATAGCCCTTTATACCTGCCTCCCTTTCCATTAACACAACATTTAATGACTTTATGACCCCTTACTGTACTTCGCCGCTTTCGCCGCTCTTTCTTTCATCTTCTATATTCTCTGTCCATTGGGTGGTCCAGAACCCCCCCCCCCCCACCACCTCCTTTCTTCCTATGTTTCCCTGTATTAACTGTCAGAAATGATCCCGCATTCGTGAGGAATAGTTATCTATCTTCCCATCGGTAAGCCCATATTGTTATTCTTATATCTAATCTAATATGTAATCTGTTATTCTTATATCTGTTTTCCTAATAATCCAAACACTTCTAGAGCACATTGTTCTTCTATATATTATGTTCTAGTATTTTATGTTTCATCTTTTTCCATAAATATATGTATGTATATATGTATGTGTATTTGTGTATGTAGGCATATATATATATATATATATATATATATATATATATATATATATATATATATATGTATATTTCAGTATTACATCCGTCCTACTTGTTTTTTACAGCCCTGGTGAAGGCTTGAAGTTCAAGCTGAAACGTCGGCACAATAAAACCATTTTTATGATAAAATGTAGTTTTATTAAATAGCAGTGACCGAACCCCGATAATCCCTACCTTGCATCATCTACGGTCAACGATCTCCTCTCAAAACATTTTTTAAGTTTTAAGCGCTTATATCTCTGATTGACGTTGCCCCATCGAATATTCTTTCAGAACCTTTTTTGTAGAGAATTTAGTAAGCATTCGAATGGTCACATTCCACTTGGCACGATTTCCTAACCGTTATCGAGATATTTACGAAAAATGTATGAAGATCCGAAAACTTTTCATGTCTATTAATAAAATAATTTTTTTCACATACTTCCTTAACTCCAATTATAACCAAAATTTAAACATCTTAGTTGGGATTAATTTCCAAGTTGTAGAAAATATTTCAATTGAATCCCGCGATTCTAAGTACTCACAAAAATATAATGACTTACAAGAACATTGATTCCACTTTTCTCAGGAACGGTTACAGATATCGTCTTATGAATGGTTTCATTCGTTTTATTATGTTACGAAACCTATAAAACAAGTACCTGCAAGCATATAAACTCAAAAAAAGTCCGACTCGCAGGAACTGCATCATCTTAGCGCGGTTCCTGTTCATATCCCTATTGTCGTTTGAAAAGCTTAGAATAGAAACAGATAATATTTTTCCCATGAAGATGGATGATAAGTAAAGATGGAACGGTGGGGATTCGGCTAAAGAAACCTCAATAAGATTTTTGTTAAAAAGCTTCGTCGCTTTGTTTTAGCCTTCGTCAGCTAAAATGACAAGAAAAAAGTCCGACTCGCAGGAACTGCAGCATCTTAGCGCGGTTCCGTTCATGTCCCTAGTGCCATTTGATAAGCTTAGAAAAGAAATAAACTTATTTTTTTTATATATCTCGTGAAAATTGTCAAAATCCTCTCGAACATCTCGAATAAAAGTGATATTAAGGCGTCAGGGACACCGACAGTAGCTAACTTTTACACAGAAGCGGAAATTACAGAATCTGGCTCTCATTCTAAAGCAAAGCTCTATAAATCAATACAAAATATGCCTAATAAAGCCTTTCTAGAGGATACAGAAGCATGGGCGTATATGAGGGGGGGGGGGGGGCTGAGGGGGCTGCAGCCCCTCCTGAAATTTTGAATTGATGATAAAAACTTCTCGTAAAACCCTTAAAAATAAATTAAATAAGATCACTTAGTTCATAAAACATATTTTATTTTACGTGCAATAGCGTTTTAGTTGCCCAAAACTATTCCAAGCCCTAAATATTTAGTATTCCATACCCTGGAAATGGTCTCAGCCCCCCCCCCGAAATTGTTTTTATATACGCCCATGTACAGAAGGATCAAGAAGAAGTACACAAGATTGAGTAGAATACCCTGCCTAATATAGCCTATATAGAATAATATGCCGAATAAAACGTATCTAGTAAATACACAAGGACAAATAAAAGTCTTGACGAATAACAAGTCAAAAAAAAAACTTTATTTAACAAAATAAAACAAAGTTTAGTTGCCCAACTACAATAGAATAATATACCTAATTAAGTCTACGGAGTAGACACAAATGGACCAAAAACAAGTCTTGTGGAATATTGATTTTTTTCTAATTAAATACTTTTTATCAATATTTAGTATATAACCTTTGTTGAAAATTATTGATTGCTAATTGATGAATCGGTTTACAACTAAGTAGTCTTTATGAATATTTAGTATATAACCTATTTTTGGATCTGTGTTTTTGGGGTGCTCTCCGCCTAGGCTTTGTATTTGTGTCGGCAGTTACCTGGGGTATATTTACAGCTCTTGAGGATTAACTCTTAGCAGGTAAATTTCCTGCGGCCCCATTGTGTTCTACGGGCATTGAACTGCCATATACGCTCATAGTATCTAACCGTTGTGAAGTTTATTTTTTGGATTTAGGACTTAATATACATATGTAGACTAAATCATAGCAAGAAGTAATCCTCCGTCGTCGGTTCTTAACTATGTAGACTCGCTAATGTTATCCAATCTTAGATACATCGTATTTAAAATCCACAGCAAAAACACGACATTTCATCAGAATCCCCTGCTGAATAAAACTTATATAGAATAATAAGCAAAATAAAGCCTATCTAGTGGATAAAAATAGAGGAAAAAAGCCGTTCGTGGTGGCAGAAAATCTTAAAAGTATTTCGCTCAGAAATCTCCGAAATATTGTCACTAATTTTACGTATCCTGTTTTATAGCCAAATAGATTTATATTCTATAATCAATAAGAAAAACCTACTAACAATAAAAAACTATGGGTAACAGATGAAAATAGGGAATACCAAGAATAATTCTAAAGAACGAAATCAACACCAGTAATGTAATCTAGATATTCATACGGCATCATCGAATTCTAACAAACAAAATATTGATTCTAATTATAAGTATCCTGTTTTATTGACAAATACATTTGACTACTATAAGCAATTAAAAACACTAGGGAATATGCCAAAGAACTCAGAGTAGGAGCCTCGACAGTTTCAAGACATTTGAAGGAAATCGACAAATCCAAAGCTGACATTACTTCGCTTATTCAAAACTTTCTTTAGAACCTTTCTTGTAGACCATTTAGTAAGCTTTCGAATGGTAACCTTTCGCTTCCCAAGATTTTCAACCGTTTTCGAGATATTAAGAAATTATACGAAGTTCCCAAAACTTTTCATTATTTCTGACAACAGAAAATTGGTCTCATTTTACCTATCCTGTTTTACACACACATACATGTTCCTTACAAATACAACATAAGAAATTAAAGAAATAAAAAGCAATAAAAAACCAAGGGAAAGAGACAAAAATTACAAAAAGAACGACAAAAACCCGTTCATAAGAACAAAACAGACGTATTTGAAGTTTTAAGCATTTATTTCTCCGATTGACATAACCTAATCAAAAATAGTTTTAGAATCATTTTTGTAGAGAATTTAGTAAGCTTTCAAATAGTTTCAATCCACTTACCACGATTTCCCAACCGTGTTCGAGATATTAATGAAAGTATACGAAGTTTCCAAAACTTTTCATATCTGTTCATAAAATATTTTATTCTAACCCTTCCTTAACTCCAAACGTAACATAACTTTCAACATATTAGTTTTAATGAAAGTAGAACATGCACATAATGTTTCAACTGAATCCCGTTATTCTAAGTACCCAAACGAAAAACGGTATTCAAAAACTATTTTTCCAATTTTCTCGACAACGGTTAAAGCTATCGCCTTGAAAATGGTTTCATTCGTTTTTCTAGCCCAAGAAGCCTATAAAACGAGTACTTACAAGCTTATGAACTCAAAAACGTAAGCGTTACGATTTTTTCTGAGCGAATTTCGCCCCAAACGCCATCTTCCAGTGGGCGGATTTTGCTGGTTAACGAACTTGACCTTTCAAATTGGACGACAGATTTTTGTACCAAATTTCATCAAAATCGGACCATTCGTCTTCTATTTAGAGAGCGAACAGACAAATATATATATATATATATATATATATATATATATAAATAAATATATACATATATATATATATACAAATTTGAACCACCGTTATTTTCGGTTTCTAGGGGTTCTGAAACGCAAAATTTTCTAGTCGGCACTTCCGGATTGTTTCATTGTATCAACCTTATAAGCGGGGTTCCTCCCTATGGGGGAGGGAGGAACCGCGCTAAAACAGAAATTAATACAGAAACAAAAAAAAAGTTTATAATTGAGATAAGTAACAGAACTATAAATACAATTAACTTATTATAAAAGAACAATTTCGTCTTAAATTCTTAGAATGAGTAGAATGAAAATCAATAGAAACATAACAGAAAAAGAAGAAAAAAATGGCTATTTTACTGAAGTTTATGTAAGTAAAGGTGTTTATAATAACATTAATTGATTTTACAAAGAAATAAGAAACTACATACCAATGAAAACTATAGTAGCTAATAGTAAAATTAATTAATTTTACAAAGAAATAAGATACAACATACCAATGGAAATGCCGGGAGGCAGAGGAAGACCAAGGTTAACAGTTAAGTAACCATTGTGGATAATATTTTCCTCGGCCCTTGTTCAAAGGGTTTTATGGCTTTACCTGGTCGTGGTCCGCCAGAACCCTAGAATCCTCTTCTACCGATACTTCATTTCATACGTTTCAAGGAATTGGAAAATATCAAAATTTTTCTTATATTCCTGTGTTCTTTTACTATAGTAATAAATCTAGAAAGAAAACCAATTGAAAAATAAAATAAAAAAAAAACCTACAGCATGAAGGCAATTGAAAATATTCAAAAGACGTCATCGAATCTTTTTCTCTTGGCAAGCTATATTTCTAACAATGAATTGTTTTTCTTATTTTACCTAATCTGTTTTATTGTCAAATACATTACCCAACTATAAGCAATTAAAAAATAACAAGGAATAGAAACAGACAAAAAGAACTGTTCGAATAAACGAAATCAATTACTTCAAAGTATAAGCACTTATTTCTCCGATTGACATCACCTAATCAAAAATTGTTTCAGAATCTTTTTTGTAGAGAATTTATAAAGCTTTCAGATAATTTCTATCCACTTATCACGAGTTCCCAACCGTGTTCGAGATATAAATGAAATTATACGAAGTTCCCAAAAATTTCATGTCTGTTCATAAAATATTTTATTCTAACCCTACCTTAACTCCAAACGTAACCAAAAGTTTAACATGTTAGTTTTGATGAAATTCAAACATGCAAAAAATGTTTCAACTGAATTCCATGATTCTAAGTACCCAAACCAAAAACTATATTCAACAACTATTTTTCCCATTTTCTCGAAAACGGTTAAAGCTATCGCCTTGAAAATGGTTTCATTCGTTTTTCTTGGCCAAGTAGCCTATAAAACAAGTACTTACAAGCATATGAACTCAAAAACGTAAGCGTTACGATTTTTTTTGCGCGAATTTCGCCCCAAACGCCATCTTCCAGTGGGCGGATTTTGCTGGTTAACCAACTTGACCTTTCAAATTGGACGACGGATTTTTGTACCAAATTTCATCAAAATCGGACCATTAGGCAAGCCAGAAATGAGCGAACAGACAAATATATATATATATATATATATATATATATATATACACAAATTTGAACCACCGTTATTTTCGGTCTCTAGGGGTTCTCAAACGCGAAATTTTCTAGTCGGCACTTCCAGATTGTTTCATTGTATCAACCTTATAAGCGGGGTTCCTCCCTATGAAGGGAGGGAGGAACCGCGCTAAAACGTAAGCGTTACGATTTTTTTTTGCGCGAATTTCGCCCCAAACACGATCTTTCAGTGGGCGGATTCTGCTGGTTAACGAACTCGACCTTTTAAATTAGACGACAGATTTTTGTACCAAATCGGATCGTTAAAATCGGATCATTTTTGAGCTTGCTAGAGCGCGAACAGACAAGCATATATATAAATATATATATATATATATATATATATATATACAAATTTGGGCCACCTATATTTTCGTGATCTGTAGGGTCTGAAACGTGAAAGTTTCTAGTCGGCACTTCCGGATTGCGTCGTGAGGTCAACCTCATAAGCGGGTTCTCCCTATGGAGATAGGGAGTAACCGCGCTAAAAAGTAATTCGAACCTTTTAAAGATCACGAGAGGGTTGACCACGTAGAGGTAGGCAGGCAGAGGAGATTTTTTTCCGACCTTAGAAGATCTCTAAGATCGATCCCCAACTTGCAAATAGATTGTGGACGTCCATGTCGCGCTTCGCCAAGACAAAAATTAATGTGATGATCATTGTAGTGTCTTGTTAAAATAATTTAAAACACTCTGAAGTAGCAGGACGTAATTCTTGCGAAAGACAATGTTGGAAAAAAAAACAACCACTGAAGAATGGAAAAAAAACAACCACTGAAGAATGAAAAAAAACCAACCACTGAAGAATGGAAAAATCCCTATTAATAGCAAATATAAACATTTGAACCAGCGTTATCTATAGGTTCTGGAACGAAAAATGTTTTGGTCAATCTTATAAGCGGGGTTCCTTCATATAGAGAGAGGGAGGAACCGCGCTAAAAATAAAGATATAAAAGTCCAACTCGAAGGAACTGCAACAGAAGAGCGCGTTTACGCTTTTATCCGTAGTGTCATTTGAAAAGGTCGCTTGATTTTCGGCGTCTGTATATAAGGGGGGGCTGAGGGGGCTGCAGCCCCCTTCGAAATTTTGCGAAATTTAGGTTTGATCGGTAACAATGTGTCATAAACCCTTTAAAAGAGATTAAATAAGATCACTTAGTTCATAAAAAATATTTTATTTTGGGTGTAATAGCGTTTTAGTTGGTTAAAACTATTCCAAGTTCTAAATTGTTATTATTCCATACACCGGAAATAGTCTCCCCCCCCCAAAATTTTCCCGGCCCCTCCCGAAATTATTTTTTAACTACGCCCATGGGAAACTGGCAGTATCCTGAGCGGAAACTACCCCTCCTTATTCCTCAAGCAGAATACAAATATATTATATAATAACAAAAATATTAATATCCATTAAAAACTAGTAAATAAATTCAAGACTGGTCTCAATATTTCGTCGCACAACCTTTATGAGATCTTCCATATAAAACAGGTAAACCTCAACTGGTTCAAAATAAAAGATCACTTTCCCAGATAGAAGCAGGTAAGCATTGCAAATATTAGCACTTCTATATGTCACTAGGTAAATGTGACAACTCCGTAAAGAGGATTGGAACAACTAGAAATTACACCCAAAGAGTAAGTTGCCAATAAAAGATGGGGTATACACCATGCTTCATTAGAAAGGGAAGAAATTGAGACCAGTGGAATTTGGTTCTCATGATATAGCTAAATTATGAATAACCAAATTCAAAGATGGAGTAAAAACCACTGCCTTGGATACTCGTAACTACATTTTCAACCAATAACCGAGAAGTTAAGTGGTTACATTTCCTAATTACAAACTAGTGACGGTCGATCTCGAACATGAATCGATCTTTTGAATCAATTCGAATCGAAATGAATAGATCTATCTACAAAAAAGATCGAGAAGTTCAGATCGATGCAAAATATCAAGGCTCAAAAGATCAATCTTCATAACGGATCGATTTTCGTTATGGATCATTTCACGTTTACTTACAATTACCTACGAAATTCTTATTTCATTTCGACTCGAACCGATTCTCATCCGAGAATAGCCCATCACTACTACGAATCGACCTAAATAAGTCGATTTAAATACTTAATAATATGAAAAATTTATCTGTAACCTAAGAGAAGAAATATTTTAGACCTTTTTTCATCAAAAGTATTATACAATGAAACTACTACTGTTAAATCATATTGAAATATGAATATGGATATTACTACATATACGTATGTTTATGAAATGAGGAAAAAATGAATAAAATAATAATAATAGACAAAAATTGTTATAAAAATTAAGAGCGCAGTTTGAAACCTTTTTAGCTCTTTCCTCCGAAGGAAAGTAGCTATTGAGGTTGCACTTATGACGGAATTTTTGAAAAATTTCTTCAAATCTTTATCGATCCTGCCTAGTAGACACCGAAAATGACCCCCGTTAAAATTTATATATAGGGGAAGGTTTTGTACCTCTGGCCGTCTTGTACCTTTGACCACCCAGGCTGTGGCGACCTGTAGCAATATTTTATAAATTTTGGTGTAATTAGTGTTTAGCTCCTTCCCCAGAGGGCTTGTACTTTGGATTATTCCAGTCAAAGAGGATTCTTGCAAAAAATACTTATCCATTTCTATAATAAAAATGTAAGTTATTTATTGATGACGTTTTGCCTCATAATATTTTTTGTATTAAATCTTTTTAGATGGAAATAATTTGACGAAGTAGCTATTACAATAAGAAACATGGTGTAGCTTCTGAAATTGATTTATCTTAACCCTAAAATTTTTAGCATACTTTTTAATTTACACTACCAGGGTGTTGTACCTCTGACCACGACGAGTTGTTGTACCTTTGACCAGGTCAAAAGTACAACACACCTGAGTAATTTTTACATAATTCAACTTTTATGTTCTTCTGCTACAAATTCTTTAAAAAAAAATTAATATTGGTTTCTTCAATTGTTAAAAGAATTTAAAAAATAATAAATTAAATAAGTTCAAACTGACTTTATTAATCCTCAGTGTAGCAGTTCGAACCTATCGCCCCTTATCGTTCCACTTGAAGTTGTAAGACCTCATCGAAAAGCGGAGGCAAGGAAAATGTCAAATAGGGGCCGGCCTAAAGGGGAAACCTCGTATCCTGACAGATTTACCTGAAAAGCTAATTATTGAAGCTGAAAAAAAACGAAAGCACCACCCTAAAGAAGATGTAAGTGAAAATTTGTATATTGATGAAAATTTTTATAATATTGATGTAGAAGACATTGTGGCTAAACTCCCATACCCTACTATTGCTAGTGGATCTGCTTGACAGTTCAAACGTTTATTGGTTGGACTGGATTTTTCAGCATATTAAGCATAACATAATACCAATAATAGCTTTTTATTATGCTTACATCCATATTCTGTATTTATTAAACTTACAATTAATTATAATATTACTTAATACAATTTTTTTTTCTGCACTGCTGTGTTGTTTTTACGTGGTCAGAGGTACAACTCCCCATGGTCAAAGGTACAACTACATGTTGTACCTTTGACCACTGTACGATTATTTTTTTAAAAATTAATAAAAAATATTAAATGTATAGTTAGAACCTTGAAAAAATTAAATATGATAAACAATAGAATACTAATTACAATGAAATAAAAAAAATGAATTTAGCGTTAATATTCAAGCTAAAAAAATTCAATTGTTCAAAGTGGTCAAAGGTACAACACCTTCCCCTATATATATATATATATATATATATATATATATATATATATATATATATATATATATATGTGTGTGTGTGTGTGTGTGTGTGTGTGTGTGTGTGTCTGATAACACGATAGCGGCCAGCGTTTTTGTTTTTTCTTCACGAAACGTGGTATATAGCGTTCATTCAGCAAACGATTTAACGAGTTCGTTAACCACCAAAATCGGTCCACCGGGAGAGGGGGTTTACCCCGCACCCAAAACACTAATTTGACCATGCCAGTTATTGTTATATTTCAACGAAACTCGGTATTCGTTATATTGATCTAAAGGGAGAAATACTTTGTAAAAATAAACTAAATCGGTTCATTAGGAGGGGGCGGGGGTTTATTCCGGACCCACATTACCAAATTGCCACTACCGTGAGAGCCGTAATTCTTGTTACATTTCACCGAATCTCGGTATTCGTGATGGTAATCAACAGAGAAAAATGGGTTGTAAAAATAAACTAAATCGGGTTATTTGTAGGGGGGGGGGGGGTTACTCCGGACCTAAAGGAGTAATATACTCATACCAGTCGTAATTTCTGCTGTATTTATTTTTTTTTTTTTTTTTATTTTTTTTTTTTTTACGGCGCATCTACATCTAGGTCATTAGCGCCGACATCCAGGGTGCAGCGAGGAATTTTACCAGCGACCCATGGGATGATAAAATTCCTGCCGGAGGTTGGGAATCGAACCCACCATCTCCGCTTATGAATCCAAGGCGCTAGCCATTAGACCACGGGAGACCCTTCTGCTGTATTGTAACGAAACGCGGGGGAGTACCCGCGACGTATACGTCGTGGGTATCTCATGAGAAGAAGTGTTGTACAAATGAAGTAAATCGGTCTATTGGAAACGAGGGTTTACTTTAAACTCTGTTTCATTAGAATTAGCCCGCCAGACGTAGGTTCCCAAAGCCGCCGCGAGGAGCGCTTTCTCCCACTAGGGGGACTGAATCCTGATCCTGCGTCATATCAAAAGACGGAAAATGAAGTTTTTGTGTATTTATTAAGTAGTGCAGTATCATGTATAAACATAACTCTGGAAGCAAATTATTTACAAAATTAATAATTGAACAATTCTCATGACAAATGTAAATGAGCAGAACTATTCACGTTTTTATTTTATTTATATAGGTTATTTACAGCAAATTATTGAGTAATGTAGTCTACACTACAAAAATTCTGAGGAAAGTGCTTAGTTATGCAGCTCCTGCGTGAAGGACTTTTTTCGTTATATTACCGTCTAGTTGGAGAAACGGAAGGTATTTAGTCGTTGTATAATGTTATTGTTCTATTAAAAATATGTTGCTGGACAAAGGACAAAGGTCTGTAAATTTATTCTTCAGTTAATAAATGAGATTGAGTAACAATAGGTGAGAATAATTATTTGAATATTTGAAATAAAAAAACATTTTATTTAATGGTATTCTAGATAGATAGATTCTTTTGGTGAATCAGAAGGGGGGTTGACTTTGAACTATGTATGATTAGAATTCAGCCATCAAACGTAGGTTGGTAAAGCTACCACTAGGAGCGCCTCTGTTTTGTTATGACTTTATATGGGTTGTTTTCTTTTGACTTCTACCACTAGGGTTGCTGTATCCAGTACCTGCGTTATTATTGTTAGGCTTTTAATATTCATCCAGATCAATAGGCGAAAATGGGAAGTTGTTGTGTATTTATTAAGTAGTGTAATTCCACGCATACACAATACACGGGAAGAAAATTTATTATTGAAACAGTTGCTCATTACAAATGTAGAAGAGCAGAACTATTCATGTTCTTATATTATTTATATAGGTTATTTTAAGAAAATTATCCCTGCGTGACCGAAGTTTTTGCATTTTTAGTTGCTGAGTTTTTCTGGATTCTGGATAGGGAAAGAAATATCTGAAAAAGAAAAAATTGTTTATTTTGAAAAATCTGCAACTATCTAGTAGGTAAGATTTTAAGCAAATTTCGTGAGTGCAACCCCAATATCTACATTTCTTCGGAAAGTGGTAAAAGGAGCGTTGGAAGGGAGTAAGACACGATTGTCGGAATGGGAAATCAAGAACCTTGGAGTGTTGTAGTTGAGACTCTGAATTCTAAATCTATTCTTGATGTGATTCGGAAGGTGCTGCAGTTTCTTCGACAGACTTATGAATGGGATTGTGAAATATAGGCCTCGTTAAAAAGCTCCTCTTGTAAGATTCATACATTGGACGCTGTATTTCAAAGTGAAATCATCAAATACATACATACATACATTCATAGGGGATATCATTACTAGTGCAGCTTCCTTCAGATTCCTTATGTGGTTTCCTTTGAGCGCCTTTCTTCCCTTCCTCCATAGGGAGGAAATCAACTTAAGGGTGCACCTACATTGCTCCCGATCCGAAATTATAGCCACCGATTGTCGGAAGCAAAACAAACACCAGCGTCTCATTGGAGGTCCAACATTAGTCCCGACCGGATCCGATCCGATTCGGTGGCTATAAAATTCTCGTGTTACAGCGTTTGTGACCGAACTCCTTCGAAACGGCTTGACCGATTTGTATGTCATTTTTTTGTGTATTCAGTAGGTCTGAGAATAGGATGTAAACTATTTTTCATATCCCTAAGTGATTAGGGTGGCCCACCCCAAAAATATATATTTTTCATTTTAAAGACAAAATATTTAATTTTAATTTTTATGATTTGGCATTAAAAAATACATACAACCCTAAATTGTCAACTTTCTACCACCAATCCCCATTTTATTATAACGATATTAGTACTTTAATCACAAAAAATAAATATTAGATTAAATCCAACCAAAAATAAATTTTAATTAAAATTTAGTTTTATTCAACATATGATCTTTTCAGAAAGAGAAGTATGGCTCCAGATTCTAACCTGTTCCTGAAGTTTTTACAAATTTACTTTATGGGAGGTGAGTGACTCCGAAAGCGCACTTGCCAATCGCTTGGCTGCACGTTGGTGCTTCATGAACCTCAATTCACGGTTTGCGAGGCGCATCGTCAGTGAGCTGGACGATCTATTGAATGAGCAGAATGAATTTTTGAAATTATCTAAATCACACATGCACAAATTACAAAGTGACAATCACGCTATCGTCATCAATCCTGATAAAGAACCACCTAAAGAGTACATGCAAAGACGGATATTCCATAAATATTAAACAAGGAGATCCCGAAACAGGTACAGGATTGTTATTTCACTACCAAAATATTCACTACAAATAATGCATATGGCAAAACAACGTTTGCCGGGTCAGCTAGTATATATATATTAAAGGCCCGCTAATCCAAACTAATTGGGACCGAACCCTGTTCGGATTAGGCCACGTTTTAGTCACATAATGCCATACATGGACTTCATGAGGCATATTATCCGTCGTTTGAGTCATGAATTAGAGGTGAGAAATTGCGTATTCTAGTACACTGTACAGTAGTCCAACTGGGATCGCAAGAATGTGCGAATGACGAAACGTAGCTTCTTAGCGCTGATTTAGTTTTTAATTCATTTATTTATGAGCACCCGCAACTAAGGTGATGTGCTCGAAACAATTATACAGATTCATTTCTAGTTGTAATTAAAAAAAAAATAATATAAATAAAGAAATACATTGTGAATTCTTAATAATAACAGATAAAATACTTTAGAACAATGTTCATGTGGTTACAAATAAGGTCTGTTTACAATTACTTCGAGATAGAAGGTGTAAAATAAGAAGTTGTTTAGCACTGTTGTTGATACTGTGAATAAGGTATATACAAAATTTGATAATGAACAAAATTATTGAACAACGTAAGAATCGGGAAAACGAGAAAGGCAGTAACTCTTAGGAGGGGAAAATGTATTAGTAACAGAAAAGGTGAAAATAAGAAGAGAAGTCAAAAAAAAAAAAAAAAAAAAAAAAAAAAAAAAAAAAAAAAAAAACAACCGTTGAGCGTTATGGTGTTAAATTGATGCCGATATACGAGTATATTCGTATTATAAACACAAGAATATTAATGTATAATGGTAACGAAGAGTTATATTATATATATATTTTTTTGTTTCCCCTTTTAAATACAGTATACTTGTTAGATTTTATGGTGTATGTTTATGTTATGAAAATGTTGTAATATGGTTTTAATATGTGGGCTGTTTTCCGTTAACAGTTCTTGAATGTCATAAGGTATGTTTAGTAGATTTATCTGTCTGCATTCTGTAAGTATATGTTTTATAGTAAGAGTCCTGTTACAGTACTGGCAAATTTGCCAGTACTGTAACAGGCGCTGATTTAGTTCATTGAATCATTTATTTTCATAACAATGAATCATTTATTTTCAGTATAAGGCGCTCATTGAATCATTTATTTTCAGTATAAGGCGCTGATTTAGTTCATTGAATCATTTATTTTCATAACAATGAATCATTTATTTTCAGTATAAGGCGCTCATTGAATCATTTATTTTCAGTATAAGGCGCTGATTTAGTTCATTGAATCATTTATTTTCATAACAATGAATCATTTATTTTCAGTATAAGGCGCTCATTGAATCATTTATTTTCAGTATAAGGCGCTGATTTAGTTCATTGAATCATTTATTTTCATAACTAAATTATCATTTAGTTATTATTTTAACGTCCATTATAATGAACACAGAATTTTAGGACGCCTTATCTATAGGTCCCCACCCTTTTCTAGCCAGGATAGGGCTGATGCCTTTTGTTTGTTCGAAAGAATAGCCACCACCTAGTGGGAATCGAACCCACGACCCTTGGAATGGAGTGTTAAGTTCTCACGCCTTAACACTCAAGGCTACCGGGCCAGTGTTGGGCAATAATCATTCAGAATAATGAATAAATTTAATATTTCATTCTGAATAATGAATAATTTGTCATTCATTATTCGCCGATTCAATGAATAATGTAACTTTTTATTTTTATTCATTATTGAATAACAATGATTTCTTGGATGAAAATTTTTATTGAATAAAAATGATTTATTGACTGAAAATGTTTATTGAATGAAATCGACTTATTTGACTGAAGTTTTTCGTTTAATACAAATGATTTATTTTAATATTTTTTTCTAATAAAAATGACTATGTTCATTACATTTTTTCTCACTTTTAATCAAAATTATTTATTTAAGTCATACTATTTATTTGAGTTTGTTGTTTCATGAAGCTCATTATTCTAAATGTATAAAAATAATGAATGAAGTATGAAAAATAATTAATTATTCATTAAATAAAAAAATCATTCAATGAATAACTGAATAAATTCTTATTCAATAAAAATTTATTGAATAATGAGCCAACCCTGTTATTCATTGAATAAAAAATAAATCAGTGGATGAATAACTTAATCAATGAATAAATTTTTATTTAAGAAACGTTTATGTGAATGATTATTGAATAATGCCCAAATCTGCTACCGGGCCTCCCTTTCTTGGACTCAGAAGAAGATAATTTACTTTACCTCTCAGATAATTGTTTATTTTTCACGTTTAGTCTGAAAGGAGTACACAACATATTTTAGTAAAATCTTGTTTTCAATTTTAAGTAAAGCTCTATTCGGAATTTTAGCGCGGTTCCTCCCTCCCCCATAGGGAGGAACCCCGCTTATAAGGTTGATACAATGAAACAATCCGGAAGTGCCGACAAGAAAATTTCGCGTTTCAGAACCCCTAGAGACCGAAAATAACGGTGGTTCAAATTTGTATATATATATATATATATATATATATATATATATATATATATATATATATATATATATACAAATTTGAACCACCGTTATTTTCGGTCTCTAGGGGTTCTGAAACGCGAAATTTTCTATATATATATATATATATATATATATATATATATATATATATATATATATATATTTATTTATATATATATATATATTTGTCTGTTCGCTCATTTCTGGCTTCCCTGATGGTCCGATTTTGATGAAATTTGGTACAAAAATCTGTCGTCCAATTTGAAAGGTCAAGTTCGTTAACCAGCAAAATCCGCCCACTGGAAGATGGCGTTTGGGGCGAAATTCGCGCAAAAAAAATCGTAACGCTTACGTTTTTGAGTTCATAAGCTTGTAAGTGCTCGTTTTATAGGCTTCTTGGGCTAGGAAAACGAATGAAACCATTTTCAAGGCGATAGCTTTAAGCGTTTTCGAGAAAACTGAAAAAATAATTTTTGAATGCCGTTTTTGGTTTGGGTACTTAGAATCATGGAATTCAGTTGAAACATTTACTGCATCTTCTACTTTCATTAAAACTAATATGTTGAAATGTTGGTTGCGTTTGGAGTTAAGGAAGGGTTAGAATAAAATATTTTATTAACAGACATAAAAAAGTTTTGGTAACTTTGTATACTTTCCTTAATATCTCGAAAAAGATTAAGAATCTTGGGAAACGGAACAATACCATTGGAAAGCTTACTAAATGCTCTACAAAAAAGGTTCTAATGAAAGTTTTGATTAGGCGATTTCAATCGGAGAAATAAGTGCTTAAAACTTTAAAGTAATTGATTTCGCTTATTCGAACTGTTCTTTTAGCGCGGTTCCTCCCTCCCCCATAGGGAGGAACCCCGCTAATAGGGTTGATACAATGAAACAATTCGGAAGTGCCGACTAGAAAATTTCGCGTTTCAGAACCCCTAGAGACCGAAAATAACGGTGGTTCAAATTTGTATATATATATATATATATATATATATATATATTTATTTATATATATATATATATATATATATATATATATATATATATATATATATATATATATTTGTCTGTTCGCTCTCTAGATAGAAGACGAATGGTCCGATTTTGATGAAATTTGGTACAAAAATCCTTCGTCCAATTTGAAAGGTCAAGTTCGTTAACCAGCAAAATCCGCCTACTGGAAGATGGCGTTTGGGGCGAAATTGGCGCAAAAAAAATCGTAACGCTTACGTTTTTGAGTTCATAAGCTTCTAAGTACTCGTTTTATATGATTCCTGGGCTAGGAAAACGAATGAAACCATTTTCAAGGCGATAGCTTTAACCGTTTTCGAGAAAATTGGAAAAATATTTTTTGAATACCGATTTTGGTTTGGGTACTTAGAATCATGGGATTCAGTTGAAACATTTTCTGCATGTTCTAATTTCATCAAAACTAATATGTTGAAATTTTGGTTACGTTTGGAGTTAAGGAAGGGTTAGAATAAAATATTTTATTAACAGACATAAAAAGTTTTAGTAACTTTGTTTACTTTCATTAATATCTCGAAAAAGGTTGAGAATCTTGGTAAACGGAAGGATACCATTAGAAAGCTTATTAAATGCTCTAAAAAAAAAGGTTCTAATGAAAGTTTTGATTAGGCGATGTCAATCGGAGAAATAAGAGCTTAAAACTTTAAAGTAATTGATTTCGCTTATTCGAACTGTTCTTTTTGTCTGTTTTTTATTCCTTGTTATTTTTTAATTGCTTATTGTTGAATAATTTATTTGAAAATAAAACAGGTTAAGAAAAATAAGAAAAACAATTTAATGTTAGAGATATGGATTTCCAAGATATATAGCTTTTCAACTGCCTAGCGTCCTTCCTAGGGAGGGTTCTTTGTCTTTGATTTTGGTACTTAGAATTATGGGATACAGTTGAAACATTTTCTGCATGTTGGAGTTTCATCAACACTAATATGTTGAAATTTTTGTTACGTTTAGAGTAAAGGAAGGGTTAGAATAAAATATTTTATTAACAGACAAAAAAAGTTTTGGTAACTTTGTATAATTTCGTTAGTATCTCGAAAACCGTTGACAATCTTGTGAAGCGGAAGATTACCATTCGGAAGCTTACTAAATGCTCTACAAAAAAGGTTCTGAAGAAAGTTTTAATTAGGCGATGTCAATCGGAGAAAAAAGTGCTTATAGCTTTAAATTAATTGATTTCGTTTATTCCAATGGTTCTTTTTCTCTGTTTTATTTCTTGTTATTTTTTAATTGCTTATAGTTGGATAATGTATTTGACAATAAAACTTGTTAAGTAAAATAACAAAAACAATTTATTGTTAGAAATATAGATTTCCAAGATTCCAAGACCTTGTCAATAGCGGGTCTGTTTCTAGTGTAGCGGACCCTTCCAGGTAAGATTGTAAATCATGATCTTTCAAGACTTTACTACTCACAGGAATGGCGTTAGTGACCTTAAGGGTTGACACGCCATTATAATAATTAATTTAAAAACAAGACTGGTGGAACCAAAATAATAACTGCTTCTATTTTAATCTTTCCAAATTAGACTAGGGATATGAACGGAACCGCGCTAAGATGATGCAGTCCTGCGAGACGGACTTTTTGTCTTTGATTTTGATACTTAAAATTATGGGATTCAGTTGAAACATTTTCTGCATGTTTGAATTTCATCAACACTAATATGTTAAAATTTCGGTTACGTTTGGAGCTAAGGAAGGATTAGAATAAAATATTTTATTAACAGACATGAAATGTTTTGGGAACTTCGTATACATTCCCTGTTATCTTGAAGACGGTTAGGAATATTGGTAAACGGAGGGTTACCATGCGAAAGCTTACTAAATGTTCTACAAAAAAGGTTCTGAAGAAAGTTTTAATTAGGCGATGTCAATCGGAGAAAAAAGTGCTTATAGCTTTAAATTAATTGATTTCGTTTATTCCAATGGTTCTTTTTCTCTGTTTTATTTCTTGTTATTTTTTAATTGCTTATAGTTGGATAATGTATTTGACAATAAAACTTGTTAAGTAAAATAACAAAAACAATTTATTGTTAGAAATATAGATTTCCAAGATTCCAAGACCTTGTCAATAGCGGGTCTGTTTCTAGTGTAGCGGACCCTTCCAGGTAAGATTGTAAATCATGATCTTTCAAGACTTTACTACTCACAGGAATGGCGTTAGTGACCTTAAGGGTTGACACGCCATTATAATAATTAATTTAAAAACAAGACTGGTGGAACCAAAATAATAACTGCTTCTATTTTAATCTTTCCAAATTAGACTAGGGATATGAACGGAACCGCGCTAAGATGATGCAGTCCTGCGAGACGGACTTTTTGTCTTTGATTTTGATACTTAAAATTATGGGATTCAGTTGAAACATTTTCTGCATGTTTGAATTTCATCAACACTAATATGTTAAAATTTCGGTTACGTTTGGAGCTAAGGAAGGATTAGAATAAAATATTTTATTAACAGACATGAAATGTTTTGGGAACTTCGTATACATTCCCTGATATCTTGAAGACGGTTAGGAATATTGGTAAACGGAGGGTTACCATGCGAAAGCTTACTAAATGTTCTACAAAAAAGATTCTGAAACAATTTTTGATTAGGCTATGTCAATCGGAGAAATAAGTGCTTAAACTTTGAAGTAATTGATTTCGTTTATTCGAACGGTTCTTCTTGTTTGTTTTTATTCCTTGTTGTTTTTTCATTGGTTATAGTAGGATAATGTATTTGACAATAAAACAGATTAATTAAAATAAGAAAAGCAATTCATTGTTAAAAATATATCAGGCTGTACCGTATGAAATGTCAGTTTTGGATTTGTCGATTTCCTTCAAATGTCTTGAAACTGTCGAGGCTCCTATTCCGAGTTCTTTGGCATATTCCCTAGTGTTTTTAATTGCTTATAGTAGTCAAATTTATTTGTCAATAAAACAGGATACGTATAATTAGAATCAATATTTTGTTTGTTAGAATTCGAAGATGCCGTATGAATATCTAGATTACAGTACTGGTGTTGATTTCGTTCTTTAGAATTATTCTTGGTATTCCCTATTTTCATCTGTTACCCATAGTTTTTTATTGTTAGTAGGTTTTTCTTATTGATTATAGAATATAAATCTATTTGGCTATAAAACAGGATACGTAAAATTAGTGACAATATTTCGGAGATTTCTGAGCGTAATACTTTTAAGATTTTCTACCACCACGAACGGCTTTTTTCCTCTATTTTTATCCACTAGATAGGCTTTATTTTGCATATTATTCTATTTAAGTTTTATTCAGCAGGGGATTCTGATGAAATGTCGTGTTTTTGCTGTGGATTTTAAATACGATGTATCTAAGATTGGATAACATTAGCGAGTCTACATAGTTAAGAACCGACGACGGAGGATTACTTCTTGCTATGATTTAGTCTACATATGTATATTAAGTCCTAAATCCAAAAAATAAACTTCACAACGGTTAGATACTATGAGCGAATATGGGGGTTCAATGCCCGTAGAAGCAGAAGGTCCGCAGGAAATTTACCTGCTAAGAGTTAATCCTCAAGAGCTGTAAATATACCCCAGGTATCTGCCGACACAAATACAAAGCCTAGGCGGAGAGCACCCCAAAAACACAGATCCAAACATAGGTTATATACTAACTATTCATAAAGACTACTTAGTTGTAAACCGATTCATCAATTAGCAATCAATAGTTTTCAACAAAGGTTATATACTAAATATTGATAAAAAGTATTTAATTAGAAAAAAAACAATATTCCACAAGACTTGTTTTTGGTCCATTTGTATCTACTCCATGGACTTAATTAGGTATATTATTCTAATTTAGTTGGGCAACTAAACTTTGTTTTATTTTGTTAAATAAAGTTTTTTTCTTGACTTTTTATTCGTCAAGACTTTTATTTGTCCTTGTGTATTAACTAGATAGGTTTTATTCGGCATATTATTCTATATAGGCTATATTAGGCAGGGTATTCTACTCAATCTTGTGTACTTCTTCTTGATCCTTCTGTACATGGGCGTATATAAAAACAATTTCGGGGGGGGGCTGAGACCATTTCCAGGGTATGGAATACTAAATATTTAGAGCTTGGAATAGTTTTAGGCAACTAAAACGCTATTACACGTAAAATAAAATATGTTTTATGAACTAAGTGATCTTATGTAATTTATTTTTAAGGGTTTTACGAGAAGTTTTTATTATCAATTCAAAATTTCGGGAGGGGCTGCAGCCCCCTCAGCCCCCCCCCCCCCCCTCATATACGCCCATGCTTCTGTATCCACTAGAAAGGCTTTATTAGGCATATTTTGTATTGATTTATAGAGCTTTGCTTTAGAATGAGAGCCAGATTCTGTAATTTCCGCTTCTGTGTAAAAGTTAGCTACTGTCGGTGTCCCTGACGCCTTAATATCACTTTTATTCGAGATGTTCGAGAGGATTTTGACAATTTTCACGAGATATATAAAAAAAATAAGTTTATTTCTTTTCTAAGCTTATCAAATGGCACTAGGGACATGAACGGAACCGTGCTAAGATGCTGCAGTTCCTGCGAGTCGGACTTTTTAATGAGACAGCGAAATTGAAAAATTACAAATTTCTTAAAAGCACATTCATCGTACGATATAACTCGAAAAACTTTTTCTAGTTTTCATACTTTTTATTCCACTCGCCGAATTCGGGTCAGCAGCAATCTACTGTCGTCTAATTTGAAGAATTTGTGCTTGAAATTCGAAAGTGTCAGTTTCGTACTTTTAAACGGGTCTTGTCTCTGTTTGCTTCAGTTTTTAATTGGTTGTTTTTTATTTAGTTGTAATTTTGTTTATTAAAACGCGATAATTAATTGAGAATCATTGGGTTTCAAATAGTAGGTTGTGATTTATCATGAACCACATATTGTACTATTTGTTTTAGACTTCAGGCAGTATAATCAGCAAGAAAGGCTATGATCGGTCTCGAATAAAATTCGTACGAGCAATATGCTTGGATGTGAAATTCCTTCGGGATCTAAACACTCATGAGCGCGGATTCGATGATTTCACTCTCTTCGAAGACATGGCCGAGAGGTTGGACACGGTGCACCGTGGAGAATCGCTCTTGGGCCAAATTCCATTATTTGATCGTTTTCATCAGTGAAAATTGACAGTAATGATTCAGTTCGGCAAGACATTTCAACAGTGGAAAATCATGCTTAGTAACTTCGAGAAAATAGAATCAGAGGCAGACAATATAGGACCGTGATGAAAAGGAATCTAAGCTCAATTCTTTCTCCTCGCATTCCACGCCGAAGAAATCATGAGCCGCCTTTTAAAACGTATTTTACTAATATTTGCTCAAAACCAAATCCATATTTCTGTGGATGTATTTCAAAACATTAAAAAAAAAAAAATGAAAAAAGGGGTCTCCCGTGGTCTAGTGGCTAGCGCGCTAGATTCATAAGCGGGAAATGGTGGGTTCGATCCCCACCGGCGCCAGAAATTTTCTCATCTCAGGGCTCGCTGAGAAAATTCCTGGCTGCACCCTGGATGTCGGCGCTAATAGCCAAGATTTGTTGATGCGCCGTAAAAAAAAAAAAAGAAAAAAGAAAAAAAAAAAAAAGTACAACTCGCAGGAACTGCATCATCTTAGCGCGGTCCCGTTCTTATCCCTAGTCTCATTTGGAAAGATTAAAATAGAAACAGTTATTATTTTGGTTCCACCTTTCTTGAAAGATCTTGATTTATGATCTTACCTGTATGGGTCGGCCCACCCCAGAAAGGCCCCCGCTAGGCAATTGAATAAAGTCAAGGTCTTCGAATCTCTCTCTTGAAAGCTATATTTCTAACAATAAATTATTTTTCTTATTTTACTTAACCCGTTTTATTGTCAAATACATTATCCAACTGTAAGCAATTAAAAAATAACAAAGAATAAAACAGACAAAGAGAACCGTTCGAATAAACTAAATCAATTACTCTAAAGTTTTAAGCACTTATTTCTCCGATTGAAATCGCCTAATTAAAACTTTTTTCAGAACCTTTTTTGTAGAGTATTTAGTAAGCTTTCGAATGGTAACCTTCCCCTTCCCAAGATTCTCAACCGTTTTCGAGATATTAAGGAAAGTATAAAAAGTTACCAAAACGTTTCATGTCTGCTAATATAATATTTTATTCTAAACCTTCCTTAACTCCAAACGTAACCAAAATTTCAACATATTAGTTCTCATGAAATTCAAACATGCAGAAAATGTTTCAACTGAACCCCATGATTCTGGAATATTAAATTTAAAAAAATCCATTTTTCTGAATAAGTAAATTCCGCTTATTATATTGAGATAATTTTAATCGTATTTTCTCGAATGTACAGTGTTCAAACTTTTTTACAAGATATTTCAAGATATATTCAATCGATTAAGTTAAACTTTACACCTCATATTGTTTATAAAAAAAAAAAAAAAAAAAAAGAAAAAGAAAAAAGAAATCCTGCTTCTATTTTATGCTTTGAAAATGACACTAGGGTTAGGAACTAGAACGCACTAAGATGAAGCAGTTCCTGCGAGTGACTTTTACACATTTAATTTTTGTTATTAATAAGAATGTTTTCCTTATTAATATTATATAACTTTAAATGTTATTAAAATCACGGGCAACAGTCTGATGAAGCGTATTCATATATATATATATATATATATATATATATATATATATATATATATATATATATATATATATACACACATACAAACATACATACATACATACATACAGGGTGATCCAGGTCTAAGTAGCCAAACTCTAGGAGGTGATTGTAGACATAATTTCCAACAAAAAAGTTCATTTGAAGTATGGTCCAATTCCGGAAGGTAAAGGAGCTATGTCCAATTTTCTGGGTTTTTTTAACGTAGTCAAGCTTTTTAATGAATAAGAAACGATTGCTCAAAAACTAGTCGAGATAAAATTTCATTTAAAAAAACAGTTATTTAATTCACTAGAGCCATTATTAAAATTTCCTCCTGGACGTCCAATAAAGCACTTCTGTTTTTACAACTGAATCAGAATTTAGAAGTTTTAGTGTATTGAATTTGTAGTCCGTTAAGGGGCTGAGGAAAACATTCGCGAAAAAACTCTGATTCATTGATAAAAACAGAAGTGCGTTATTGGGCGTCCAGAAAGTATGTTTTAATAATGGTTCTAGTGAATTAAATTACTGTTATTTTTAAAAAAAAAAATATCTATTTTATGATAGCATAATTAGAATTTATCTTGAATAGTTTTTGAGCAATCCTTTCTTATTCATTAAAAACATGACTACGTTAAACAAACAGAAAATTGTACATAGCTCCTTTTCCTTTCGGAATCGGACCATACTTCAAATGAACTTTTTTGTTGGAAATTATGTCTACAATCATCTCCTAGAGTTTGGCTACTTAGACCTGAGTCACCCTGTATATATATGTATATACAGGGTGTCCCGATTTTAAATGGAGAAACTCCAGAGCGATTACATGGTGACGAGAGCACTTCCTAGCAAGAAGTGGCCCTGAAGAGGTGCGAAAATATGCACTAAATATGTAGGGCCCAATGAATAAAGTAGTGTGAATAAAGGCTTAGTGTGTTTAACGACCCCTCAGAAAGATCTGAGAGAATTATATAAATATATATATATATATATATATATATATATATATATATATATATATATATACATATATATATATATATAAATTTAGAGCTAGACATTTATTTTAAGCCTTGCATCTTGTAAAACTTGTTTTTGTCTCTGTTTTCCTCAGTTTTCAATTGATTGCTGTTTTATTGATTTTAATTAGCAGTCAAATTATTTGTTTCAATAAAAAACGATAACTAAATGAGAATCGTGTTTGTTTTACTTGTTCTCTTTTTAACTTCCTCGCTGGGTGATTTCATCTCCTACTTCCCGACATATATCACCGGCGCGACGGTGCGGTTTACAAACCACAAAACCCACTTTTGTTTGTCATAGAGGTTACCTTTAGAACGAGCGGAAACTCGGGAAGTCGGTGTGAGCGATTTCCGCTTCCAGTTGGCTACCGTAAGTTTTTTGAGATCAAAATCTTGCGTTTTTTTTCAAGATTGCAGTAGGTGTAAACGTGTATCATAAAACATTAACTGTATCGAATCCAAGCATTTACGAACTTAATGGAAATGCACTGACATAACGCACTCCCTACAAGTCGGACATTAGGTTGATTTGCAGCTATTTTTGTTATCTACATGTTCTAAAACGTGAACTTTTTCTAATCGGCACATCATAAAATGGCTACTTCCCTAAGGGAGGGAGAGAGAAAACGCGCTAACTAATGCCTAATTACTTCTGATTTCATAGCCTATAATATTCGACTCAGATCGTGATATAATTCAGGTATTTCATTCTAGTTAAAAATTGGAGGACTATAACTGGAAAGCAGAGAGGCAAGCATGCAAGAGAAACCAATTATTATTTAAATAATAATTTAAAACAAACACTTAGGATGAACAAAGCATTTCTAATCATATTTAGTTCTAGCTAGCTATTAAGGTCTAACACGCAAGGGGTTATTATCATTGTATTTAAAACAAACGCTCAAGTGGAACCTAGCATTTATAATTGTGTTTAGTTCTAGGATCCAAGAGTAACTGAGCATTTATTATTGTATTAAGGACTAGCACGCAGGAGGAGCCGAGTATTTATAACTGTATTGAGTTCTATCACACAAGAGGAGCCTAGCATTTATTATTGTATTAAGGTCTAACACGCAAGGGGTTATTATCATTGTATTTAAAACAAATACTCAAGTGGAACCTAGCATTTATAATTGTGTTTAGTTCTAGGATCCAAGAGTAACCGAGCATTTATTATTGTATTAAGGACTAGCACGCAGGAGGAGCCGAGTATTTATAACTGTATTGAGTTCTATCACACAAGAGGAGCCTAGCATTTATTATTGTATTAAGGTCTAACACGCAAGGGGTTATTATCATTGTATTTAAAACAAACACTCAAGTGGAACCTAGCATTTATAATTGTGTTTAGTTCTAGGATCCAAGAGTAACCGAGCATTTATTATTGTATTAAGGACTAGCACGCAGGAGGAGCCGAATATTTATAACTGTATTGAGTTCTATCACACAAGAGGAGCCTAGCATTTATTATTGTATTACGGTCTAACACGCAAGGGGTGCCTAGCATTTATTATTGTACAATTGTATTTAGGGCTGTCATTGTTAAATCCACGCAAGAGGACCAGAATGGAGAGTCGAAAGCTGAAGTAGGTTTATAAAAGGCTAATGCCGAAAATTCCGAAAGCTGATGACGATTCCTCAATCACAACTTCATACCGTCGTCATGGAGAATTTCTCAATCTCAATCTCAAACCCTCAACATGGAGAATTCCTCAACGACTCGGCATAGAGGATTCATCAATCATAACCTCAATCCCTAATCATGGAGAATTCTTCAATTTCAACCTCATACCCTCAACATGAAGAATCCCTCAACCCCTCATCATGGAGAATTACTCAATCATTACTTCAACCCCTCATCATGGACACTCCCTCAACCTCAATCTCATGCCCTCATCATGGAGAATTCCTCAACGACTCAGCATAGAGGATTCATCAATCATAACCTCAATCCCTAATCATGGAGAATTCTTCAATTTCAACCTCATACCCTCAACATGAAGAATCCCTCAACCCCTCATCATGGAGAATTACTCAATCATTACTTCAACCCCTCATCTTGGACACTTCCCCACCTCAATCTCATGCCCTCATCATGGAGAAATCCACGACGACAGCCGCTCACCCACATCGTGGAGAATTCCACACTGTTTTTCCATTCCCCAAAACCAAATGACCCAAAGTATTAATATATTTTTCTTTGTTTTAATTTTGGTGGGAAAAGACTGCTGACGTTGATTGCAAAGAAGTTCGAAACTTCAACAGTCAATATTTTGAGTAGAGACTTATCAAGCAGGTAGAAAAAAAAACAACGATCAAATAATTTGACTCGAAGAGAGCTATTATTGCAGTACAAAGCCATCCATTGTACGTGAGTGTTTAACGCTTCATTTAGCGTGAAAAGTGCACTTTCTGGAGACGGACAGTCCATTCACCGTTTCTTCACAAGCTTACTATTGCATCTTTAGCTCATATGCAACTGAAGGTCAAAATGTGCATTATTGCACATACTAATATTACACATTTCTTCCAACTCAAGTGTTCAAGCGATTTCTAATACATTCTTAACTTCAAACGTAATCAAAATTTAAATCTCTTTGTTTCCAATAATGGAAGCATTTTTCTCCTAGCTGAATAATGGAAGTATATTGTTCCTAGCTAAAGAATGGAATAATATTCCTCCTAGTGAAATAATGGTAGCATATTCTTCCTATATGAATGATGCAAGCATATTCGTCCTAGCTAAATAATGGAAGCATATTCCTTCTAGCTAAATAACGGAAACATATTCTTCCTAGCTAAATAATAGAAACGTACTCCTCCTGTCTAAATAATGGCAGCATATTCCTTCTATCTGAATAATGAAAGCATATTTCTCCTAGCTGAATAACGGAGCCATATTCCACCCTGGTAAATAATGGAAGCATATTCCTCCTATCTGAATAACGGAAGCATATTTCTCCTACATGAATAATGGAAGCATATTCCTCCAAGCTGAATAATGGAAGCACATTCCTCCTAGCTGAATAATGAGAGTATATTTCTACAATCTGAATAATGGAAGCATATTCCTCATAGCTGAATAATGGAAGCAGATTCCTCCAAGCTGAATAATGAAAGTATATTTCTACAATCTGAATAATGAAAGCATATTACTCCTAGTTGAATAACGGAGCCATATTCCACCCTGGTAAATAATGGAAGCATATTCCTCCTATCTGAATAACGGAAGCATATTTCTCCTACATGAATAATGGAAGCATATTCCTCCAAGCTGAATAATGGAAGCACATTCCTCCTAGCTGAATAATGAGAGTATATTTCTACAATCTGAATAATGGAAGCATATTCCTCATAGCTGAATAATGGAAGCAGATTCCTCCAAGCTGAATAATGAAAGTATATTTCTACAATCTGAATAATGAAAGCATATTACTCCTAGTTGAATAATGAAAGGATATTTCTACAATCTGGAGAATGGAAGCATATTCCTCCAAGCTGAATAATGAAAGCATATTTCTACAATCTGAAGGATGGAAGCATATCCCTCCTAGCTGAATATTGGAAGCATATTTCTCCCAGCTGTATAATGGAAGCGTCTTCCTTCTAGCTGAATGATAGATACAAATTCCTCCTGACAATGTTCACGTATAACTAGATCGGTTGTCCAATAATTATATACTTTCGCTAGAAATTTGGATTAATTAACAAATTATATAAAATGATTTTATTTATGTGCCATGTAACACAAATTATGTAAGACATATTAGAAATTTAGGAAGCTTATGTCATGATGCGAACTTGATCCAGGGCGTATCTCAATGGCAGCTTCCCTCCTTCGCCATGTGTTCAACATGCAAGTTTTCACTGGATGACAATCCATCTATGAAGAATTCCATTGGCAAGAATAGGCTAATTCTCATTCAGTGGAAGCATGGGCGTATATAAGGGGGAGGCTGCCCTCACCCCGAAATTTTCATCGGTAAAATGTGTCATAAACCCCTTAAAAATAAATTAAATAAGACCACTTGGGTGTCTCCCGTGGTCTAGTGGCTACCGCCTTGGATTCATAAGCGGGAGATAGTGGGTTCGATTCCCACCTCCTGCAGGAATTTTGTCATCTCAGGGCTCGCTGGGAAAATTCCTCGCTGCACCTTGGATTTCGGCGCTAATGACCTAGATGTAGATACGCCGTTAAAAAAAAAAAAAAATAAGACCACTTTGTTCATAAAATATTTTATTTTAGGTGTAATAGTGTTTTAGTTGGCTAAAATTATTCCAAGTTCTAGATTATTTGAATTTCAACCCCGGAAATCGCCCTCCCCCCCCAATTTTTCCAGACCCCCGAAATTATTTCTTATATACGCCCATGAGTGGAAGAAATAAATCACATGTAATGACTACTTTTCAATAGACCGATGACGAAATTCATAAGTACTGGCGAGAAATGTCAACATATGATAAACCAACTTGCAGATATTGAAAGAACCGATGGTTCAAATTTGTCTATACAGGGTGTTCCGCATTGAGATATCATAACATTAGGGGTTTATTCTGCATATCAGTTGTAGTTCAGGGGCGCAAAAATGAGCGTTCTATCTGAAAATGTAGAGGAGCTACTCAAACATTTGACAAAGTTTTGTTTTGGAATTTGTGATTGACGTATCGTAAATAACGATCACATTTTTAGAACCAACCTTAAATTTCCAATAAGAAACACCCGTTATTGAAATATTACCATGTAATTTAAGAGCTATATTAAAAGCCATATAGATGAGAATGTTTGATATTAGTGTTTTATTAAATTATTCAATATTTTCTTAATCAGCTATTTTTATACTTAGAGGTTTGCATCCGCCTCAAAAGTTGCAGTAATTAATAAGCTTCAAAATGGTAACTCGAAGTTTAAGAAATAAATCCATTTCAATATAATTTTTTTCTGAATTCTAAGTCAAAACCAATAAATGTGCTTTAGCGTGAAGGAGCCATTCTGAACTAATTTCCCTTCCTTCCCAAACTACATGACGTTTATTACACAAGCCCATCTACCAAATATAAACTTACTCGGTGTCAAATGGATGGTCACCCAGCTGATAATGGACGAGCAGAAACAATGGGGGGAAAATGTCAGTCCTTGTAAAACTAACAATATTTTTCTTCAGTGGGCAGCCTAGTGGAATTAGTCTTGTCACTTATCTGTATTGTGGTGTAAAGTTGATCCCGATCCTAACAATTGTATGAAACCTTGACTCGATGACCTACGAAGCATGTCTTACTCCAACAGCCAAGCCTTTCATTTTCAACAGTCCTACAACCAAACAATTACCACGACTGATCTACTTTAGACCAGAATGAAAATATCACAAGCATTTAATAAATATCATAGAATAAATATTCGGGTCTTATTGCGAAGACCACATCCAGTTACTTTGAAGTATCTATCGTGATTTTGGTACTTACGGATTAGCCTATAGGTTCTTTGCAGGTTATCTAAGGTTAACAACCATATTATATAAATATAGAAATCAAAAGGTAATATGGCAAAGAAAAGTATTTAAAATCACCGCAATCACTACTTAAAATTCCTTTTTTTGACTACTATTTTTAAGTAATACTTTAAGGCTTGTAAAGCATAAATGAAAATAAGTAGAATATATTTAAGCAAGCAATATTTATTAATAAAAAGGTTAATATTATAAAAAAAACAATGGTAATTTAGGGAAAATTTAGGAGCCTCCTCACCTTTTTTTTTTGTCCGGTGGTTCTATAACGTAT
This sequence comes from Gonocerus acuteangulatus, assembly GCA_946811695.1. Classification (NCBI taxonomy): domain Eukaryota; kingdom Metazoa; phylum Arthropoda; class Insecta; order Hemiptera; family Coreidae; genus Gonocerus; species Gonocerus acuteangulatus. Next base: position 21,170,915 of record OX328132.1, read on the forward strand.
TTATATTTATTTCGCATTATGGGCATACGTGCTATGCGTTTCCGCTCGCTCAAGAAGATATCAAAACTATAGTCCATCCAACTCGCTAAAATTAATATAATTCTATTATGTTTGTAAGTTGGATTGACTAGGGTGTTGAAGGTTACTTCACTATGAGAGTTATGTGCATGCGCTGAATTAATGTTATAATCACTACAGATACTTCACAAGTAACTGGGGAAGTAATAGAAATTTTACCTAATTTATTACATTCCAAAATAAGAGAACGTCCAATGAATTTCTTAAAAATGTCTACATATTTGACCATAAAAATAACTCTTATTGAAATTTAAACACGCACACATATGTGTGTGTGTGTATATATATGTTTATATATATATATATATATATATATATATATATATATATATATATATATATATATATATAGTAGTGTCTCGCTTATATGAGCTAATGTTGGATCGCTGTACTGAGTAAAGGCAGAGAAGCTAGTGTTGGATCGCTGTAATTGAGTAAAGGTATAGAAGTTAGTGTTGGATCTCTGTAATTGGAGTACAGGTACCGACGCTAGTGCTGGATCGCTGTAATTGAGTAAAGGTATAGAAGTTAGTGTTGGATTTCTGTAATTGGAGTGCACGTACAGAAGCTAGAGTTGAATCGCTGTAATTGAGTAAAGGAATAGAAGTTAGTATTGGGTCATTGTAATTGAGTAAAGGTAGACGAATTACTGTTAGATCTCTGTAATTGGAGTAAAGGTACAGAAGTTAAGAGTTGGATAGCAGAGATTGGAGTAAGATATAGAGGTTAGTGTTCGATCTGTTTAATTAGAGTAAGATACAGAGGGTATTGTTTAATCTATGCGATTGGTGACTCCTCCAGAGGAAATTCGTCGACCTCTGTTATCGGATAACGGGAAAGGTTGGAATAGGATTTTATGAACCTTAAAGCCAGATTGATCTCGTGTTTTTTATGTGACACTGATAGAATGTGGTCGTTAGGGGAAAATGTTGGAGAGGCCCTATAAATGTCAGAGGGTTAGGCCGTCCCTACGGGTACCCGTGCTGGAGTCGTGTACTCCTTTGATAACCTGTTCCCTTATATAATGTCGGCAATGTGTTGCTGCCCCCACATGTGATACATAAGAGAATATCCACTGCCGCATTCCGGGTTATATCTTCAATGACGCCAAATTATTTAATCATCAGCATTAGCATTGTTTTGAAGAAAACCTTTCGACGGTCGTAAGATCAATCATGGAATTAGCATAGATGACGGCTCTTCCTACTCGAACGACAGAGAATAGACTCTCAATGAATTCACTAGGAATTAATAAGCTTTTCGAAAGTCTAATCAAGATTGAATAGAACTGGGTTTTATTAGGTTGTTGCGACGTTATTTCATTAGGGGCTTGTCTTCGGCCCATTCTACGCCACATGGGGCTCAGATTCAGACCAGAATGATTCGGCTAAATTTACCTGAAGTAACCAACTGAGGCGTATTTTTTGGGGTAATAAAAACGAAAGTTTGACTCACAGGAAATACGTCATCTTAGCTCGTTTCCGTTATTGTCCCTAGTGAAATTTGGAAATCTTGGAATAGAAACAGTTAGTGTATTGTCTTAATCTTTCCGAAAAAAGTAGGCACATGTAAAACTGTTCCGGGGGAAATCCGAGGAAAACTCTTGGTTATAGATATGCCTTTGAAAATGGTTTCATTAGATTCCCCACGTCCTATTTACGTACCTGGAAGTCAGGAAACGTAAGCTTTACGATATTGTTCTCAAGAATTTCACCCAAAAAACATATTACGACAGACGGATTCTACTAGTTAATGAATTTGATCTTTAAATTCACACAAACTATTTTTGTATCAAATTTCGATAAAATCGGTCCATATTAGAACCAGCTAGAGAGCAAACAGAGAAATATACATACATATATACATACATACATACATATATATATATATATATATATATATATATATATATATATATATATATATATATATATATATACATATACATAAAAGATCTGTGGGTTTTCGGATTGCGTCACCGGGTTCACCCCATAACCGGGTTTCCTTCCTATGGAGGAAGAACACGCTCTAACAAGTTATTTGGTTGGGTCCATTTTTATCAATGACATTTTGCAATCTTTCAGAGAACATCATGATTTTAAGTTCGCTCTTTAGAACAGAAAAACTGATCCAAGAGTGTGCAAGTCGCCAGTATTTATCATTCGAAAGATTCTCCAAATAACGAAATACCTGGTGATAAGGAGGAGGAAGGTCTGGACACCACAGTAGATGTGACAACACATCACAACCAAGCTTCGATAATTTTTGCGGAATAGATTTAATGGCAATGTGTGTTGCCTTCCATTATCGTGGTGTGGCAGAATCCTTTATGATATCCTCAATTCCCAGAATTACCTCCCTATATCGCTAAACACGCCAACATACTGGCCAACTGATCCATCCCGCAGTCCTGACCTAGTTGACTTCTTCATCTCGTCTGGCTTGGGAGGCATAGCGACTTCTGTTGATTCGCTCCTCGACCTATCGTCGGATCATTCTGCGATCCTTCTAACCCAGGTTAGGCTCCTTCTTAGGTTTCACCTGGTCCTATCAACTGGCAGACATTTCAGCTCAACCTAGAGCGCTCCATAGACCTAAAAATTTCCCTAAAAACCCCTACAGACCTAGACAAAGCCACTGAGACTTTCACTAAAGTTACTCAGGACTGTGCCCGCAACTCATGCCCACCAAGGACAAGGTTACCTCCTCCACCCAAACTGCAACTCCCAACCCACATCCAAGAACTTCTTGCAGCCAAGCGTCGGGCCAGAGCTCTGTGGCAAAGATCACGTTATCCCTCCGACAGAAACGCATACAACAGACTGACACGAAAACTGAAATCTTCCCTATGCCAATTCCGTTCACAATCCTTTAACGAATACCTTTTATCCCTCTCTACACAAGACAGTTCTTTGTGGACAGTCACTCGTAAAATCCTTAGGTTTCACCCAATTCCTTCCCCACTCAAACGCAGTAATGGGACCTGGACCAGAAGTGATGAAGAAAAGGCGCTCCTTCTCTCCACACACCTAACTTCAGTATTTTCCCCTAATCCTCAAACGAACCCCTCCCATGATGAAGATATCGAAGACTACCTGAATTCTCCTATACCTTTGTCTTTCCCTCCCAAAGCTTTCCATCCGTCCGAAGTAAAATACATCATCAAACACCTCCCTAGGAAATCTCCCGGTTATGACCTCATCACCTCCACAATTCTCAAAAACCTCCCCCAGAAGGCCATTATATTCCTTACATACCTGTACAACTCAATCCTTAGAACAACCCATTTCCCGAACCCCTGGAAACACTCAGTTATTATTGTTATTCCCAAACCTTTCAAACCTCCCGATTGCCCTTCCTCCTATCGACCAATCAGCCTTCTGCCATTGATGTCCAAAATATTTGAAAAACTCCTTTACAAAAGAATCCTTCCTATCATAGAATCCTCAAAGAAAATCCCCAACCACCAATTTGGTTTCCGCTTCCATCATTCCACCATACAACAGTGTTTACAAGTTGTAGACTCAATATCCTCCTCGCTTGAACGTAAGAGTTTTTGCACGAGTGCCTTTTTCGACGTTGCTCAAGCATTCGATCGGGGTTGGCACCCGCGATTACTTTACAAGGTAAAGCTTATACTTCCACACACCCATTTCCTTATCCTCAAATCCTTCCTGTCAAACAGATCCTTCCAAGTCAAACAAGGTACAACTCTTTCCCCGACCTGCCCCATAAATGCTGGCGTCCCTCAAGGGAGTATTATTGGTCCTCTTCATTCTTTGGTCTCCTTTTCATTCTTTACACTGCGGATATTCCTACTCACCCCCAAACCCTACTAACAACCTACGCAGATGATACTGCCATCCTATCAACTTCCCCTGTACCTTCAGTAGCATCCCAACACCTGCAGGAACACCTTTCCGCTATTCAACATTGGTGTGAAAGATGGAGAATAAAAATCAATACGGAAAAATGTAAACAGGTAACATTCACTCTAAACCGGAGATCAGGTCCTACAGTCTACCTCAAAAACATCCCACTTCCAACATCCAGCGAGGTTCGATATCTAGGATTATACCTTGACAGCCGACTAACATGGAACCCTCACACGAGACTGAAAAGACAAGAACTGAACAAACGATACGGACTACTTAGACGACGCCTTGGACCTTCATCTAAACTATCGAAACAGAACAAAATTACGATATATAAAACAATCATTCGACCAATATGGACATACGGACTTGAACTCTGGGGATCTGCAAAAACATCCAACATCAACAGAATAACGGCATTCCAGTCAAAAGTCCTCCGTGAAATTGTAAATTCCCCTTTCTATGTATCCAACAAAACCCTACACAATAACCTTAAAATCCCATTTGTCCTTGACCTCGCTAAAACCCGTTTCCAAACGTTCCACTCCAAATTGTCTTACCATCCTAATCCTGAAGGTCAATCCTTATCTTCCCAATCCCATCCAGACAATCCTCCCAGGCGGCTTAAGAGACAGTGGTCCCGAGGCAATTTACTTGCCTGATCTTTTCATGATCAATAAAATATTTATTGAGACACCTCTGGAAGTGCCAACAATGGTTGGCTTCTTCCAAATTTTGTATTTTTTTCATTTTATTTTACTTTTGCCAGTTTTGTCAACTTGTACATAAAATATCTGCATCAACATACTTGATCGTTGTACTGTTAACCTGTACAGATTTCAAATAAATAAAATAATAAAAAAATTATCGTGGTGGAACATATCCAGTATTCAATCTTAATCGATAGTCACCGACTAAGTTCTAAATGGACAATGCTCTTTAAATCCCACAATGGTGGTTATAGGATTTGGATATTGCTTGTGTCGACTCCCATTATTTGTTCCATGATCTTTTTCGCATAAGATTCTTGTAAACCAACTTTTCTTCTTCGGCTGTATTCCTTCATAAAAATGGCCTGTCTTCATCTGATCACCAAATCGCAGAGGTATTAGTCAAAAGAATTTCCTTCATTCGACGAAATGAAGTTTTTTTTTTTTTTTAACTAATTTTTCACGGTTCAAGTCACACCAAACATAGTCTTCTGGTATCGACCGTGTCACAAAATACGTTTCGCTACTCATACTATCAGCTTCCTCAGGGCTTAGTCTAAGAATGAAGATATCCTTTTTTTTGTTGTTGTTGTTTTTTTCCTATCCTCCCAAAACATTTATTATGTGCATAGAGGGCTCTAGGACCAACAGATTGAAATCTGGTCAGATAAATGAGTTTTCTGATAAGTAACGTATAAAGGCGGATCTGTTCTCAAATAAATATGTGTTGTTTTTTTAACCAAATAATTTCTAATACGTTGACACAAGCAGTCAGATTTTATATTGTTTGGATTGTATTGTAATTTTAATTGTCTTTTTTTTTTATATTTAAACATGTCAAATAAAAAATAAGAAAGTTTAAATCGTTCAATAGATAGCCTTTAGAGCACTTATTAGATATGGAGAGGCTCTTCTAGATGATCGGAACAATAACCTCCGCCCATAAAAAGAACTGCTTACTCTTCCGTATTTCTGGCTCAACTGGGGAGATCATGATAGGTAGTTATTGATAGGGAGATCTTGAGAAGTAGATCATGATAAAATGTTCATGACAGAGAGCTGCTGTTAGAGAGCTCATGATAAGATGGCAGTGTTGGGCAATAGTGCTATTTTCTGTTCACTGCTCAAACTGCTAATGCTAATAATGATTAACAATTAGAAATAACAGATAAAACTGCCTGCTGCTAATTCTTATCGAACAGTTTCATAGAATGTTAGGAACTACTACGGCACGGTGTTCACAGAAAATGCTCGTTTCCTAAATAAACATTCCGATTTCCTAAATTTATTTATATACCTACATAAATTCCCTAGTGTATACGAGCACCATACTCATCAATGGAAATGAAAATAACGTTTAATTAGTGATTTTTTGTAAAATTTGTAATTTGAGATGATTCTTTTTAGCGCGGTTCCTCCCTCCCCCATAGGGAGGAACCCCGCTTATAGGGTTGATACAATGAAACCATCCGGAAGTGCCGACTAGAAAATTTCGCGTTTCAGAACCCCTAGAGACCGAAAATAACGGTGGTTCAAATTTGTATATATATATATATATGTATATATTTATATATATATATATATATAATATATATATATATATATATATATATATAATATATATATATATATATATATATATATATATATATATATATATATATATATATATATTTGTCTGTTCGCTCTCTAGATAGAAGACGAATAGTCCGATTTTGATGAAATTTGGTACAAAAATCCTTCCTCCAATTTAAAAGGTCAAGTTCGTTAACCAGCAAAATCCGCCTACTGGAAGATGGCGTTTGGGGCGAAATTCGCGCAAAAAAAATCGTAACGCTTACGTTTTTGAGTTCATAAGCTTGTAAGTACTCGTTTTATATGATTCCTGGGCTAGGAAAACGAATGAAAGCATTTTGAAGGCGATCGCTTTAACCGTTTTCGAGAAAATTGGAAAAATAGTTTTTGAATACCGTTTTTGGTTTGGGTACTTAGAATTACGGGATTCAGTTGAAACTTTATCTGCATGTTCTACTTTCATTAGAACTAATATGTTGAAAGTTTTGTTACGTTTGGAGTTAAGGAAGGGTTAGAATAAAATATTTTATGAACAGACATGAAAAGTTTTGGGAAGTTCGTATACTTTCATTAATATCTCGAACACGGTTGGGAAATCGTGGTAAGTAGATAGAAACTATTTGAAAGCTTACTAAATTCTCTACAAAAAAGATTCTAAAACTATTTTTGATTAGGTTATGTCAATCGGAGAAATAAGTGCTTAAAACTTCAAATACGTCTGTTTTGTTCTTATGAACGGGTTTTTGTCGTTCTTTTTGTAATTTTTGTCTCTTTCCCTTCGTTTTTTATTGCTTTTTATTTTTGTAATTTCTTATGTTGCGAAAATTTTGTGTGTAAAACAGGATATGAAAAATGAGGCCAATTTTCTGTTGCTAGAAATAATATAAATTTTGGGAACTTTCATTAATATCTCGAAAACTGTTGAGAATTTTGGTAAACGGAAGAATACCATTAGAAAGCTTATTAAATGCTCTACATAAAAGGTTCTAATGAAAGTTTTGATTAGGCGATGTCAATCGGAGAAATAAGAGCTTAAAGCTTTAAAGTAATTGATTTCGCTTATTCGAAGTGTTCTTTTTGTCTGTATTTTATTCCTTGTTATTTTTTAATTGCTTATAGTTGGATAATGTATTCGAAAATAAAACAGGTTAAGTAAAATAACAAAAACAATTTATTGTTAGAAATATAGAGTTCCAAGATTCCAAGACCTTGTAACTAGCGGGACGGTTTCTAGTGTTGCCGACCCTTCCAGGTAAGATTGTAAATCCTACCTTTCAAGACTGGTGGAACCAAAATATAACTGTCAGGGTTCGGTCACTGCTACTTAATAAAACTACATTTTATCGTAAAAATGGTTTTATTGTGCCGACGTTTCGGCTTGAACTTCAAGCCTTCATCAAGGCTGTAAATACAAGTAGGACATATTTAACACTAATATATGCACATATCTATGTAAATATACCTAACATATATACATATATATATATATATATATATACACATACACATATACACGCACACATATGTACATATATATGCCCACATACATACACATATGGGGTATGTATTATTAAGTAGCAGTGACCTAACCCGGACAATCCCTAGCTTGCATCATCAATGGTCAACGATCTCCTCTCAACAAAATAATAACTGCTTCTATTTTAATCTTTCGAAATTAGACTAGGGATAAGAACGGAACCGCGCTAAGATGAGGCAGTTCCTGCGAGTCGGACTTTTTCATTTTCATTTTTCTTAACCAACTGTGCAATAATTGTTTATAGAAACCTAATTTTTATAGATACTTTGTTCTCTATAGTAGATGAGCTTTTGATCGTTCTACTGTACTTTACATTTTTTACACTTTTTCTAAATTATGATGTTTCGAAGGTATCCTATATTTGTAAAATTATTATACGTACAAATATACTGCTTTATTCTCTCCTAAATAATTTTATTATTCGTCCTTTATCGTATTCATTTTACCTAAATGTTTATTATATTTTGTTAATTATTATATTGATGTTCGATTATTTGTTTTTTTTTTAATTTGGTAGCATCCAACAGTTATCAATGGTAAGTCCTTTATTTTGAACACGTTTAGCGACGGCACAGAGAATGAGAATCGATTTCGATTGTTGAATTTTACCAGCAGCTACTAATCCCCTACCAATAGTATCTCTTATTTCTAGTCGTTAGCAGCAATCTGCTCACGCTAATGGCAGTAAAACCTCGTTAACCCGGACGTCCGGATAAACCGGATCAGTTTTGAAAACGAAAATATATTGTTCAGCGTACTAAATGAAGACTTGTTTTACAGGCGATAAATTGCTATTCTCAGTAGGTAAATTCAGGGCCGCCACATGGGGGGGGGACTGTCGGGTACAGTTGTCCCGGGCCCGGACGCCGTGGGGGCTTTTTAATGGCCGGGGCATAATTTTCGAAATAAATCATGAAATAACCTTAACAGATTATTTCAAAAATAATTCATTTTATCATTTTATTTTAATATTATTTCTGAAATAATTATTTCCCGAAATAAATTATTTCATGATTGATGAGATGTCGATGCGCCGTTAAAAAGACAAATTGAAGATTTTTTTTTTTTTTTTTTTTAGTAATACGTTTATTTAACATCTGTACATTTGGAGAGTACATTAGTTAAGTTTGCTCTCAGATAAAAATAATAATTATATACAGAATTGAGTTGAAATACAAAATAAATAAAAAACAAATAAGCAAATAAATAAAAAATAAAATAAAAAAGAAAAAAAAGAAAGAAAAAGTACATAAAAAACAAAACAAACAAAAACAATGAATAGGAAATAATAATAAAAATAATAACACAATAATAATAACACTTTTGGAAGGAGCCAATCAATACTGGCACTTCCTACTTAGAATAATGTTTTGTCCCTATTCAGTTAATTGATCACGAGGCCAATGTCTCTTGAGCCTTCTAGGCGGATTTTTGGGGTGAGTTTGGGAGGAAAGTGTTTGTGCTCTAGGATTGGGATGGAAGGACAGTTTGGAATGAAACGTTAGGAAGCGGGATTTTGCCAGTTCTTGAACGAAAGGGATGTTGAGGTCACTATGAAGGGTTTTATTGGAAACATAGAAAGGAGCATTAACTATTTTGCGGAGGACTTTGGATTGGAATGCCTGTATTCTCTGTATGTTAGAAGTTTTAGTTGTACCCCAGAGTTCAAGTCCGTAAGTCCAAATAGGTCGGATTATGGTTTTGTAAACAATGAGTTTGTTGTGTATTGTCAGTTTTGATGAAGGTCCCAGTAGTCGTCGTAAGAGTCCGTATCTCCTGTTCAGTTCCTGTCTTTTCAGTCGGGTGTGTGGGTTCCAAGTGAGTCTACAGTCCAGTAATAATCCCAGGTAGCGCACCTCGTTGGATATGGGGAGTTCGTGGCTGAATATGATGACTGGAGGGCAGGCTCTCTTATTGAGGGTGAATGTGATTTGGCAGCATTTCTCGGGATTCACCTTTATTTTCCACTTGTTGCACCAGTGCTCGACAGATTCCAGATGTTCTTGTAGATAACAGGAAGCAGTTACGGGGTCAGGAGAGGAGGAAAATATGGCTGTATCATCAGCATAGGTAGTTAAGTGGGTGCTGGGGTGGGTAGGGATGTCTGCGGTGTATAAAAGGTAGAGGAGAGGACCAAGAATACTTCCCTGGGGTACTTCGGAGGAAATGGGATGGGAACTAGACAATGCGGAACCGGATCTTCCTTGGAAGGAACGGTTAGATAGATAGGATTGCAGGATTAGGAAATATGTGTGAGGAAGTATGCGCTTTATTTTGTATAACAACCCCGGGTGCCAAACACGATCGAACGCTTGGGCGACGTCGAGAAAGGCACTCGTGCAGTAGTTTCTACTTTCAAGCGCGTGGGATATGGTGTCAACAACGCTGAAGCATTGTTGGATGGTTGAATGCTGAGGACGAAAACCAAACTGGTGATCTGGTAAGGAATTTGGAGGGATCGTGGACAGAATTCTTTTAAGGAGAAGTTTTTCAAATATCTTGGATATAATTGGGAGCAAACTGATAGGGCGATAGGAAGATGGATTCTTGGGAGATTTCTGAGGTTTAGGTATAAGGATTATTATCGAATGTTTCCATGTATTTGGGAAGTGGGTAGTACGAAGGATTGAATTGAATATGTAGGCGAGGAAAGTAATTGCTTTGTGAGGTAGATTTTTTAGGATTAGGGCTCTTATAAGGTCATAACCGGGAGATTTTCTTGGGAGGTGTCTGATAATGTATTTAACTTCTGCAGGATGGAATGCTTTAGGAGGAAGGGAGAGTGGAAGAGGGGTATTCAGGTAATCTTGTATTTCTAGGTCTTGGGAGGAGCTGGTTTCTGGATGAGGGGAAAAAGTAGATTCCAGATGGGAAGCGAATAGTTCGGCTTTATCTTCATCACTTCTAGCCCAAGTTCCGTCGCTGCGTTGAAGAGGTTGAGGAACGGAATGGAATTTTAGGATTTTACGGGTGGCTTGCCAGAGAGAGTTGTCTTCGGTGGTGAGTGATTGGAGGTAATCATTAAAGGATTCAGATCGGAATTCGGATAAGGCTTTTTTTAGGAGGCGAGTAAGTCGATTGAAGGAAGTGTGGTCGGATGGGTAACGAGACCTCTGCCAGCGAGCCCTTGCTTGGCGCTTAGCTGACAAGAGATTAAGGATGTGGTCTGGGAGTTGAGGCTTAGGGTGAAAAGGGAGACGAGTTCTTGGCCTGCTTGAGCTCAGAGCACTGTCTTGTATGGCTTTTGTGAACATCAAAACAGCCTCATCCACTTCGGATGAAGTTTTCAAGGGAACATTGAGATCTATGAGTTGAGAGAGTTGTTGACGAAACAACTCCCAGTTCATAGGCCCTGGTGTGAGAGTGGGATTGCTGGAGCGTGGTAGAGGAGAAGTATTCAGGACGAGTAGGATGGCTTAGTGATCGGATGAGAGTTCAAGCAGTGACTGAACCGAGTATGATATTCCTCGTAGGCCAGAAGTGATGAAGAAATCGACAAGGTCGGGAGTGCGAGAGAGATCGGTTGGCCAATATGTAGGAGAATCAGAGGAAATGGTGTCATAATTTTGGGATTGAATGATGTCATAAAGAATTCTGCCACGAGGATTGGTAAGACGGCTTCCCCATCTGGGATGTTTCGCATTGAAATCAGCCCCTATGAGAAAGTGAGGACCAAAGGATTGGAATAGAGTGAGGAATTCAGGTTGGTAAATGGTAAAATTTGTAGAGAAATACGCCGCAGAAACAATTATATTGTAGGATGAAAGGGAAAGGGAAATTGAACTTACCTGCATGCTGTCTGTCGAGAGAGTGGAGTGCGAAAAGTGAGCCAAAGAACTTTTCACCATTACTGCTGCTCCATGCCGGGAATCGGAGGGATGGTCTGCCCTGTAGCACACATAGCCTGGGATTGAGAAGTAGTTTGTGGTAAGTAGGTGTGTTTCTGTAATCAGTGCGATGTCGATGTTTCTTTCTGTAAGTAGGAGTTCAAGCTCGAGTCGTCGTGAGATAAGTCCGTTAGCATTCCATAGGATTATGGTGAGGGAATTGGGATTAATGGAAATCATTTAAGAAGTTACGGAAGAATGTCGGAAATTAGGGAGGTCATAAGGGAGATAAGAGGAGTTAGTAATGTTTCCAACTTATTTAGGAACGAGGAAAACAGGTTGAAGGGATCTTGGGGTGTAGGAGTGGGAGGGACAGGGGGAGCATTAATAGGTTTAGGAGAGGAAACTGATGGGATATTCTTCTGGGAGGTTTGGGAAGGAGGTGTGAGGTTTTGTGCTGGGGTTGGGGTGGTTGGTGGTTTTTGTGCTGGCATTGGATTGGGTTGAGGATTTACCAGCACATTCTTTTGCCTAGAGGAGAGAAGAGAGGCATACGAGACATTTGGCCTCCGAGGTGAAGTTGCTGATGTGGATGGCTGCTGAGGCTGAGTATGTGTGGCATCTTTGATGGCAGAAGCCTGTACGTTGGTCAGACGGGTTGCGCTGCTCGTCCTCTGCCGTTGAGTCCTAAGAGTTCTGAGGGCCTTGTAGACATCGCATCCTTTGTAGTTGGCTGGATGATTGTCGCCACAGTTGGCGCAGGTTGCAGGTGCGTCTTTGGGTTTAGCGCAGTCTTCAGACTTGTGCTGCTCGCCACATTTAACGCACTTAGGTGCGTGGTTGCAGTAGCTTTTGGTATGGTTATATTCTTGGCATTTGTGACATTGAGTTAATTCGCGTCGACGGCGGGGCTCTTCCACTGATATCTTGGTGTAGAGAAGATATTATTCTTTAAATATTTCCCTGCTTTTTTCGGCCTTTTCCAGATCCACGAAAAAGAGAGGAAGTTGTGCTTTCGTTGTCGGGTGGCGAACATTAATTATTCTTTTAACGTTATAGCCAAGATCCTTCAAAGCATTTGCGATGTCTTCAGGAGGTGTGGGATGATGCAAATTGCGAATGACGACTCTGTATGCTTTTTCCTCTGGCAATTGATAGCAGTGATAATCGGCTTCCATCTGGTTTAAACTTTTAATAATTGCCCTGTAGGCACCGCTGTCGGTAGCACTGATCGCTATGTCATTAAATCTGGCTCTGCAAGAGAAAGATTTTTCTCCAGCAGCTTGACTGAGACGAGAGCAGAGGTTTTTGTAATTTTTAATGTTTCTGACGTAGATGTTAGGCGGCTTCTGGTCTGTTTTTGCTACTGAAAGGAGATTTTTATTAATTTGAGATACGTTTTGATTTTCAGTTATTTTTGATCCTTTTTGCTGTTTGGCTTTAGGCGATAAATTAGTAGAAGTTTTCTTACGAAGACGTTTACGTCTTCCCTGAGTAAAATTTTCGCCGTCTTGAGTAGAGGTAGATTCCAAGAAAGTGTACTGTTGCTCACTGTCCATTGTCGTAGACATTTTAGAAAGAAAAAAAAAAAAAATTTTGTAAACAAAAAATTTGTGAAAAATGTGGGATCGAACCACTGATCTTCAGCCGAGAGTCGACTACGGAGTAACTGAGCCAAGGAGGCTGGCTGCCAGCTGACTGCAGAGGCTCCTATGCACCAGGAGCGGGACTCTACAGGCAAGCCCCCCACCACTAGGCCTACTAGCAGCGAGGGCTAGATAATCTATAAATGATTGTAACTTCACTTACAGATTGTAGGTAAACTACGATGTCTGGGTGAACGATATTTCACTGAAGTGTGCACTGAAACTATGACCATCAGTGTGCCAATTTTCGTAAGAAAATGTGACCACTGACCACCACTTTGAACTGATAAAAACGAGAGTTTTTAAGGAACGCTGTGTCTCACTCGAAAGCTATTACACGACTAAATTGAAGATAAGATTTTTTTTACGGCGCATCAACATCTGGGCCACTAGCGCCAATATCCAAGGTGTAGCCAGGAATTTTCTCAACGTGCCGTTCGATGAGAAAATTGCTTTTTTTTTTTTTTGTTTTCCATCATTCTCTGGATAACCCGGATTTTCGACAACTCAAATCGGTCCTTGTCCCAGTTGATCCGGATGAAAAAGTTTTACTGTACTTGCTCAAAACAAATCTGCTTAAAGCAACTCATAACTATAAGGAGCCATGTTGGGTGTTCATAATAGAGATGTCAAGATCAAGGGTTCATGACAGCGAGTTCGGCAGAGATAATTCGTCATGAATATAGAGATTTCATGATAGAGAGTTCATGACAGAGAATTCGAGTTGTGGAGTTTTTCATAGGAAGGTCATGATAGGAATATTATCAGTCCAGTCAACGAACAGCTATAGATGGAAATTTTTGGAACAAAATTTTTGGCTTCGGAACTTTGTTTGGGCTGGATAGGAGATGAACATATCGCCCGTAGCCTTCGTGCCGGGGGGGGGGGGGGAGGGGGGGTTTAGGAGGTCCCATTTTTCGGGTTTTCACTTATATCTCAGAAACCCTTCGTCCTAGCGACATGACTACTTTATAACAAATGAAAGGTGATTAAATTTCCTACAAGTTCTATTTTATATAGTTTTTCGAGATATCTTTAGTTTTCGAAATATCCGCCCTTGAAAGTCTGTCATTTGGCGAAAAACACTTTTGACGCATATTTTTTCCCCGTTTTGACGGGATAACTCTTCAACGACGAACCAAAAAAATAAATAACGGTTACAGGGTTGTAGATTATTGCATTCCCTTCAATAATATATATTACTTTGCTTTTTTATGTATTTGCCTTTAAACGTAAAAATAATTTCAGTGTTCGTCTTGACATCTGAAATTTAGCGACTAATAGTCCAGGCAACTAAAAGTTATTGATGGTAATGTTTGGAACACAATTTTTGACTTCATAACATTGTTTCGGCTAGTTAGGAGGTCAACATAAATTCATTTGAAAGGTCAAGTTCGTTAACCAGCAAAATCCGCCTACTGGAAGATGGCGTTTGGGGCGAAATTCACGCAAAAAAAATCGTAACGCTTGGTAAACGGAAGATTACCACAAGAAAGCTTACTAAATGCTCTACAAAAAAGGTTCTGATGAAAGTTTTGATTAGACGATGTCAATCGGAGAAATAAGTGCTTAAAACTTTAAAGTAATTGATTTCGCTTATTCGAACTGTTCTTTTTGTCTGTTTTTATTCCTTGTTATTTTTTAACTGCTTATAGTTGGATAATGTATTTGATGATAAATCAGGTTAAGAAAAATAAGAAAAACAATTTAATCTTAGAGATATGGATTTCCAAGATATAGCTTTTCAACTGCCTAGCGGAGTCCTTCCTAGGGCGGGTTGGCCTATCCAGGTAAGATCGTAAATAAGACCTTTCTTGAAAGTAAAGATGGAACTGTCAACTTTGGTCCTCCTCTGCCTCCCGGCACTTTCAATGCTGATGAAGGCTACCAATGAGTAGCTGAAACGTCCTAAATATAGATTTTTTAACAAAAATCGTATTGAGGTTTCTTTAGCCGAATCCCAACCATTCTATCTTTACTTATCACCTCGACGGCTATTTGTCTTAGATTTTGGTACTTAAAATTATGGGTTTAAGTTGAAACATTTTCTGCATGTTTGAATTTCATCAACACTAATATGTTGACATTTTGGTTACGCGTGGAGTAAAGGAAGGGTTAGAATAAAATATTTTATTAACAGACAAGAAAAGTTTTGGTAACTTTGTATACTTTCGTTAGTATCTCGAAAACCGTTGACAATCTTTGGAAGCGGAAGGTTACCATTCGAAAGCTTACTAAATGCTCTAAAAGAAAGGTTCTAAAGATAGTTTTAATTAGGCGATGTCAATCGGAGAAATAAGTGCTTAAAACTTTAAAGTAATTGATTTCGTTTATTCGAACGGTTCTTTTTGTTTTATTCCTTGTTATTTTTTAATTGCTTATAGTCAGATAATGTATTTGACAATAAAACAGATTAAGTAAAATAAGAAGATCAATTTATTGTTAAAAATGTAGCGTTCAAAGAGAGAGATCCCAAGGCTTTCCAAATGCCTCTGAGCGGAGGCCTTTCTGGCCGACTTATGGGTTAGCCGCCCCATACAGGTATGATCGTAAATCAAGACCTTTCAAGACTGGTGGAAACCAAATAATAACTGATTTTATTTTAAGCTTTCCAAATTAGACTAGGGATAAGAACGGGACCGCGCTAAGATGATGCAGTTCCTGCGAGTCGGACTTTTTTCTATTCTCGGCCGGATATCTCTTTAACGATGAACCCAAAAAATGAATGTCGGCTATAGGGTTGTAGAGCATTCCATTTGCTTCAATAATATATATTACTTTACTATTTTATGTATTTTCTTTCAAACGTTATATACGCACTCACATTGTCTTAGCAAAACCATTGCCAATATAATGGACAAGATCTTATCTAATTGAGTGTGAATAACTGGTCAGTGGGCACAAAATTATATATTTTGTGCTATTTATATGTCCAGTACTCACTATATTTACGTAATGGAGTATATTTTGGACAATACATTGACCGGAAATGGTGAGAAATTGAAAGGTTCATTGGTCGACAGTTGTCGCCAGATAGTAAAGTAATATATATTATTGAAGCGAATGGAATGCTCTACAACCCTATAGCCGACATTTATTTTTTGGGTTCATCGTTGAAGAGATATCCGGTGGAGAATAGAAAAAAGTCCGTCACGCAGGAGCTGCATAACTAAGCACTTTCCTCAGAATTTGGGTAGTGTAGACTGCTTTCCAGAACAATTTGCTTAAAATATCCTACATAAATAAAATAAAAACATGAATAGTTCTCTTTTAAATTTGTAATGAGTAACTGATCAATTGTTAATTTGCTTCCAGAGTTATGTTTACACATGGTACCTATTACACTACGTAATAAATACAAAAAAACCTCATATTATCGTATTTTGATCTAACGCAGGAACAGGATACAGTTACTCTAGTGGTAGAAAGCGCTCCTTGCGGCGGCTTTGTGAACCTATGTCTGGCGGGCTTTTCTATTGAAATATATTACAAATTAAACCCCCGCTTTCCGATTGACCGATTCAGCTCATTTTTACAACACTTCTTTCTCATGAGTTACCCACGACGTATACCGCGTTTCGTTACAATACAGCAGAAATTACGACCGGTATGAGTATATTAGGAATTTGGGTCCGGAGTAAACCCCCCCTTCTAATGAACCGATTTAGTTTATTTTTACAACACATATTTACCTGTAGATTACCACTACGAATACCGAGTTTCGTCGAAATGTACCAAACATCACTTCTAATGAACCGGTTTAGTTCATTTTTATATCTCACTTTTCTCTTTATATTACCACTACGAATACCAAGTTTCGTTGAAATATAACAAATATTACGGCTGACATAGTCAAATTAGTGTTTTGGGTTCGGAGTAAACCCCCCCTTCCGGTGGACCGACTTTGGTGGTTAACGAACTCGTTCAATCGTTTGCTAATTGAATGCTATATACCAAGTTTCGTGACGAAAAAACAAAAACTCTGGCCGCTATCGTGTTAACAGACACATATATATATATATATATATATATATATATATATATATATATAAATTTTAACGGGGGTCATTTTCGGTGTCTACTAGGTAGGATCGATAAAGATTTGAAGAAATTATTCAAAAATTCCGTCATGAGTCCAACCTCAATAGCTACTTTCCTTCGGAGGAAAGTGCTAAAAGTGTGTTTTTTCCCCAAATGACAGACATTCAAGAGCAGATATTTCGAAAACTAAAGATATCTCGAAAAACTTTATAGAATAGAACTTGTAGGAAATTTAATCAGGTTTCATTTGTTATAGAATGGTCATGTCGCTAGGACGCAGGGTTTCCGAGATATAAGTGAAAATCCGAAAAATGGGGCCTTCTAACCCCGCCCCCCCCCACCGGCATAAAAGCTATCCAGCCCAAATAAAGTTACGAAGTCCAAAATTGTGTTCCAAAAATTTCCACCTATTTAATCATTCGTTGCCTGGACTGTATATGAAGTTCATGATAAGCACTTTGTAGTAGTCTTGTTAGACAAATCGTGATAGAAGTTCTTGATAGGGAGTTCGTGTTAGGGGGTATGCGATCGGGATTTCATAATGGGGAGTTACGCTCACAGCTCTTATTCCAATACGATTTTAATTACAGAACTCTTTGAAATTTAACACTCTTAATTGGGTGATGGAGAGCGTAAGAAGTAAAGCTCAGCTTTCTCTGTTCCCTTGTTCTGAACGGAAAGACAAGAAGGCGGATCACAAGCTATCATTCGCTTTCACCTCACTCATGAATCCATCAGCAGTGGAGTGTGAATATTTCGTCATCATTCAGATGTACAGTGGTGGGTTTTATCAATTAGAGGATCATTTTACTATTGATTAAGCAAAATTAGACGTCTTGTCCGGATCATTCAGCTGTACAGTGGTGGATGTCAGAGGTTTATCTTATTATTCATTTGCATGGTGGAGGAATTAGGACATTTTCCAGGATCCTTCAGCTGAAAGTAGTGGTTTTTAGAGGTGTATCTCATTATTCCTTTGAATAGTAGAGGAATTAGGAGATTTACCCGGATTCTTCAGTTAAAATTAGTGGTTTTTAGAGGTTTATCTTATTATTCCTTTGAATAGTAGAGGAATTAGGAGATTTGCCCGGATCCTTCGGCTGTAGATTGATGGGTTTTAAATGTGTATCTTATTATTCCTTATGCACTTCGCCAAAGATGCGGTGCGATAAATAAATATTATTCCTCTGGATAGTGGAGGAATTAAGAGATTGGCCCGGATCCTTCAGCTGTAGAGTGGTGGATGTCGGAGGTTTATCTTATTAATTTGCGTAGCGAAGCAAATAGATTTACCCGGATCCTTCAGCTGAAAGTTGTGCATTTTAGAGGTGTATCTTATTATTCCTTCGAATAGTGGAGGAATTAGGAGATTTGCCCGAATTCTTCAGCTGAAATTGGTGGATTTCAGAGGTTTATCTTATTATTCATTTGCATAGTGGAGGAATTAGGAGCTTACCTCTCTTAATGCGAGAAATGTTACTATATATATATATATATATATATATATATATATATATATATATATATATATATGTGTGTGTGTGTGTGTATGTGAGGGTATGTATGTGTACATCAACCTATGCCGGACGAGGACAGCCCTGCATTCACCCTCACTTCCAGAGTAATACTATCCCTTTCTTTTCATCCTACGTGTCCCCAGGGTCATATTTTCCTATGCCCTTCATTCCCCGCAAACCCAAGGTAATACTATCCTTTGCCCTCCATCCTCCGCATCCCCTGGGTAATAATACTTTCCTATTCCCTTGATCCCCCGCAAACCCAGGGTAATACTATCCTTTGCCCTCCATCCTCCGCAGCCCCAGGGTAATACTCTCCTATGCCCTTATCCCCCGCAAACCCAAGGTAATATTTTCCTTTGCCCTCTATCCTCCGCATCCCCTGGGTAATACTTTCCTATGCCCTTCATCCCCCGCAAACCCAAGGTAATACTTAGCCCTCTATCCTCTACATCCCAAGGTTAACCCCCTTCTATGGCCTTTATCCCCCGCAAACCCAAGTTAAAAATCTCCTAGGCTCTCCATCCCGCCGCACCCCCAAGGTAATACTTTCCTTTGCCCTCCATTCCTCGCAAACCCAAGGTAATACTATCTTTTTCCCTCCATCCTCCGTATCCCCAGGATAATACTCTTCTGTGCACTTCATCTCCCGCACCCCCACGGTAATACTATCGTTTGCCCTCTATCCTCCGCGTCCCCAGGGTAATATTATCATATACCCTTCATACTATAATACTATTGCATTCCTTTCATCCCACTGCCTCCAACTAATCTCAATCCAAATGCCCTTCTTTATCCCTAAACAACCGATATTACTACTTTCCGTCCAGGTTATATAAGTATGCTATGGCTTACATTCTCCTTGTATACAGACGATTACACGACTACCAGGACTACATAAATGGAACCCATAGATTACCACTCCTAATTCTTCACCTGCACTCTAGCATCCTATAAATAGACCAATTAGATCTATCACACTGCTTTCGCTATATTCTAGGCACCTCCACGTCTAATCACTATCCTATATATTGTGTTCCCTACACTTACCCCATGAAGGTTGTTTAGGATTTCCCACGAGTATAAGGTCTGCTCGATCGGAATATGCTGGTTTACTCATTTCATTTTCCCTAGCTTTTTTTGAACCTCCTACCATTTGCATCTTAACAGTTCTTCTATTCGCCACACTTGACGGTTATAATTAAGGATTCTGGAAGCATAATTAATTAACACCATTAAAATTTAAGTTAATAAGAAGTATATTGTATACAGCCACATTGAGAAGGGAGGAGCGCCGCCATTACAACTGGTACAAGAAGCGGTAGCTCTACATGTAAGTATGTACTAGATACTGCACAGAGGTATAAATTCTAACACTCCTCCTCGATTTAAACATTTTTCCAACATACAAAAAATACAAACAAAGATAAAATTTTAAATCGAATAAATACAAATACAAAATAAAGAGTTAGATTAATGTCCACTCATAATAATTGCAACTTGTCTCTAAACTGACTAAACTTTTCATATTGTAGGGGCTTTGTAAAGATGTCTGCAATGTTTGCCGAGGATGGTACATATTCAATTTTGAATAATCCCTTATTTACACAATCCTTAATAAAATGCATTTTTATTTCAATATGTTTAATGCGTTTGGAGTTTTCATAAGTTTCAGCCATGGAAATAGCGCCTAAATTGTCCATGTATAAAATTGGTTGGTCTTTAATATTGAACTCGGATAAGATACCTTTCAAGTTTGTGAGTTCCTGTGCCGCTGCAGCTCCGGCCACATATTCAGATTCTGCTGAAGACTATGCAACACAAGTTTGTTTCTTTGAAAGCCAACAAACTGGATTGCCTCCATACAGTACAACTACACCTGTAACACTTTTGCGGTCACTTTTATCTCCGCCCCAGTCAGCATCTGAAAAGGCTGTTAAGTTCATAGGTCCTTTGGTAAACTTTAACTGTTTATCTAATGTTCCTCTTAGGTATCGCAACACTCTTTTCGCTGCTGTCCAGACTTGTTGAGTTGGCTTGTCCAAATAACGACTTAAATAGGATACTGCAAACATAATATCAGGCCTACTATTTGTTGCCAGGTACATCAGAAAACCTATCAGTCTACGATATGGGACATCTATCACAGGTTGATTTGGATCAAATTGAAAATTTGATTCCATCGGTGTTTTAGCTCCTTTGCCAACTGGCATATTAAAATCATTTAACATTTTATTAATAAAAGATTTTTGAGAAATATATAGAGATGAATTACATTTAGTGATTTCTAAACCTAAGAAATTCTTTATTTCTCCCATATCCCGCACATTGAATTTTTCTTTTAGGGCTTGTATAACTTCTTTAATGTCATTATCATTACCTATTAATAAAAGATCATCTACATGAATGACTAATTTAACAGAGTTTTAAAAATATACACAAAAGTCATAATTTGAACGCTGAAATTCTAAGCTTAATAAATATTAATTTAATTTAGTGTTCCAATTCTTAGGACTTTGCCTTAAGCCATATAAAGAGCGATTTAATTTTAAAACTTTTTTATTACTGACCTTCAGACCTTCTGGAATTTTAACGAATATCTCTGTGTCTATTTAAACATGAAGGAAAGCTGATGGTATGTCAAGTTGGCGAATTTTCAAGTTTTCCATAACTGATTGTGCTAAAACCATCTTTACTGTAGAAGAGCAAGCAACTGGGGCATACACATTACTACAAATCCAGTTATTTTCTTCTTGAAATCCCCTTGCTACTAGTCGAGCCTTTTTTGTCCCATCTGTTTTGGTTCTAAAAACCCACTTTAGATCAATTGCCTTTTAGCGCGGTTCCTCCCTCCCCCATAGGGAGGAACCCCGCTTATAAGGTTGATACAATGAAACAATCCGGAAGTGCCGACAAGAAAATTTCGCGTTTCAGAACCCCTAGAGACCGAAAATAACGGTGGTTCAAATTTGTATATATATATATATATATATATATATATATATATGTATATATTTATATATATATATATATATATATATATATATATATATATATATATATTGTCTGTTCGCTCATTTCTGGCTTCCCTGATGGTCCGATTTTGATGAAATTTGGTACAAAAATCAGTCGTCCAATTTGAAAGGTCAAGTTCGTTAACCAGCAAAATCCGCCCACTGGAAGATGGCGTTTGGGGCGAAATTCGCGCCGAAAAAATCGTAACGCTTACGTTTTAGCGCGGTTCCTCCCTCCCCCATAGGGAGGAACCCCGCTTATAGGGTTGATACAATGAAACAATCCGGAAGTGCCGACTAGAAAATTTCGCGTTTCAGAACCCCTAGAGACCGAAAATAACGGTGGTTCAAATTTGTATATATATATATATATATATATATATATATATATATATATGTATATATTTATATATATATATATATATATATATATATATATATATATATATATATATATATATGTCTGTTCGCTCTCTAGATAGAAGACGAATGGTCCGATTTTGATGAAATTTGGTACAAAAATCCTTCGTCCAATTTGAAAGGTCAAGTTCGTTAACCAGCAAAATCCGCCTACTGGAAGATGGCGTTTGGGGCGAAATTCGTGCAAAAAAAATCGTAACGCTTACGTTTTTGAGTTCATAAGCTTCGAAGTACTCGTTTTATATGATTCCTGGGCTAGGAAAACGAATGAAACCATTTTCAAGGCGATAGCTTTAACCGTTTTCGAGAAAATTGGAAAAATATTTTTTGAATACCGTTTTTGGTTTGGGTACTTAGAATCATGGGATTCAGTTGAAACATTTTCTGCATGTTCTACTTTCATCAAAATTAATATGTTGAAATTTTGGTTACGTTTGGAGTTAAGGAAGGGTTAGAATAAAATATTTTATTAACAGACATAAAAAGTTTAATAACTTTGTTTACTTTCCTTAATATCTCGAAAAAGGTTGAGAATCTTGGTAAACGGAAGAATACCATTAGAAAGCTTATTAAATGTTCTAAAAAAAAGGTTCTAATGAAAGTTTTGATTAGGCGATGTCAATCGGAGAAATAAGAGCTTAAAACTTTAAAGTAATTGATTTCGCTTATTCGAACTGTTCTTTTTGTCTGTTTTTTATTCCTTGTTATTTTTTAATTGCTTATTGTTGGATAATGTATTTGAAAATAAAACAGGTTAAGAAAAATAAGAAAAACAATTTAATGTTAGAGATATGGATTTCCAAGATATATAGCTTTTCAACTGCCTAGCGTCCTTCCTAGGGAGGGTCCTTTGTCTTTGATTTTGGTACTTAGAATTATGGGATACAGTTGAAACATTTTCTGCATGTTGGAGTTTCATCAACACTAATATGTTGAAATTTTTGTTACGTTTAGAGTAAAGGAAGGGTTAGAATAAAATATTTTATTAACAGACAAAAAAGGTTTTGGTAACTTTGTATAATTTCGTTAGTATCTCGAAAACCGTTGACAATCTTGTGAAGCGGAAGATTACCATTCGGAAGCTTACTAAATGCTCTACAAAAAAGGTTCTGAAGAAAGTTTTAATTAGGCGATGTCAATCGGAGAAAAAAGTGCTTAAAGCTTTAAATTAATTGATTTCGTTTATTCCAATGGTTCTTTTTGTCTGTTTTATTTCTTGTTATTTTTTAATTGCTTATAGTAGGATAATGTATTTGACAATAAAACTGGTTAAGTAAAATAACAAAAACAATTTTTTGTTAGAAATATAGATTTCCAAGATTCCAAGACCTTGTCACTAGCGGGTCTGTTTCTAGTGTAGCGGACCCTTCCACGTAAGATTGTAAATCATGACCTTTCAAGACTTTACTACTCACAGGAATGGCGTTAGTGACCTTAAGGGTTGACACGCCATTATAATAATTAATTAAAAAAAAAAGACTGGTGGAACCAAAATAATAACTGCTTCTATTTTAATCTTTCCAAATTAGACTAGGGATATGACCGGAACCGCGCTAAGATGATGCAGTCCTGCGAGACGGACCTTTTTGAGTTCATAAGCTTGTAAGTACTCTTTTTATAGGCTTCTTGGGCTAGGAAAACGATGAAACCATTTTCAAGGTGATAGCTTTAACCGTTTTCGAGAAAATTGGGAAAATAGTTTTTGAATACCGTTTTTGGTTTGGGTACTTAGAATCACGGGATTCAGTGTAAACATTATCTGCATGTTCTACATTCATTAAAACTAATATGTTGAAAGTTATGTTACGCTTGGAGTTAAGGAAGGGTTAGAATAAAATATTTTATGAACAGACATGAAAAGTTTTGGGAAGTTCGTATACTTTCATTAATATCTCGAACACGGTTGGGAAATCGTGGTAAGTGGATAGAAACTATTTGAAAGCTTACTAAATTTTCTACAAAAAAGATTCTAAAACTATTTTTGATTAGGTTATGTCAATCGGAGAAATAAATGCTTAAAACTTCAAATACGTCTGTTTTGTTCTTATGAACGGGTTTTTGTCGTTCTTGTTGTAATTTTTGTCTCTTTCCCTTCGTTTTTTATTGCTTTTTATTTTTGTAATTTCTTATGTTGCGAAAATTTTGTGTGTAAAACAGGATATGAAAAATGAGGCCAATTTTCTGTTGCTAGAAATAATATAAATTTTGGGAACTTTTATTAATATCTCGAAAACTGTTGAGAATTTTGGGAAACGGAAGAATACCATTAGAAAGCTTATTAAATGCTCTACATAAAAGGTTCTAATGAAAGTTTTGATTAGGCGATGTCAATCGGAGAAATAAGAGCTTAAAGCTTTAAAGTAATTGATTTCGCTTATTCGAAGTGTTCTTTTTGTCTGTATTTTATTCCTTGTTATTTTTTAATTGCTTATAGTTGGATAATGTATTCGAAAATAAAACAGGTTAAGTAAAATAACAAAAACAATTTATTGTTAGAAATATAGAGTTCCAAGATTCCAAGACCTTGTAACTAGCGTTGCCGACTAAATCTCCGAAATATTGTCACTAATTTTACGTATCCTGTTTTATAGCCAAATAGATTTATATTCTATAATCAATAAGAAAAACCTACTAACAATAAAAAAACTATGGGTAACAGATGAAAATAGGGAATACCAAGAATAATTCTAAAGAACGAAATCAACACCAGTACTGTAATCTAGATATTCATACGGCATCTTCGAATTCTAACAAACAAAATATTGATTCTAATTATACGTATCCTGTTTTATCGACAAATACATTTGACTACTATAAGCAATTAAAAACACTAGGGAATATGCCAAAGAACTCGGAGGAGGAGCCTCGACAGTTTCAAGACATTTGAAGGAAATCGACAAATCCAAAGCTGACATTTCATACGGTACAGCCTGATATATTTTTAACAATGAATTGTTTTTCTTATTTTAATTAATCTGTTTTATTGTCAAATACATTATCCTACTATAACCAATGAAAAAACAACAAGGAATAAAAACAAACCAAGAAGAACCGTTCGAATAAACGAAATCAATTACTTCAAAGTTTAAGCACTTATTTCTCCGATTGACATAGCCTAATCAAAAATTGTTGTTTGTAGAACATTTAGTAAGCTTTCGCATGGTAACCCTCCGTTTACCAATATTCCTAACCGTCTTCGAGATATCAGGGAATGTATACGAAGTTCCCAAAACATTTCATGTCTGTTAATAAAATATTTTATTCTAATCCTTCCTTTGCTCCAAACGTAACCGAAATTTTAACATATTAGTGTTGATGAAATTCAAACATGCAGAAAATGTTTCAACTGAATCCCATAATTTTAAGTATCAAAATCAAAGACAAAAAGAACAGTTCGAATAAGCGAAATCAATTACTTTAAAGTTTTAAGCACTTATTTCTCCGATTGACATCGCCTAATCAAAACTTTCATTAGAACCTTTTTTGTAGAGCATTTAGTAAGCTTTCCAATGGTATTCTTCCGTTTCCCAAGATTCTTAACCTTTTTCGAGATATTAGGGAAAGTATACAAAGTTACCAAAACTTTTAGTCCGTCGGCCCGTGTACATTTTATGCAACGATTTTTAAGATTCTTCATTTTTTCACTATTGATTGTACAAGTCTTAACTAGAACAGTGCCGCTTGTCAGCTGGCTAGGTAGCGGTGGGTTTGGCTGCGGGGGCGTTGCCAACATAGGAAAAATATGAAAATGTGAAACGATTTTAAGATTCATGAAATTTCTTGGAGAGACACCTTATATTATACAATAATCATTGGCACTTGTCAGCTGGCCGGCCAGCGGTGGGCTGCTTGTCAGCTGGGGGTCTAAACTTGGCAAAAACACGAAATTCTGAAACGATTTTAAGATTGCTGAAATTTTGGTGGTTACTAGTATTTGTAGTGAGATTAACGAAAGACATTGTCAGCTGCTCATATCTTGGTGGAAAACTTGTCAGCTGGGGGGGTATAAGCGCTGAGCACATGGCGCGCGCTCCGCTTTATACCGCCAGCTGACAACTTTTCCACCCACATATAAGCAGCTGACAATTTGTTTCGTCAATCTTATTACGAATACTACCTACTAACAAAATTTCAGGAATCTTAATATAGTTTTTGACTATTTAATAGCGAAAACATGCTTATATTGATTACAACTTCTGAATATATTGATTGTAAATGAATATTTTTATTATCAACGTTAAAATATATTATGTATTTGCATTAAGGTAAGATGAAAAAATATGTCAATTATTTGTATAAAATACTGTATTGGTAATAAAAAGTATTATACAATTAATCATAATAATAATAATAGTATACTAAAGACACTTAATAATATAATAATAAAAAGAAAGTCAATCGTTTTCTGATTCTGACTCTGCACCTTCAGAATCATCAACCCCCCCCCCCCCCCGCAGTAATTGTGCGGTCATCCTCTTCTTGGTGTCTTTGAGCTGAAAATACTAATTATTGTTATTGATGAAATGATTAAACGTTAATAAAGCATAGAAAATAAATAGTTTTAATATCTTCAGTGAATTGCTGATCTCGAATAATCATATCAACTACTCGACGGAATTGTTCTCCGTCAAACCATTTACAGGTTTATATATTATCTTCAATATCCCATCCGTAATCCAGAGGAGTTAAACTTGAAGGTTCTTGTTTGTTTATTTTAGATTTTAAACATCGTCGTATAGGTATTTTTTTTTTCAATCTACTTTACAGTAGATTTATACCTACTCGATATTAGAGGTATAGCCATTGGGGATCAACCATACAGGCTGCTAGGATTGCTAAAAGAAGCTCTAGACCTCTTAAGGATTGTTTAACTGTAGTGTGTATAGAGTGTCTGACACAGCAAACATACAGACAAACAGACAACAATTCTATAAATCATTGTTTTGGGTACAATTGCATTGATAAAGGCCCCCAATAGTATTTTTACTCATATATCTTGCATGTACAAACAGCGATCCGTTAGAATTTTATTATATGTGAAGATAGATTACGGCTAGTAGTGCTAAATTGGTAAATCGGGTCCAGAATAAACCCCCCTCCTAATAAACCGATTTACTTTATTTTTACAACATATTTTTCTATTAATATTTCCACAAACGAATATCGAGTTTCGTCCGAGCGACTTTGGGTCCGGAGTAAACCCCTCCTCCAGATGAACCAATTTTTCTGGTTAAGGAACTCGTTAAATCATTTGCTAAGAGAATACTATATACAAAGTTTCGTTAAAAAAAAATCCTCTGGTGTGTATCGAATTAACGATAGTTCATGAAATGTTGGACGTGATTCTTTACATTGGCATAACTTTTTTATTTATGTACCGATTCGCATGAAACAAACACTAAATATTAAGTGAAACGTACCACAATATATTAGTGAATACTGCAACTAAATCGGATAAGCCGTTTCTGAGATTAGCGCGCACAGACAAACAGGCAAAAATTTTAAAAATCATTGTTTTGGGTACTATTGCATTGATAAAGGTCCGCAATAGTATTTTTCACCATCTTCCAGAAACAGACAGCGATCCGTTAGAATTGTATTATTTGTATAGATTTGTATTAAGGTATGATGAAAAAATATATTATTTATTTGTATAAAATACTGTAAAAATTATTATATAATTTATTTATAATAATAATAGTTACCTAATAAAACTTTTAAATAAAAAGAAAGTCTGACTCTTCACCTTCAGAATCATTACTTTCGATATTTGTAGTGTTTGTGAGGTCATCCTGCTGTCTCTCATGTGAAAATACTAATTATTGGTATTGATAAAATGATGAAACATTAATAAAGCAAAGAAAATGAATAATTTTAATATCTTAAGTGAATTACTGATCTCGAACAATCATTTCAACTACTGGAGGTAATTGTTCGCCATTAGATGTTAAAATTTGCATGAATATGGGAACGTGAACAAACCAAACTATTTAGATAATAATAACTTATTTTTAACACAAGGCGAAACACTGTGCCAATGTTGCCTGATTTTCACGCATTCACAGGCAAACATTTTTTATGTGCTATGTATTTTATACAAATAAATGACATATTTTTTCATCTTACCTTAATGCAAATACATAATATATTTTAACGTTGATAATAAAAATATTCATTTACAATCAATATATTCAGAAGTTGTAATCAATATAAGCATGCTTTCGCTATTAAATAGTCAAAAACTATATTAAGATTCCTGAAATTTTGTTAGTAGGTAGTATTCGTAATAAGATTGACAAAACAAATTGTCAGCTGCTTATATGTGGGTGGAAATGTTGTCAGCTGGCGGTATAAAGCGGAGCGCGCGCCATACGCTCTGCGCTTATACCCCCCCAGCTGACAAGTTTTCCACCAAGATATGAGCAGCTGAGAATGTCTTTCGTTAATCTCACTACAAATACTAGTAACCACCAAAATTTCAGCAATCTTAAAATCGTTTCAGAATTTCGTGTTTTTGCCAAGTTTAGACCCCCAGCTGACAAGCAGTCCACCGCTGGCCGGCCAGCTGACAAGTGCCAATGATTATTGTATAATATAAGGTGTCTCTCCAAGAAATTTCATGAATCTTAAAATCGTTTCACATTTTCATATTTTTCCTATGTTTGCAACGCCCCCGCAGCCAAACCCACCGCTACCTAGCCAGCTGACAAGTGGCACTGTTCTAGTTAAGACTTGTACAATCAATAGTGAAAAAATGAAGAATCTTAAAAATCGTTGCATAAAATGTCACGGGCCGACGGACTATTTTTTATGTCTGTTAATAAAATATTTTATTCTAACCCTTCCTTAACTCCAAACGCAACCAAAATTACAAGATATTAGTTTTAATGAAAGTAGAAGATGCAGTAAATGTTTCAACTGAATCCCATGATTCTAAGTACCCAAACCAAAAACGGCATTCAAAAATTATTTTTTCAGTTTTCTCGAAAACGGTTAAAGCTATCGCCTTGAAAATGGTTCCATTCGTTTTCCTAGCCCAAGAAGCCTATAAAAAGAGTACTTACAAGCTTATGAACTCAATAACGTAAGCGTTACGATTTTTTTTTGCGCGAATTTCGCCCCAAACGCCATCTTCCAGTGGGCGGATTTTGCTGGTTAACGAACTTGACGTTTCAAATTGGACGATAGATTTTTGTACCAAATTTCATCAAAATCGGACCATCAGGGAAGCCAGAAATGAGCGAACAGACAAATATATATATATATATATATATATATATATATATAAATAAATATATACATATATATATATACAAATTTGAACCACCGTTATTTTCGGTCTCTAGGGGTTCTGAAACGCAAAATTTTCTTGTCGGCACTTCCGGATTGTTTCATTGTATCAACCTTATAAGCGGGGTTCCTCCCTATGGGGGAGGGAGGAACCGCGCTAAAACCAAGTATTTGAAACTTTTAAGAAATTTACAAGAATGATTGAAAACCAAACTGATAGTAAAATTAAAGTACTTAGATCTGACAACGGTAATGAATATGTAAACCGAGAATTCAAAAACTATTTGTCAGAATGTGGTATAATCCATCAATTAACTATTAGATATACACCGGAACAAAATGGAGTCGCAGAAAGAGCAAATAGAACAATAGTAGAAAAGGCTCGTTGTTTATTATTTGACTCTGGTCTTCCTAAAGAATATTGGGAAGAAGCTGTGAATACAGCAGTTTATCTTATCAATAGATCTCCTTCATCAGTTTTAAAAGAAAATACACCATTTGAAGTTTGGTCTGGACGTGCACCTAATATATCACACCTAAGAGTTTTTGGTAGCCAAGTTATGTCACACATACCCAAAGAAAAAAGAAAGAAATGGGATCCTAAATCTCAGAAATTGATCTTTAATTGGTTATGGGCCCAGTCATTTATAATATTGTGACTAGTGAATATTGTGTATAAAAAAAAAAAAAAATGAGTTTAAACATATCACCGGTGGAGAAGCTGGTTGGCCGCGATAACTTTTCCGACTGGAACAGCCAACCAACCAGCTTCTCCACCGGTGATATGTTTAAACTCATTTTTTTTTTTTTTTTATACACAATATTCACTAGTCACAATATTATAAATGACTGGGCCCATAACCAATTAAGGATTATGGAAGCATAATTAATTAACACCATTAACATTTAAGTTAATAAGAAATGTATTGTATACAGCCAAAATGAGAAGGAAGGAGCGCCGCCATTACAACTGGTACAAGAAGCGGTAGCTCTTACATGTAAGTATGTACTAGATACCACACAGAGGTATAAATTCTAACAGTTATTCCACTATCCCCACCAGTCTTTCATTTCCCACACTTCAATGTTATCCCACCGTCTTTTGTCATTTCATACTCTTAATAACGCAGCACGTGTTCCAAAACGTAAAAGCTCTTGTTCGGCGAGGATAATATACTCTCTTATCACTCATTACCTCTCCATACTATCCCTTTAAGAAAGGAGATTTTATTTAAAATTAGATAATAAATCAATCCACTATTGTGCAGTTATTGTATGCAAACAGCGGGAACAATGGCCGTGTTTTATGCAAGAGGCATGTTGCTTTCTTATTGATTGCCTCGCCATTGGGTTGTTGCATATCGCTCCCCCTTTCTCAATCACTCTCTCGCTCTCTTTCTCTCTCACGCATGTGCTCATTGGCATTGTACCAAAGGAAAATGTCTGTGATAAAAGGGGATTAGATGAATATATCTGTATTATGTATATACAGGATATTTAAAAAAAAAAATCTACTTTACAGTAATGCTTTTCTATACACGATATTAGGCGTATAGCCATGTCATGGATTGTTAAAACCTAGTGTGTATAGAATGTCTGACAGACAAACAGACATAAATTCAAAAATCTATCTATTTGGGTCCGAAGTAACCCCCTCCCCCCCCCCCTCCAGATGAACCAATTTTGCTGGTTAACGAACACATTCAATCCTTTGCTAGGGGAATAATATATACCAAGTTTCGTGACAAAAAACAAAAAACTTTGGTGTGTATCGTGTTAACGATATTTCATGAACTAAATCGGATAAGCCGTTTCTGAGCTTAGCGTGAACAGACAAACAGACAAAAATTCTAAAAATCATTGTTTTTGGTACTATTGCGTTGATAAAGGCCCCAATAGTATTTTTTCCCATAGATCTTCCATGTACAGACAGCGATCCATTAGAATTTTATTATATATATATATATATATATATATATATATATATATATATATATATATATATATACATATACGGGAAAGTAGGTAATGTAGATCACAGAGGATAATTTCCAGGAATCTTGAAATGTGAAGATATGCCGGATAGAAAGGTAAAAATGCGTTGGATAGGCCTGGAAAGATAGGCCAGACAGATATACTCACGTAGAAAGTATAATTGTAAGAGACTGGCAGGATAGTGATGATAAGCTGGATAGACCTGGAAAGATAGGTCGAACATATTTACGTACATAGAAAGTATAATAATTGTAAGTGGCAGGCAGGACACAGAGGGGAGGATACGATGAATAGATCTTTAATGGTTCGCCGGATAGATTTACGAAGCTGTAACGTACAATTGTAAGCCTATGCTGGGAAGATAATTAAAAAAAAAGAAGAGGTAATTTGAGCGCAAGGACCAAAAGGCGTGTGGCACGTGGTGGATGCACCGCTCGCCTTCCGTAAGACCGGCTCTCGTCGAGACATATATCAGCGAGGATAGGCAACCTTAAGTCCGGCAAGGCGAAAACATCTTGGAGGATAAGCGGATTTCATCTGAATATAGAGGAAGTAAAACTCGCCGCAAGGTGATGGGAGGGGGTATTTGAAATAGAACGTTCACAAGTAGGCCGGTATTACATAAGCTGTTTAGCTGTGAAAGGGGAAAGAAGTGGTCGGAGTGGACAAGTGTAGAAAGCGGAAGGCTGGTGAGCAAGCCGATTCTCAATAAACACATTCAAAATGCCAACAATCACTTCACCTAGGCATCGTTTTACAAAAACAGTAAACTATTTTTCTATCTAAAGTATTATTTAACAAAACATTTTAATCAAGCAATTTAATTAAACGTGTGTGTGTGTGTGTGTGTGGTGTATTTAAGTATTTAAAATCACTGCAATCACTAATAAAAGTAACGTTTTTTACTACTATATTTATATAATATGGTTTCTAACTAACCCTTAGATAACTTGTATTTGTAAGTAATACTTTCAGGCTTGTAAAAAATAAATGTTAATAAGCATAATATATTCAAGCAAGCAATATTTATTAATAAAAAGGTTAATATTAAATCAATGGTAATTGATAATTTTAGGGCCCACCACGCCGATAATTTGGGCTGGTGGTTCTATGAAATATTTATATTTTATATTTATTTCGCATTATGCATACGTGCTACGCGTTTCCGATCGCTACGCTCGCTCAAGAAGATATCAAAACTCTAGTCAATCCAACTCACTAAAATTAATAGAATTCTCTTAATTATTGCGAGTTGTATTAACTTGAGTGTTAAAGGTTACTTTACTACCGGCAACAACAAATAGAATTGCCCATAGGAATAGCCAATAGGAAAGCTAATGAGTTATGCGCGTGCGCTGAATCACTGTTATAATCACTACAGATATGTACTTCACAAGTAACTGGATGTGTTCTTCGCAAAAAGACCCGACCTCTTAATTGCCGCAATGTAGAGAGGAATACAAGGCTAGAAAAAGCATCCCATCTATTAAACATGTAGAACACTTAATAGCCGCAATGTAGAAAGAAATACAACGCCTCATAAATTCAAACCAAACAACTTTATTGAACAGAATATTAAAATTTAATATGTTTTTAATGAAAAAAAAATGGTTACAAAAATAAAAAAACAAACAAATATCACATTTTTAATAAAATTCAAAGTTTGTTGTCTTTAATGACACTGAATAAGAAGTATTGCCTTCTATGGCTTTAATACCTGTTTCCATCCTTTTTGGCATATTTATTTATAGCTTTTTAATAAAATCTTGTGTGATGTTGCCCCACTTCTTCAATACAGCCTTTTTTAGCATTTCAAGGATAGTATGAGGTGAATCCTGTGACCAATTTTTTTTTTTAAAGTTTTTTCCACTCATGTTCAATTGGATTAAGGTCTGGACTTCTCTCAGGCCACTCTAGGTTACGGATACCTGTAGTTTTCAGGTACAGTTGAACTTGGATAATTCGAACCCCTAGGGACCGATAAAAAAGTTCGAATTATCCAAAATTCGAATTACAAAAGTATTTGAAAATAATTTTTTTTTTTTTTTTTTTTTTTTTTATTGAATATTTACAATCTGTATACATATGTTTACATATAATACAATAAGTAAATATGTATTTCATAAACTAGCACAAGGAAGAATAGAGGGAGAAGGCAGCCATTGCTGACACTCCCTGAGGAATTATAAATATTTTATTTAAGTATTACAACTGGTCTCTAGGCCACTTTCTTTTCAAGCGTCTCGGAGGATTGGAAGGGATCGAATCTGTGGAAAGGGATTGGGCAAGGGGATTGGGATGAAAGGATAGCTTGGAATGAAAAGTGGAGAAGCGGGTTTTAGCTAATTCAGCGACAAAGGGAATTTCGAGGTCTCGGTGGATGATACTATTGTTGACGTAGAAGGGAGCATTAAGGATCCGGCGAAGGACTTTGGACTGGAAGGTTTGGATTCGGTTTATGTTAGAAGGTTTTGCTGTACCCCATAGTTCAATGCCGTATGTCCAAATCGGTTTAATAATAGTTTTGTAGGTTGTTAGTTTGTTTTCAGTACTGAGTTTTGATTTGGGACCTATTAGTCGTCTAAGTAGGCCGTAGCGTCTGTTTAGTTCTTGTCGTTTTGTTTTTGTGTGTGTGTTCCAAGTAAGTCTCTTGTCGAGGTGGAAGCCTAGGTATCGAACAACATCGGATTTGGGAATGAGGGATTCGTTAAGGGTAACAGATGGGCACTCACTACGCCGCAGTGTGAATGTGACGTGCTTACATTTTTCGGCGTTGACTTTGATTCGCCACTTCTTTAGCCATTGCTCGATTTCTAAGAGATGATTCTGGAGCGCTTCTGAGGCTTGCTGCGGGTTGGCGGAACATGAAAGCACTGCAGTATCATCTGCAAAAGTTGTGATAATGGTACTGGGATTAGTGGGGATATCAGCGGTGAAGATGGAGTAGAGGAGAGGGGCTAGGATGCTGCCTTGGGGGACTCCAGCAGATACGTGGCGGGATGAGGAATTCGATGCATTGTATTTGACATGAAACAGGCGGGATGAAAGAAAGGATTTTAGGATTAAGTAGTAGGTGATGGGGAGAAAACGCTTGAGCTTATAAAGGAGGCCCGGATGCCACACCCGGTCAAAGGCCTGGGCTACATCTAGAAAGACTCCAGAACAGAAGTCCTTACGCTCAAGCGTTGAGGAAATTGTGTCTACAACTCGGAAAGCTTGTTGAGTGGTAGAGTGGAGTGATCGGAAGCCATACTGATGAGTTGGAATGATACCAGAGGATTCAACTATTGGAAGGATACGTTTGTACAGCAGTTTTTCAAGGATTTTAGAAAGGATGGGTAACAAACTGATTGGGCGGTAGGATGATGTTCCGATAGCTGGTTTGTTTGGTTTAGTAATAAGGATTACAGAGGAGTGTTTCCAGGAGGAAGGGAAGTGAGTGGTTCGCAGTACACTGTTGTATATAAGGATGAGGAACATGATGGCTTTATGGGGGAGGTGCCGAAGGATTTTAGCGGTGATAAGGTCAGGACCAGGGGACTTATTGAGGGGTAGGTGATTAATGATGTATTTGACTTCCGATGGGTGAAAGGAAGGTGGAGGTAAGGACATCGGTAAGGGTTCGGAAAGATAAGTGATTACCTCTTCAGTATGGGAAGGGTTTAACTCTGGGTTCGGAGAAAAGGTTGCTTCTAGATGATTGGCAAAGTGGGAAGCTTTTTCTTCGTCACTTCTGGCCCAAGTTCCATCTTCACGTCGGAGTGGGGAGGAGGTAGGTTGAAATTTAAGAATTCTTTTTGTGGCTTCCCACAGTGAGTGGTTACGGGGCGTTAAAGAAGAAAGATATTCTTCCAGTCGGTGATTGTCTAGCTTAGTCAGTTCGTTTTTTAGCTTTCTTGTTAGTCTATTGAAGATGGTTTTGTCTGCAGGGAGATGGGATCGTTGCCATTGTGTCCGGGCACGTCGCTTGGCTGAGAGGAGCAGTTGTATATGATGAGGGATTGGAGTTGCTGTTGGTTGACGTTTGTGAGTTGGTTTGCTGGCAAGTCTAGCGCAGTCCTGGACTGATTTGGTGAAGAGGTCCACAGCATCGTCAACATCTTGCGCTGTCTTCAACTTTACATTGAGGTCCAGAATACTGTTTAGGCTAGACTGGAACATAGCCCAGTCTACAGGTCCGGTGGTTAGAGATGGTTTAGTTTGAATAGGGATAGGAGATGCACTGAGTGACAAAAGGAGAGGGGAATGGTCAGAAGAGAGGTCTAAAAGGGGAGATACCGACGTGAAGATACCGTTCAAGCCAGAAGTAACGAAAAAATCTAGGATGTCCGGATTTTTGTGGGGATCGGAAGGCCAATGGGTTGGATGAGGTTGGGAAATGTAGGAATACTCACCATTGTACAGTACGTCGTTTAGCACTCGGCCTCTCGAGTTAGTAAGGCGACTTCCCCAGAGGAGATGCTTGGCATTAAAATCTCCCCCAGCGATAAAGTGAGTGCCAAGGGACTGGAATAAATTGGTAAAATCAGGGTGATACATCCGTTGGTTTGGAGAGCAGTAGATGGAGGCGATGACGAGCGGAAATCTTGGTAAAGGAATGGAGATGGAGGTTAATTGAGAAGAAGCAGTAGACTGAAAGGAATGGGAATGATGGGATATGTTGTTTTTAACCAAGACCAGTGTACCACCACGGCCTCTGTCGTCAGCGTGATCTGTACGGTAAGTTTTGTATCCTGCTATGTTAAAGTAATGTTGAGTTCGTAGGTGAGTCTCTGTAATAAGTGCAATATCTATGTCACGGTCTGTAAGTAGCAGTTCTAGTTCTTGTCTTCGGGGTAACAGCCCGTTGGAATTCCAGAGGAGGATAAGGATAGGAGATGTACTGGGTGGGATCATTTTTTAAGAAGTACTGGGATGCACTGCTCAATAAAGGAGGATAGGAGCTTAATAAGAGGATTGATTAAGTTTTCTAGTCTTGTGAAGAAGGAGTTGAATAGATTGGTGGGATCGAAGGTTTTGTTTGGTTCAGGTGAGTTATACGGGATGTCGCACGGGGTAGATTGTAGAATTTGAAAATAAAGGGCTAAAAAATCGAACTTCATATTTACACATTTTTTAATTAAAAAAAAATACATTTTATTTAAATAAAAACAAACATTTCATGAATTGATGATTACGTAAATAA
The DNA here is from genome assembly GCA_946811695.1 of Gonocerus acuteangulatus. NCBI lineage: Eukaryota > Metazoa > Arthropoda > Insecta > Hemiptera > Coreidae > Gonocerus > Gonocerus acuteangulatus. The sequence goes on from OX328132.1 coordinate 21,207,625, forward strand.
GTACTAAATAATTTATCGAAAAAGTAAAAATAAAAGTCTATTGTTTTGAAAAAAAGTCATTTTCATGGGCAAGAATTTTTTATTTATTTTTCAGGTAAGTTGGTAAGGTGTTAGGAGGAATTCCAAAGCCCTTGACAATTTCAGATTTTTTCTTCCTTCCTTTATCGACTTCTTTAATCGCAGCTATTTTCTCTGACAACGTTAAACATTTATAACATCTAGGCTTCGACATCTGTAATCAAGAACTCAAAGAACTGCACTGTACACCAGAAATTCAAGGCACAAACAATATAACAGATCTAGGCACTGACTGACTTATAACTGAATAAGAAATGAAGATGGGAGGGATGGTGGGAGGGAATTCTAGGATAATACGACAGGATAGTGTATGTAACTACAACTCCTGGAAGGGAGGAAGCGCGACCCTCCACTTTGCAGAACTCCTAAGAGTCCAAGAACTAGAGTATGAGACCGCCGCGCTTCTCTTCCCGGAACCCCTTCATCCGTACCTTACTATCAACCTTACCCGAGAGGAGAATATTTTCGGACCGGTGTCAATGGGATCGGTGACTTTTGGACGTCCTGAATTTGGTCATCTCAATTGACTTCCGGTATCTCTGTACCTTTTAATGCCCTTTGAAATTGAGGAGTAATGAAAATCAAGGCAATTAGCAATGTAGAGCAAAGATGTTCCTCCTCCGTGAAGATTAATTTTTCTTAGTGAATTATTGGAACTTTAACAACTCATTACAACAAGAATTAACCAAATAACAAAAAATTAAGCGAGAAATGGATTTATGGGGCCAACAATAGGTAAAAACAGACAGAAAGATGGGTTCATATCAATCAAAGAAATGTTTAATCCTTTATTTTTTAGCAAACAATGAGTATCTATGGTATGAATAAACCCTAATGTCTCTCATGTGACTAATCCCAAAGCCAAAAATAAAATAAAACACGGATTGGCCTGTTAAACTACAAAAAATCTCAAGATATATTAAAAAAGTCAGTCCCGTAACAGGCCACGAGGGCCCTGAGGGGCAGATATTATAGAGGTATCTGATACTTGACCATACGGCACACTAGGGAGATAGTGTGGTCAGTATTATGCTCCGGCCGCCTGATTTTCCCCTTGGCTGCTTCGACTGCTAGCATCATTAGGTACCTCGTACTAGGCGGAAGGCCAAATAATAAAAACTTCACTACACAGTTACACCAACTTTATTTCTTCCCCAAGACAAGAAGATAGTACAATATTTTTCAAAAGCCATAATGTAAGTACAAAAGTACAGGGACATTGTACAAGGTTCTTCAAAAACCATTTTGTAAGTACAAACAATATCTAAATGCAATTTTGTCATTCAAATATTAAGTACAAAATTTGAAAATATGCCGTAATTAGCAGCTACTTTTTGAATTAAATGGGAAAGAAATTGATTGTAAAAACCTTCTACTAGCGCAAATTACAGAGCCAAAAATTATTTTAGTTTTAGAAACATGATTAAAATTGCATTCTGAGAGAATTCAAAATTATAATACTGAAATTTATAAAAACGAAATTCAAAAATCTTTTAAAAAATCAGGGAATAAACATAATAATTTAAATGTAGAACATATTTTTAATACTGAATTGGTGGTAATTTATCGGATTCTATCATTCCAGAAGAAATATTAAACTTTTTATCGCTTACTGACAGATTTAATATTTTAAAGGAAAAAAAGGGTAGAAATAAAGTTGGTATAACTGTGTAGGGAAGTTTTTATTATTTGACCTTCCGCCTTGCACGAACTTGCAAAGATTAAGTAAAGGCTCAGCTGAATAATAATATAATAAAGCTGCTATATAGACTTTACATAAAGTGGATTGAGTTTTGTGTTTTAGGCACTTAGGGTTTTTAAGATTGACGTTCAGAAGTTTAGAAATTCTATGCATTTTCAAGTCAAATTGCTTGCCCTGGTTCAATACCAGATGAAAAAATATAGGAAATGGTATATTTAGAATCAGGACTTTTCTTGTCGTAACCTTCTTAGAGTAATAAAAAAAAAAAAAAAAAAAAAAAAAAAAAAAAAAAAAAAAAAAAAAAAAAGTCCGACTCGCAGGAACTGCAGCATCTTAGCGCGGTTCCGTTCATGTCCCTAGTGCCATTTGATAAGCTTAGAAAAGAAATAAACTTATTTTTTTTATATATCTCGTGAAAATTGTCAAAATCCTCTCGAACATCTCGAATAAAAGTGATATTAAGCCGTCAGGGACACCGACAGTAGCTAACTTTTACACAGAAGCGGAAATTACAGAATCTGGCTCTCATTCTAAAGCAAAGCTCTATAAATCAATACAAAATATGCCTAATAAAGCCTTTCTAGAGGATACAGAAGCATGGGCGTATATGAGGGGGGGGGCTGAGGGGGCTGCAGCCCCTCCCGAAATTTTGAATTGATGATAAAAACTTCTCGTAAAACCCTTAAAAATAAATTAAATAAGATCACTTAGTTCATAAAACATATTTTATTTTACGTGCAATAGCGTTTTAGTTGCCTAAAACTATTCCAAGCTCTAAATATTTAGTATTCCATACCCTGGAAATGGTCTCAGCCCCCCCCCCCCGAAATTGTTTTTATATACGCCCATGTACAGAAGGATCAAGAAGAAGTACACAAGATTGAGTAGAATACCCTGCCTAATATAGCCTATATAGAATAATATGCCGAATAAAACGTATCTAGTAAATACACAAGGACAAATAAAAGTCTTGACGAATAACAAGTCAAAAAAAAAACTTTATTTAACAAAATAAAACAAAGTTTAGTTGCCCAACTACAATAGAATAATATACCTAATTAAGTCTACGGAGTAGACACAAATGGACCAAAAACAAGTCTTGTGGAAAATTGATTTTTTTCTAATTAAATACTTTTTATCAATATTTAGTATATAACCTTTGTTGAAAATTATTGATTGCTAATTGATGAATCGGTTTACAACTAAGTAGTCTTTATGAATATTTAGTATATAACCTATTTTTGGATCTGTGTTTTTGGGGTGCTCTCCGCCTAGGCTTTGTATTTGTGTCGGCAGATACCTGGGTTATATTTACAGCTCTTGAGGATTAACTCTTAGCAGGTAAATTTCCTGCGGCCCCATTGTGTTCTACGGGCATTGAACCGCCATATACGCTCATAGTATCTAACCGTTGTGAAGTTTATTTTTTGGATTTAGGACTTAATATACATATGTAGACTAAATCATAGCAAGAAGTAATCCTCCGTCGTCGGTTCTTAACTATGTAGACTCGCTAATGTTATCCAATCTTAGATACATCGTATTTAAAATCCACAGCAAAAACACGACATTTCATCAGAATCCCCTGCTGAATAAAACTTATATAGAATAATATGCAAAATAAAGCCTATCTAGTGGATAAAAATAGAGGAAAAAAGCCGTTCGTGGTGGTAGAAAATCTTAAAAGTATTTCGCTCAGAAATCTCCGAAATATTGTCACTAATTTTACGTATCCTGTTTTATAGCCAAATAGATTTATATTCTATAATCAATAAGAAAAACCTACTAACAATAAAAAACTATGGGTAACAGATGAAAATAGGGAATACCAAGAATAATTCTAAAGAACGAAATCAACACCAGTACTGTAATCTAGATATTCATACGGCATCATCGAATTCTAACAAACAAAATATTGATTCTAATTATACGTATCCTGTTTTATTGACAAATACATTTGACTACTATAAGCAATTAAAAACACTAGGGAATATGCCAAAGAACTCAGAGTAGGAGCCTCGACAGTTTCAAGACATTTGAAGGAAATCGACAAATCCAAAGCTGACATTACTTCGCTTATTCAAAACTTTCTTTAGAACCTTTCTTGTAGACCATTTAGTAAGCTTTCGAATGGTAACCTTTCGCTTCCCAAGATTTTCAACCGTTTTCGAGATATTAAGAAATTATACGAAGTTCCCAAAACTTTTCATTATTTCTGACAACAGAAAATTGGTCTCATTTTACCTATCCTGTTTTACACACACATACATTTTCCTTACAAATACAACATAAGAAATTAAAGAAATAAAAAGCAATAAAAAACCAAGGGAAAGAGACAAAAATTACAAAAAGAACGACAAAAACCCGTTCATAAGAACAAAACAGACGTATTTGAAGTTTTAAGCATTTATTTCTCCGATTGACATAACCTAATCAAAAATAGTTTTAGAATCATTTTTGTAGAGAATTTAGTAAGCTTTCAAATAGTTTCAATCCACTTACCACGATTTCCCAACCGTGTTCGAGATATTAATGAAAGTATACGAAGTTTCCAAAACTTTTCATATCTGTTCATAAAATATTTTATTCTAACCCTTCCTTAACTCCAAACGTAACATAACTTTCAACATATTAGTTTTAATGAAAGTAGAACATGCACATAATGTTTCAACTGAATCCCGTTATTCTAAGTACCCAAACCAAAAACGGTATTCAAAAACTATTTTTCCAATTTTCTCGACAACGGTTAAAGCTATCGCCTTGAAAATGGTTTCATTCGTTTTTCTAGCCCAAGAAGCCTATAAAACGAGTACTTACAAGCTTATGAACTCAAAAACGTAAGCGTTACGATTTTTTCTGCGCGAATTTCGCCCCAAACGCCATCTTCCAGTGGGCGGATTTTGCTGGTTAACGAACTTGACCTTTCAAATTGGACGACAGATTTTTGTACCAAATTTCATCAAAATCGGACCATTCGTCTTCTATTTAGAGAGCGAACAGACAAATATATATATATATAAATAAATATATACATATATATATATATATATATATATATATATATATATATACAAATTTGAACCACCGTTATTTTCGGTTTCTAGGGGTTCTGAAACGCAAAATTTTCTAGTCGGCACTTCCGGATTGTTTCATTGTATCAACCTTATAAGCGGGGTTCCTCCCTATGGGGGAGGGAGGAACCGCGCTAAAAAAAAAAAAAAGTTAACGATCGTTTTGCAAAATTGAGAACCTGCTAAATATTATCTCTGTCAACAACTTTATTTTTAACAGGTATTCTGCAGTAATCTGAAGACTCGTCCCATTACTTAGATAAAACCTTAATTGTAAAACTCTAAAGAAAAATTTTCAAAATACATCTTTATTTTAATCATATATGTGGAGAGCGGAAAGATAATAAAAAAAAAGAATTAACTTCATCAATTCTTTATTAAAATAGGCTCCACGTGGTACTAACAATTTTAAGTGCCAAAAAACTCACTATATCACCACTACAGCTTAACTGTACAGAGGCCCACAATGACCACATCAAAACTGAGGTTACTAAGTAAGATGTCAATCAGCTATGAGTAGAATATTAATGCAATTGCTTCGCAAAAATTAATAATTTAACTCACTTTATACACGTGTATAATTTGCTTATGAATATATGAGTTGATTTGTGTACACGGAGCGATGTAGCGTTTACATTGATGATCTGTCAACAAAGTGCACCAACAGATATGACAAATGCCTAGTGAAGGCGTATTGGTAGAAAAGGCCAAACCTCCTAATAGTAGTAGCTGAGTTTAGATATTTTTTGTCAGTAAGTGTAGAATGAGTAGGGCGTGGGAACGCGAGGGCAACGAACCGCTGCTCAGGCAAGGCCGGGAGAAATGCTACTAGAAAGTGAGAGTAGCTTGCGGAACCCACGATTAGTATTTCCAAAACCAGCTCACTTTCCGGGCCTAACCTTGGCCACACTCACAGTAGTAACCATGGCCCTTCTATTGCTCTATTAGAAATTAGCCCCTGCCCAGCCGAGCATTCCCTCCAGTATACTCACCAGTAGTAACCATGGCCCTTCCTATTGCTCTATTAGAAAATAGCCCCCGCCCAACTGAGCATTCCCTCCAGTATACTCACCAGTAGTAACCATGGCTTTTCCTATTGCTCAATTAAAAGCTAGTCCCTGCCAAACTTAGCATTCCCTCCAGTATACTCACCAGTAGTAAACATGGCCCTGCCGATCCCATAGAAATTAGCCCCTGCCTAACTGAGCATTCCCTCCAGTATACTCACCAGTAATAAACATGGCCCTGCCGATCTCATAGAAATTAGCCCCTGCCCAACTGAGCATTCCCTCCAATAGCAAACATGGCCCTGTCGATCTCATAGAAATTATCCCTTGCCCAACTGAGCAATCCCTCCAGTATACTCACCAGTAGTAAACATGGCCCTGCCGATCACATAGAAATCAGCCCCTGCCCAACTGAGCATTCCCTCCAGTATACTCGCCAGTAGTAAACATGGCCCTGCCGATCTCATAGAAATTAGCCCTTGCCCAACTGAGCATTCCCTCCAGTATTCTCACCAGTAGTAAACATGGCCCTGCCGATCGCATAGAAATTAGCCCCTGCTCAAATGAGCATTCCCTCCAGTATACTCATTAGTAGTATCCACTGTCCATTCTATCTCTTGTTAAGAAATTAGCCTCTGCCAAACCGTTCTTACAGTGCACTCAGCATTTTTTACAGTACACTCGCTACTAGTAACTGCACTTTGTAAAAATACTCATAGCAATGATGAACTGATACTTTAATGGTATATATGCTGCCTTTTGAGGCAGAGGCAAACCTTTAAGTTTACAAATAGCTGCTGAAGAAAAGAATGAATAATTTAAGAAAAAACACTAATAACAATAGTTCACATCTATATGGCTTTTAATACAGCTCTTAATTTACAATGCAATATTTCCATAACGGATGTTCCTTAATGGAAATTTAATGTCGATTATAAAAATGTGGTCGTTATTTACCATGCGTTAACTGGAAATCTGAAAAACACACCTTTTCATTAAAAAAAAACAAAAAAAAAACAAAAGTTTTGAAAATAGACAACATTTTGAATATCTCTGCTACTTGTGCAGATAGAATGCTCATTTTTGCGCCCCTGAACTACAAATAAAGTGCAGAATAAACCCCTAAAGTTATGACATCTCAATGCGGGACTTATAATAGCAATTTGTCTTAGAGCTAAGGAGTGGGAAGAAAAATTTGATGAATACGGTTTTACGGTTGTGCAAAATAATGATAAACTCCAGTATTTGATCTCTGGGGACTGGAATACTCAGATATCTAACAGTCAAGAGATACCGAAAGCATTTTTGGAGATAAATCAAAATTTCTCTATGGAAAGAAAGTACAAATACTAAGATGAAACAAATAGGAGCAAAAAAGTTCTTGAATTTCTTTCTGTTTATTCTAAACTCCATCAGATAAAAAAGTCCGACTCGCAGGAACTGCAGCATCTTAGCGCGGTTCCGTTCATGTCCCTAGTGCCATTTGATAAGCTTAGAAAATAAATAAACTTATTTTTTTTATATATCTCGTGAAAATTGTCAAAATCCTCTCAAACATCTCGAATAAAAGTGATATTAAGCCGTCAGGGACACCGACAGTAGCTAACTTATACACAGAAGCGGAAATTACAGAATCTGGCTCTCATTCTAAAGCAAAGCTCTATAAATCAATACAAAATATGCCTAATAAAGCCTTTCTATATGCGTATATGAGGGGGGGGGGGGCTGAGGGGGCTGCAGCCCCTCGCGAAATTTTGAATTGATGATAAAAACTTCTCGTAAAACCCTTAAAAATAAATTAAATATGATCATTTAGTTCATAAAACATATTTTATTTTACGTGTAATAGCGTTTTAGTTGCCTAAAACTATTCCAAGCTCTAAATATTTAGTATTCCATACCCTGGAAATGGTCTCAGCCCCCCCCCCGAAATAGTTTTTATATACGCCCATGTACAGAAGGATCAAGAAGAAGTACACAAGATTGAGTAGAATACCCTGCCTAATATAGCCTATATAGAATAATATGCCGAATAAAACCTATCTAGTAAATACACAAGGATAAATAAAAGTCTTGACGAATAACAAGTCAAGAAAAAAAAAACTTTATTTAACAAAATAAAACAATGTTTAGTTGCCCAACTACAATAGAATAATATACCTAATTAAGTCTATGGAGTAGACACAAATGGACCAAAAACAAGTCTTGTGGAATATTGTTTTTTTTCTAATTAAATACTTTTTATCAATATTTAGTATATAACCTTTGTTGAAAACTATTGATTGCTAATTGATGAATCGGTTTACAACTAAGTAGTCTTTATGAATATTTAGTATATAACCTTATGTTTGGATCTGAGTTTTTGGGGTGCTCTCCGCCTAGGCTTTGTATTTGTCTCGGCAGATACCTGGGGTATATTTACAGCTCTTGAGGATTAACTCTTAGCAGGTAAATTTCCTGCGGCCCCCTTGTACGGGCATTGAACTGCCATATTCGCTCATAGTATCTGACCGTTGTGAAGTTTATTTTTTGGATTTAGGACTTAGTATACATATGTAGACTAAATCATAACAAGAAGTAATCCTCCGTCGTCGGTTCTTAACTATGTAGACTCGCTAATGTTATCCAATCTTAGATACATCGTATTTAAAATCCACAGCAAAAACACAACATTTCATCAGAATCCCCTGCTGAATAAAACTTATATAGAATAATATGCAAAATAAAGCCTATCTAGTGGATAAAAATAGAGGAAAAAAGCCGTTCGTGGTGGTAGAAAATCTTAAAAGTATTTCGCTCAGAAATATCCGAAATATGGTCACTAATTTTACATATCCTGTTTTATAGCCAAATAGATTAATATTCTATAATCAATAAGAAAAACCTACTAACAATAGCCTCGACAGTTTCAAGACATTTGAAGGAAATCGACAAATCCAAAACTGACATTTCATACGGTACAGCCTGATATATTTTTAACAATGAATTGTTTTTCTTATTTTAATTAATCTGTTTTATTGTCAAATACATTATCCACCTTTAAGCAATTAAAAAGTAACAAGGAATAAAAACAAACAAAAAGAACCGTTCGAATTAACGAAATCAATTACTTCAAAGTTTAAGCACTTATTTCTCCGATTGACATAGCCTAATCAAAAATTGTTTCAGAATCTTTTTTGTAGAACATTTAGTAAGCTTTCGCATGGTAACCCTCCGTTTACCAATATTCCTAACCGTCTTCGAGATATTAGGGAATGTATACGAAGTTCCCAAAACATTTCATGTCTGTTAATAAAATATTTTATTCTAATCCTTCCTTAGCTCCAAACGCAACCAAAATTTTAACATATTAGTGTTGATGAAATTCAAACATGCAGAAAATGTTTCAACTGAATCCCATAATTTTAAGTATCAAAATCAAAGACAAAAAGAACAGTTCGAATAAGCGAAATCAATTACTTTAAAGTTTTCAGCACTTATTTCTCCGATTGACATTGCCTAATCAAAACTTTTATTAGAACCTTTTTTGTAGAGCATTTAGTAAGCTTTCTAATGGTATTTTTCCGTCTCTCGAATTCTCAACCTTTTTCGAGATATTAAGGAAAGTATACAAAGTTACCAAAACTTTTCATTATTTCTGACAACAGAAAATTGGTCTCATTTTACCTATCCTGTTTTGCACACACATACATTTTCCTTACAAATACAACATCAGAAATTAAAAAAATAAAAAGCAATAAAAAACCAAGGGAAAGAGACAAAAATTACAAAAAGAACGACAAAAACCCGTTCATAAGAACAAAACAGACGTATTTGAAGTTTTAAGCATTTATTTCTCCGATTGACATAACCTAATCAAAATAGTTTTAGAATCATTTTTGTAGAGAATGTAGTAAGCTTTCAAATAGTTTCAATCCACTTACCACGATTTCCCAACCGTGTTCGAGATATTAATGAAAGTATACGAAGTTTCCAAAACTTTTCATATCTGTTCATAAAATATTTTATTCTAACCCTTCCTTAACTCCAAACGTAACATAACTTTCAACATATTAGTTTTAATGAAAGTAGAACATGCAGATAATGTTTCAACTGAATCCCGTTATTCTAAGTACCCAAACCAAAAACGGTATTCAAAAACTATTTTTCCAATTTTCTCGACAACGGTTAAAGCTATCGCCTTAAAAATGGTTTCATTCGTTTTTCTAGCCCAAGAAGCCTATGAAACGAGTACTTACAAGCTTATGAACTTAAAAATGTAAGCGTTACGATTTTTTCTGCGCGAATTTCGCCCCAAACGCCATCTTCCAGTGGGCGGATTTTGCTGGTTAACGAACTTGACCTTTCAAATTGGACGACAGATTTTTGTACCAAATTTCATCAAAATCGGACCATTCGTCTTCTATTTAGAGAGCGAACAGACAAATATATATATATATATATATATATATATATATATATATAAATAAATATATACATATATATATATATATATACAAATTTGGACCACCGTTATTTTCGGTCTCTAGGGGTTCTGAAACGCGAAATTTTCTTGTCGGCACTTCCGGATTGTTTCATTGTATCAACCTTATAAGCGGGGTTCCTCCCTATGGGGGAGGGAGGAACCGCGCTAAAATGTGGAGCTGGCATTTATTTGACCATAGGAGTATGAGTAAATGATATCAGTGGTGATTGTATTGATATTATTTAAGACTTTAAAGTAGATTCTTTACCGCCTAATAAAATGACGCCTATAAAACGAGTGCTTACAAGCTTATGAACTCAAAAAAAGTCCGACTCGCAGGAACTGCGTCATCTTAGCGCGGTTCCAGTTTTTTTTTTTTTTTTTTTTTTTTTTTTTTTTTTTTTTTTTTTTTTTTTTTTTTTACGGCACATCTACATCTAGGTCATTAGCGCCGACATCCAGGGTGTAGCGAGGAATTTCACCAGCGAGCCGTGGGATGATAAAATTCCTGCCGGAGGTTGGGAATCGAACCCACCATCTCCCGCTTATGAATCCAAGGCGCTAGCCATTAGACCACGGGAGACCCCGGTTCCTGTTCATATCCCTATTCCCATTTGAAAAGCATAGAATAGAAACAGATAATATTTTCCTCGGCCTTTGTTGAAAGGGTTTTATGGCTATACCTGGGGTCAGGTCCGCAAGACCCTAGAATCCTCTTCTACCGATACTTCATTTCATACGTTTCAATGAATTGGAAAATATCAAATATTTTCACACATTCCTGTGTTCTTTTACTATAGTAATAATTCTACAGATAAAATCAATTAAAAAATAAAATAAAAAAACCAACAGCATAAAGGCAATTGAAAATATTCAAAAGACGTCATCGAATCTTCTTCTCTTGGCAAGCTATATTTCTAACAATGAATTGTTTTTCTTATTTTGCCTAATCTGTTTTATTGTAAAATACATTATCCAACTATAAGCAATTAAAAAATAACAAGGAATATAAACAGACAAAAAGAACAGTTCGAATAAGCAAAATCAATTACTTTAATGTTTTAAGCACTTATTTCTCCGATTGACATCGCCTAATCAAAACTTTCATCAGAACCTTTTTTGTAGAGCATTTAGTAAGCTTTCTAATGGTATTCTTTCGTTTGCAAAGATTCTCAACCTTTTTCGAGATATTAAGGAAAATATACAAAGTCACCAAAACTTTTTATGTCTGTTAATAAAATATTTGATTCTAACCCTTCCTTAACTCCAAACGTAACAAAAATTTCAACGCATTAGTTTTAATGAAAGTAGAACATGCAGAAAATGTTTCAACTGAATCCCATGATTCTAAGTACCCAAACTAAAAACGGTATTGAAAAACAATTTTTCCAATTTTCTCGAAAACGGTTAAAGCTATCACCTTGAAAATGGTTTCATTCGTTTTCCTAGCCAAAGAAGCCTATAAAACGAGTACTAACAAGCTTATGAACTCAAAAACGTAAGCGTTACGATTTTTTTTGCGCAAATTTCGCCCCAAACGCCATCTTCCAGTGGGCAGATTTTGCTGGTTAACGAACTTGACCTTTCAAATCGGGCGACAGATTTTTGTACCAAATTTCATCAAAATCGGACCAATAGGGAGGCCAGAAATCAGCGAACAGACAAATATATATATATATATATATATATATATATACAAATTTGAACCACCGTTATTTTCGGTCTCTAGGGGTTCTGAAACGCGAAATTTTCTAGTCGGCACTTCTGGATTGTTTCATTGTATCAACCCTATAAGCGGGGTTCCTCCCTATGGGGGAGGGAGGAACCGCGCTAAAAACGTAAACGTTACGATTTTTTTGCGCGAATTTCGCCCCAAACGCCATCTTCCAGTGGACGGATTTTGCCATTTAACGAACTTGACCTTTCAAATTGGACGACGGATTTTTTTACCAAATTTCATCAAATTCGGACCACTCGTCTTCTACCTAGAGAGCGAACAGACAAATATATATATATATATATATATATATATATATATATATATATATATATATATATATACAAATTTGAACCACCATCATTTTCGGTCTCTAGGGGTTCTGAAACGCAACATTTTCTAGTCGGCACTTCTGGATTGCGTCATGAGATCAACCTTATAAGCGGGGTTCCTCCCTATGGGGGAGGGAGGAACCGCGCTAATATAGTAGAAGGTCTTCTGTCTGATGAAATATTTGCAGATGAAAATTACTTAAACAATGAAGTGGCAATAATAGTTGTAACTGAACTGTGATCAGGCTATCAGTCCTAATCAGAACCGGTCAAAATGTGGCATATAATTTTCCAAAATGTGGCGATAAAAAATGTGGCAATATGGCATTTATTTTGGTAAAATGTTGCTTCATTTTTAGTCGATGTGGCATTTAGAAGTATTAGTAGTAGTAGTATCGTCTTTACGCCCTAGTATTGTATATTTACACAATGTATCTCTACATTTGCCATATTTACATTCCATTTACAACTATTTGCGCGTGAACGCTGTTTACATTGTTTTTAGCACTTTCCTCCGAAGGAAAGTAGCTATTGAGGTTGCACTCATGACGGAATTTTTGAAAAATTTCTTCAACTCTTTATCGATCCTACCTAGTAGACACCGAAAATGACCCCCGTTAAAATTTATATATATATCTATCTATATATATATATATATATATATATATATATATATATAGATATATATATGCATATATATATATATATATATATATATATATATATATATATAGATATAGATATATATATGTGTCTGTTAACACGATAGCGGCCAGAGTTTTTGTTTTTTCTTCACGAAACGTGAAGCGTTCAATTAGCAAACGAATGAACGAGTTCGTTAACCACCAAAATCGGTCCACTTAGAGGGAGGGTTTACCCCGGACCCGAAACACTAATTTGACCATGCCAGCCGTAGTTTTTGTTATATTTCAACAAAACTCGGTATTCGTTATGTTGATCTAAAGAGAGAATTACGTTGTAAAAATAAACTAAATCGGTTCATTAGGAGAGGGGGTTTACTCCGGACCCACATTACCAATTTGCCACTACCAGCCGTAATTTTTGTTACATTTCAACAAAACTCGGCATTCGTGGTGTTAATCAACAGAGAAAAATAGGTTGTAAAAATAAACTAAATCGGGTTATTTGGAGGGGGGGGGGGGGGTTTACTCCGGACCTAAATTACTAATATTCTCATACCGGTCGTAATTTCTGCATTCTGTATTGTAACGAAACGAGGTATACGTCATGGGTATCTCATAAGAAAGAAGTGTTGTACAAATGAAGTAAATCGGTCTATTGGAAACGAGGGTTTACTTTAAACTCTGTTTCATTAGAATTAGCCGGCCAGACGTAGGTTCCCAAAGGCGCCGAGAGGAGCGCTATCTCCCACTAGGGGAACTGTATCCTCTTCCTGCGTCAGATAAAAAGACAGAAAATGAAGTTTTTGTGTATTTATTAAGTAGTAGAGTATCATACATTAACAGTAACCTGGAAGCAAATTATGGTACTTACGTATTAGCACGTTAAAGAGGCGGGTCTCGTTCAGAGATCTGGATCGTGGATAACGCATTTCTATTGGTCAATCCCTATCAGAGCAGCATAGGTTCATTGGCTATTGTGTTTATAGTAACCATCTTGTTCCCTTTGTCTTTATAAAGCAATTCATTTGTGTTTTATTTACCCACGCAATTGTTGTTTATTATTTAGATTCATATTTAGCGGAGTTTATATGGCGACAACAGAATAGCAGGGATGAAAGAGACTGCGATGTTAAATTGAATATCAGTCTATTATCCAGCGAAAAACCATCCGTGATCTATATTGTCAACGAGATGGATTGACTAGAGTTTAGATATAACCTTGAGCGAGCGGAAACGCATAACAATTATGCTATTAATATAAGTGCTACACCTTTTCGCTCGATAAAACTTACATAAAAACTCTAGGTAACCCAAATCGTTGATAATCCCGTCGCCATATTGGCAAAAACTGATTTGACTCCTTGATCCAGGTCTCAGAGACCCGACTCTTTAACCTGCTTTGACGCTAATACGTACCCAAATTATTTACAAAATTAATAATGTAGTCTAGACTACAAAAATTCTGAGGAAAGTGCTTAGTTATGCAGCTCCTGCGTGACAACTTTTGTTTTTAGCGCGGTTCCTCCCTCTCCCATAGGGAGGAACCCCGCTTATAAGGTTGATACAATGAAACAATCCGGAAGTGCCGACTAGAAAATTTCGCGTTTCAGAACCCCTAGAGACCGAAAATGACGGTGGTTAAAATTTGTATATATATATATATATATATATATATATATATATATATATATATTTGTCTGTTCGCTGATTTCTGGCCTCCCTATTGGTCCGATTTTGATGAAATTTGGTACAAAAATCTGTCGCCCGATTTGAAAGGTCAAGTTCGTTAACCAGCAAAATCTGCCCACTGGAAGATGGCGTTTGGGGCGAAATTTGCGCAAAAAAAATCGTAACGCTTACGTTTTTGAGTTCATAAGCTTGTTAGTACTCGTTTTATAGGCTTCTTTGGCTAGGAAAACGAATGAAACCATTTTCAAGGTGATAGCTTTAACCGTTTTCGAGAAAATTGGAAAAATTGTTTTTCAATACCGTTTTTAGTTTGGGTACTTAGAATCATGGGATTCAGTTGAAACATTTTCTGCATGTTCTACTTTCATTAAAACTAATATGTTGAAATTTTTGTTACGTTTGGAGTTAAGGAAGGGTTAGAATAAAATATTTTATTAACAGACATAAAAAGTTTTGGTGACTTTGTATATTTTCCTTAATATCTCGAAAAAGGTTGAGAATCTTTGCAAACGAAAGAATACCATTAGAAAGCTTACTAAATGCTCTACAAAAAAGGCTCTGATGAAAGTTTCGATTAGGCGATGTCAATCGGAGAAATAAGTGCTTAAAACATTAAAGTAATTGATTTTGCTTATTCGAACTGTTCTTTTTGTCTGTTTTTATTCCTTGTTATTTTTTAATTCCTTATAGTTGGATAATGTATTTTACAATAAAACTGATTAGACAAAATAAGAAAAACAATTCATTGTTAGAAATATAGCTTGCCAAGAGAAAAAGTTTCGATGACGTCTTTTGAATATTTTCAATTGCCTTTATGCTGTTGGTTTTTTTTATTTTATTTTTTAATTGATTTTATCTGTAGAATTATTACTATAGTAAAAGAACACAGGAATGTGTGAAAATTTTTGATATTTTCCAATTCATTGAAACGCATGAAATGAAGTATTGGTAGAAGAGGTTTCTAGGGTCTGGCGGACCCGACCCCAGGTATAGCCATAAAACCCTTTGAACAAAGGCCGAGGAAAATATTATCTGTTTCTATTCTATGCTTTTCAAATGAGAATAGGGATATAAACAGGAACAGGGGTCTGCCGTGGTCTAATGGCTAGCGCCTTGGATTCATAAGCGGGAGATGGTGGGTTCGATTCCCAACCTCCGGCAGGAATTTTATCATCCCATGGCTCGCTGGTAAAATTCCTCGCTACACCCTGGATGTCGGCGCTAATGACCTAGATGTAGATGCGCCGTAAAAAAAAAAAAAAAAAAAAAAAAAAAAAAAAAAATGAACTGGAACCGCGCTATGATGACGCAGTTCCTGCGAGTCGGACTTTTTTATGGATTGTGGTGGATTTTTTTTTTGGTTCCGCTATGATCTTGAGGTAATGCTTTATTTTATTTAGTACTATCCCTTCTTTGGTTGTAAGGTTTATACTATTGATGGAAGAGAGAGTCAGTGCAAATTGTGAAGTTTTTTTGTAGATTCTATTGCTTTATTAATTGCCGTGGCTATTGCTTATAATTCTGCTGTATAGATCATGGGCGTATATAAAGTCATAAAACCCTTAAAATAAATTGAATAAGATCATTTATTTCAAAAAGAATATTTTATTTATATTGTAATACCGCTTTAGTTACCTAGAACTATTAAAAGTTGTAAATTGTTAGTATTCCATACCCCGGAAGTGCCCCCCCGGAATTATTTTCTATATACGCCCATGGTATAGATTGAGGCTAACGAGTGGAGCTTCTGTTTAATTATCCGGTACAATCATCTTCTTTCTTCGAACCATCAGTATAGATCAAGATGCTGTCTGGGAGCTTGAGACAATTATTTTAAATTCATTTTGTTTATAACAGGTATGTCTTTATTGTACTTCCTGAGGGTAAGGTCAATTTTAATTTTTGATGTGCCCCATGGTTCTGATGCATATTCATGGCCTTCGTTCTTTAAATTTCGGTTATTATTTATGAAATTTGTTTGCGTGATCCCCAGAGTAGCTGGTTGATGTGGTTTCTCTGCATAAAGCCTTGTATGCAGGGGGCTCATAACAAATTCCAGGTACAGACGAGTTCCTGTCGTCGAAAGATGAGTGGCGGCACTCCTGACTCTTGACTGGTTCTGAAGGCCCCTGTTGCGAGGCGGAGCCCCGTGTGAAGAACTGTATCTATGTTGAGGAGAAAGGATCATTTTGCTGACGAATATACAATACTACCATAGTCTAGTTTGGACTATATCGCGCTTATACAACAGGAGAAAGGATGATTTTGCTGACGAATATAGAATACTACCATAGTCTAGTTTGGACTATATCGCGCTTATACAACAATATCATGTATTCCCGATCTGCACCCCATGTTACCCTGGTTAGTACATTCATTAAATTCATCCGCTTCAGGCACTCGTCCAAATGTTTGATGTGTGTTCTCCATGCCAGCTTCTTATAATGGTTAGTCCCAAAAACCTGGCTTCATCATGAAATGTTAATTGCGAGTCATTAAAAAGCAGTGCTGGCTTGTGGCTTGAATTCCTCTTTCTTGAAAACAATAAACACTTACTCTTCCCAGTTGAAAATTTTATGGAGTTATCCTCTGCCCACGCTTGTCGTTTATTCAATACTCTTTGTATAAATTGTCCGACCCATTCTATTTTATGGAATTTCATATGTTCACAAATATGAATGCTCTCATCGGTCTGGGTATTACTTGTGAAACGGAGTTGATAGCCACAGCAAAGAGGGTGAAACTCAAAACACTTCCCTGGGGAATTCCTGCTTTTTCCATGAGCTTACGGATGTAGCTTGTCAATGAGAAATCCTATTGGAAATTAACATTAAGCAATACGCTGCCATGTGTGTCAATTTTGGAACTAGCGATGATGGTATACTTGCATTGTTAATTCCCAATAGAGGCACTCAATACAACATTTAATGAAATATGGACTGGATCTGAATTCCCTGAATCGTGGAGAAAATCAACTATCATTCCTATAATGAAATCAGGAAAAGATAAGCTCCGTTTCTGGTGCGGTGTATTTGAGCATGAGATTTAAAATGTTATCTGAGCCAGGAGCAGATACTTTTAGTTCATGAATGGCGTTCATAATTTCTTGATAGGTGAAGGACCGAATGTAGTCTGCACCTTCTTCTTGTGCTCCTTCATCGAAGTTTATTTGTTGACAGTACAGTTCATTGTTATTGGTTTCTGGTCTGTTTGATATTGTTGCAAAGTGTTCTACAAATGCTTCTGAAATGTTTTGAGGGTCTGATGTTATTAGTCCGTTTACATTTAGAATAGGAATTTCTACTGCTTTGGTGCCTGATATCTATTGATCTTTTTCCAGTTGGGCCTGATTGGGGTTTTAACGTTAATCGTTTCAAGGTACATCCGCCACGATTTACGCCTCTTTTTTTTCTTGACTAGCTGCCTTAATTTTGATTTTACTCCCTTATATTTCGTTAAATTAACATGGGAACAGTCATTTGTTGTAGCTTCTTTTTCTTTGTGAATCTTTTTTTAATGTGATAGAGAACTTTTTCTAAAAATTGAATCTCTTTTATTTTCCTTTCTTCCAGACATTCTCTGCTTGTGCTTGGATGGGATAATTCATGGGCGTATATAGAAAATAATTTCGGAGGGGGCTGAGACCATTTCCGGTGTATGGAATACTAAAAATTTAGATCTTGGAAGAGTTTTAACCAACTTAAACGCTATTCAACCCAAAATAGAATATGTTTCATGAACTAAATGATCTTATTTAATTTATTTTTAAGGGTTTTATGAAATTTTTACCGATCAAATCAAAATTTCAGGAGGGGCTGCAGCCCCCTCAGCCCCCCCCCCTTATATACGCTCATGGGATAATTCATAATTACACAGGTAGGTGTACGGGTGTTACATAACCCATTGTGTTTCTTCCCGGCACAACAATAGCATAGGGATTCGCTTTTGCAGTTTTGTATAAAATAGCCAAATTGAAAACATTGTATGCACCTTATACGTTTCGGTATGTGCAACTTTATGTCTACTTTGTCAAACCCACGTATATGTCCTTTGGGATTTTGGGTTGATTGAAAGTTAGTTTACACTAACTGATTTGTTTTCATGTCAGTCCCATTCCTTTTAGATATTATTCTTTTTACTTTGACTGAGCTTTTAATTCCTCCATAATTTCCTCCTCAGGTATTTCGTCTGAATCCTGATTACAGATTATTTCTTTTGATTGATTTAGTTTTTCATGATGCTTAGACTCTACACGAATGTTCTCTCCAATATTTTTTATTTTCAGAAGTTTTTCTGAATTTTTTTCCATTCCCTAAGTTTTTAACTGATTTAGGACTGCCAGCAAGGCCATGGATTATCTTGTATATAAGATCTTGGCTAAGCTATCACCATCCTCTCTTGTTATAGTAATAAATTTAATTTTTTCCTCTATTGTTTTTTGAAAAATAAGCTTGTACCTGTAGAATAATCTTGCCGTTGCCGAACCCTTTTTTTTTTAGCCGGTGAGATGTGGCCTTCTCATATTTTAGTTATGCTACTCCTACACACAGTATTTTCACTTTTTTTTTTTTTTTTTTTTGTATTCTCTCCTGAGTTTGTTTTAAATATTTTAAACCTTGAAAACTGGAAACATGTTTAATTAGTTTTCCTAAAATGCGAGATATCTAATTTTTTCAGATCACTATTGGATAACCACACTTAACCTTCCCAATAAGCCTTTTGCTTCTAAAAATATCATGTCATCGTGGAAAAAAGAAATGAAGAAAGGTGGTATGCATTGAGGTTTATTAACTTATACAATGATTAATTACACTGTACAGCACATTATGATTGTTTCTATTCCTAGTTATCAAAGATAAATTACATCCTATTGTATTAAGTGCATTTGAATACTGTGTAAGAAAGTAGTATTTTGTTGTTGTTTGATTTAAATTAATTCAGGAAGGCCATTAGCCGAGTATTGCCTTATATTAAATAAATTGTTTTATTTGTCTTGTTGGGATTCTGCAGTCTGTCATAACAGCTTAAAATAAAACAATTTGGTGGCGGCCATTTCTAATGTTGAACAGAGAAACAGATCAAGTCTTCAGATTATAATTTATACTCACGAGAATATTTCGTCCTTCTAGTTATACTTCATCCAATGTAATCACTCCTAGATTGATGATTATTTTTTCTGTTTATTAATGGTCCTATTTTCATTTTGAAGTTTACAAGTCGAGCTAAAGGATTAATATTAAAATGAAACTTGGCGGCCATTTTAAATTTGAACACAGACCTAGTATTAGTGTTCATTTAAACAACACTTTCTTCTTCATTATTTATTTATTTTTTTTTTTGCGCAAGTAAGTGTATTATTTTCCTAATATAATCTATCCCAGGCTCGCAATTTGCACATATTTTTAATGATTTCCTTAAACTTAAGAACTTTTGCAACAGCAGTTTAATTCAATAGGAAAAAAATAATCAGTCTAAGCATGTGTTAGGTATTTGTAAATAGTCTTAATATATATATATATATACTTTGAATGTGTATATGTATGTATGGGAGTATATGCGTGTAAGTAGGTGCGTCAGTATGGGTATGTATGTAAGTATGTGTGGGGTATATTCGCATCCAGATAAGTTTTTTTTCTCTTTACCTGAATTACTTTTGTTTTGTTTTCTTTATTCTTTGTATAGCATGTTGTTTGCCTTATACATTCAGCGTCAAAATGTTAGACACACTATGCAAAATATTATTTTTTACTTTTAATTTGAATAGATCAACAAACCAATACGAATTCAATTCAAAAAATTCAATTTGGAATTGAATAAAATAATTGTTTAATGTTTCTTGAGGTAAGTAATCACTTGAAGCTAGATTTTTACTTTTTAGCTCATCGATTGTGGAAAATTGTCTTGACTCGCTATATACTCTTCTTGTAAGAATTCCTCAGGCATTTTTAATAATATTAAGGTCTGGAAAAATAGGTGGCCAATCTAGTTTGTCCATACTCTTTCGGATGATCCATTTCTTAATTATTCTTACCGAATGGATTGGAGCATTGTTTTGCTGAAATGCAGATGAATCTTCTGCCATGCCATTAAAAGTGTTTTCTTATTCTTCTAATAAATTTTAATACTCTTGTGAATGTACTCTCTTAGAAAGAAACACCAAGTAGCCTTTCTCCTTGAACCTAATATTTGCCCAAACCATAACATTTCCTCCGCTCATTTGCTGCCGGGGTAATATAAGTTCAAGTTTTCTTTAATCATGAAAATGAAAAGAAAATCCATCAAGTCCATCCAAATCATTGTTTTCTCATCAGAAAAAAAAAAACTTTCCTCTATTTATCGGTCCTCAACATAACGTTTCCTGCAAAATCCATTTTATGATGAATGAGGTTTTCACGTTACTTTTTTCTCAATATGTTTTTTTATCTTTCCAGCAACCCATGCACATTCCTAGACTTGTTATAAACACCGGCTTCCTCTGCAATTGCTTTGATTGTTTTGCATGTGTGTGATGTGATTATTAGATCAATTGTTCCTGCCTAATCGATAAAGATGTTTGTCTTCCAGTTGAGCAATGGGTACCGTACGGCTCTCCGAAGGTAATTAACTGGGCTAGATTCGATAAACATAGTTTTATGCAACTTGGAATCTCCTGAAAACCTTTCTCACCTTTGTGTAGCAAAGAAATTAAACTGCGCTCTTCTCGAGACAACCACTTCATTTTTCTTATACTTTAACTGAAAAATTCACAACGGTTGTCATTGAAATTAACCACAGGAGAAATGGAAAATCTTAATGCTTTTCAAGGGCTAA
This sequence comes from Gonocerus acuteangulatus, assembly GCA_946811695.1. NCBI lineage: Eukaryota > Metazoa > Arthropoda > Insecta > Hemiptera > Coreidae > Gonocerus > Gonocerus acuteangulatus. The sequence goes on from OX328132.1 coordinate 21,229,140, forward strand.
GGTCTAAAAATGCCTTATCAACCATTAGAAAATTAAAGGATTGTAAATAACAACAAGTGTGTCTGTCATTTTGACGCACCAAAATAAAGACATTATCAGTTATTTATTTACCTCTTGATATAGCGCAGAGATAAACTATAAATTACATTTTTTTACTATTATTTACATTTGAAAAAACTTATAAAAAAAGATTGAAACACAATTTGAAAAAAATTAGATTCAGTTTTCGAAATTTCAAGGGTGTATCTATCATTTTGACACTGAGTGTATTACTTGTTTGTAGTTGTATCTGTTTATGTTTATTTTATTTTATTTTTTGCTTGCATTATGTTACCATTTTTTAAATTATTCCTTATGGCGTGTATTTTATTTTACTATGTTGTTTATTGTTATTATTTAGGTGCATGCACCTAAATTTTTAGCTTGCTGTTTTTTTGTATTATAAGTGTTAAAGTATATTTATTGTGGCATGTAGTTTTATTATTATTTAGGGTTTGAAATCTTGTAATTTAAGGAATTTGTATGAAAAAAACATAAAATATGTGCGCACACACTCCTTTGTAAAGGGTATTGCCCTAATACAAAGAACCAATAAATAAAATAAAAATAATTTTCCTGATATGTGAGAATAACACAGATGTGCATATACATACTATTGTATTTACTTTGGTATGAATATTGACTAATGATTGGCTTTCCTCTAAAATAAATTGTTTGCTGTGACATATCTTGACAAGTTTTATTCTCTTATCAGATACTCCACTGTGATTCCTTTATTCATTTTCATCCATTTTTTTTTATTTTGTTATTTCTTATAAGTTTTTAATTGCTGTAGGGTTATCATTCCAATGCTTTCCCCCGACCAGAATCCCTAGTATATGGTTCTCATGACCTTTTATTCAAAACTTGGGAATTTCTGAAATTTACACTTCATGCACATATTACATTAAACATACTAATGGGACAAATCTGAATCTACTAATGATGGGTAAATCGGAAGTGAAAATTCAGGAATTGAAGATTCTTGGAATATAATTAAATGGTGTGGGTGAGAAAATGTGAGAGAGAGGAGAAGAATGGTTCGATGATGAATGTCTGGAAGCATTAAAGATAAGAAATGAGCACAGATTGATTATGTTGCAGCGTGTGACCAGGCAAAGCACTAATGAACACCGAGATAGCCGCCGAAGGGCTAAAAAAATTATAAGAGCTAAAAAGAAAGCGTTTCTTAAGAAGCAGCTGGAGCAGATTGAGGAACTAAGGACAAACAATGAAACCAAGATGTTTTATGGTGCCCTAAAATACATCAGCCAAGGCTTCAGATCTATCTCTGATACCTGTAGGGATAAAAGTGGAAAAATAATTGAGGACAAAACACTGGTTACACATCGATGGGCAGAACATTTCAGTGAAATTTTGAGCGCCGAGAATTTGAATGGCAGCAAGGATGTTCTAGGACCAAATGTAAGTGAGACAGAAGATATACAGCCCCCTGACATGGAAGATGTTATAGAAGCAATAGAAAAGTTAAAAAATAATAAAGCTGCGGGTGAGGATCTTCTAGTGGCAGAGTTCTTTAGACATAGTGGAGAAATCATTATGAATCAACTTTATACCCTAATACTTGATATCTGGTGTGAAAAGCAGATACCGAGAGACTGGGGCACTAGTTTAATATGTCCGATACACAAAAAGGGGCTCAGTTTCTTTGCTCAATTTGGCTTACAAGGTGCTCTTGAATGTGATTTTGAAAAGGCTCAATGCTTTTGCTGAAGTCATCTTGAAAGACTATCAATGCGGTTTTCGTCGGGGAAAGGGAACAACAGACCGGATCTTTGTGATGCGGCAACTGTTTGAAAAGTGTTGGGAATTTAAAATCAATCTACATATTCTTTTTATTGATTACCGTCAAGCATTTGATAGTGTAGACAGATCGGTTTCCTATTTCTGTTGATGTAAGACAAGGTGATGCGCTGTCTGCAACTCTGTTCAATCTCGCACTGCATAAGGTAGTTCAGAAGATTGACCTCACTGGAAATATTCTCTACTCAACAAACCAGGTGTGTGCATATGCGGATGATATATGTCTGATAGCTCGCAGTGTCCCAGCACTTAAAGAGATGTTTGTTATTCTCAATGATGAGAGTAAAAAAATGGGGGTGAGAATCAATGAAGGAAAAACTAAATATATGATGACTAATAAAACAGGATGTAACTCCTCAGAATTCAAGGTGGAGGAATACAAATTTGAACAAGTCGAAAGCTTTATTTATTTAGGTTCCGAATTGAATTTTCAGAATAAAATAATGGAAGAAGTTAACAGAAGAATAATGGCAGCAAATCGTGCATATTATGCTAATATAAAACTTTTTAAGACCCCGTATTTATCAAGAGGCTCAAAGGCTCGACTTTATTAAACATTAATTAGACCAATTTTGACATATGGAGCCGAAACATGGACGCTTTCATCAATAGCGGAAAATAAATTGGGCTCATTAGAACGTAAGATATTAAGAAGGATTTATGGCCCAATTTTTGATACCACCTCTCACTCATGGAGGCTCAGAAAGAACGATGAGCTTTACAAACTGTATGAAAGCGAAAATGTAATATGTTTCATTAAAGCCCGACGTATTGAATGGCTGGGACATGTTGAAAGAATGCCACAAGACAGAATGCCGAGCAAAATGCTGCATGGTAAGGTGATTGGAAGAAAGAGGAGGATCGGCCGACCATGAAGAAGATGGTTGGATGACATAGAGGAGGACCTGAGTAGGCTAGGTGTGACAGGATGGAGAGACAAAGCAACTGATAGAGCAACGTGGAGTCTCATTGTCAAGGAATAGAAACATTTAATACTTTGTTTCAATATTTCTCCATGAAAAGCGAGATTTACTAATCAAGATAGCCATAATGCAAAGGAAACTAGCAGTTTCCACAGCTTTTATTCTACTTCCGCTGCTTCTAAAAGTTGCCTTTATTATAAACAGCAAGTACCATGTCTCTCATATACTTATTGTGTTTTACTTAAAAAGAACCTTTTTGTAGGGAATGTTTTAAGCTTTCGAATAGAACAACGACTTAATTGTTTTAAAAAATCTGATTATCAGTGTATTTCCAATGGGAGGAAATCCACTTATGACGTTGACCTCATGACGCAATCCGGAAGTGCCGACTAGAAAATTTCATGTTATAGAACTTTGTGATTTGAAAGGTCATGTTTGTTAAGCAACAGAATCCGCCCACTGGAGCATGGTTTTTGGGTGAAAGTCGGATGAAAAAATATGCTTTTGTGATTTCTTTCTTTAAAATATTATCCTTACCATTTTCTTATTCATAGTTTGTACCAGTCAATGGCAGGCTTAAAAACGTGTTTTGTTTTTGTAATTTTTAAATATTGTTTTTCCTTTTCTTTTTTTTTAAGTTTAACATTTTTTTAAAATATCAAATCAAATTTCTCAGTGTTGGTATAGTATCTACAGAACATTATCTCTATGTACAGGGTGTCATAAAATTAATGGTAATCCCTTGGCCAGATGATTCTCCAATGCAAGATCAGAAAAAATAACCCCCTTATTGGCCCCGGCCAAATTGACCTTAAAATGTTATTCAAGGTAAAATTTTTTTATTGCATATTTCTAATCTACAAATCAAGAAGAAGAAAAAAATCGCGGCACCATAGGTCGGAAAATACTCCTTATAGTGAAAATGACCATTAACAACGAGTACTTTTGAAAATAACAACGTGCACTTCCATTCCAATTGACAAATGGTGGATGATTTTGATTACTGTTTTTTTTTTTTTTTTAAATGTTCTAATAAAATTTCCTTACACAAAAATACATTGTTTGATTTTTTTATAAAAGCATCTTCTAGTATAAAAAATTATATTGAAAAACGAGCCTCTCAGTCTCATTCATTGGAGGACCTTAAGTCATATTTTGCAATTGACAGGAATGCCTTCATGAGGTTATTCTCGAAGCTTATGAAGAGCTCTTTGTCACACACACATACATAGATGTATATGTATATATACATACATGATGATTCAGTTGGCTCCGGGGAGGGGGGTTCCTCGGAATGCTTGGAGACAATAAGTGTTAATTATTTTGTGGATTTATTTTTTTCAGTGCGTGAAGCTCCAGGAAGGGACAATATATCCAAAATAAGTGGAGCAGATAATGCCAGCAGAAATAAAGGAGGAGAATTTCATACAAAAAAGAGGTTAATTTATTATTATTATTATTATTATTACTTCTAAAACATTTATGAAACAAGTACTGAATTTCACATCCTTACAATTCAATTTTTGTGTGCATCATACTTTAAATTAAATATTTCCTAGCTACAATCTTCAGAAAAATACTTTTACATCATTTAACCCTCCTCTCAGGTGTTTTCAGTGCACATAGCACAAGGGGGGGGGGCAGATATGGAACCTAGTATAAAAAATTACTTTATTTTCCAAATAACTATGTTAATGGGGTTAAAATTAATACAAGTTAAATAAAAAAAGGCATATTTATTATAAATATATTTATAATGGGTTACTAAAATCAAAAGAACAAACAATATATTTTTTAATTTCTCGCATGGCAGGACGGACATACAACTCTTTTGTATTCAACACAAATAATTTTATTGGATTGAAGACACATTTGGTTTCCTCTCATGTTTTTTTGCCTTTCACAGAAGAAACATTTTCCAGGACTTTCTGAAGTTGGAGGTGTAGGTTTGTGTTCACTAGGAGGTGTACCATGGTCTAGTGGCTAATGCCTTTGATTCATAATCGGGAAATGGTGGGTTCGATCCCCACCGACCAATTTTGTCACCTCACGCTCGTTGGGAAAATTCCTTGCTGCAACCTAGATGTCGGCGCTAATGGCCTAGATGTCGATGGGCCATAAAAAAAAAAAAATAATAATAATAAACTAGGAGGTGTACCTTGGGTGCTGCAGATTTTACATCGCAGTTTTTTGTGAATGTGGAGACTTTTCAACCTTTCATTAATGTAAGGTGTAACTAGAGAGAAAGTTTAGTGGAAAAGATGAAAAAAAGTAGAGTTGTCAGGTAGTGACGTATTATTGTCAAAATCGTTTTTATTTCATCTTCGGTTTAACTACACGCTTCGTCACTTTAATATTTTTTCATCAGTTCCTTCAGCCTTTTTCTTGAATAATTTCTTCATCTGTAACAAAGAGCTGATACCGTGTAATACAATGATAAATAATCATTAAAAAAAGACTTAGAGCTCTACATACTCTATGAAAAACCTGCCATATATATGACAAGGTGGTGTCGTATCCGACACTGAAACTGAGTTTTCCACAGATATACGAAAATTACGAGAATGAATAAAGATCAATGACTTACCTTTCTTATTTGTTGTCTAGAGGACTACTGATAGATAGAGTAACAACCCTTAGACTATGCTCAGATAATCACCTTAAAAGGAAAGTGTCATATTCAACACCTACTTGTGTTAGGGGGGTTAACAAAGAGAGAAATAAAAGTAAACCGAGTGGGACATTGTAAATTTAATTCCAACTGAACCCGAAACTGTTTGAAGGAAGGTTGCCATATTTACATCACTGCCAATAATTTAACTCATTGAAATGATATCAGTGCACATAACATTAGTAACCAATTTATTTTTGATTTTTAGTGCGGTTCCTCCCTCCCTCCATAGCACAGTGTCATGGGCAGTGTTCAAAAATAAGAAAAAAAAAGTTTCAAAAAAACATTTTTGGAGGTTAAGATTAAAATTAGAATCTTAGAACAGAAAGAAAACATCAAAATTAGAATATAAAAACAAAAGCTAAAAGCTAAGGATTAATTTGAATTCTTGATACAAATGCAAATATTAAAACTGGTTCGGTTAGTAAATATTTACTTTGGCTGTTCCAATCTTAGTACTTGAACATTTTCATGTTCTTTTAAGTTGTTCAAGTGTCAGTCCTAAATGACTCGTTGATTGACTAATCTTGGCCAACAGTTTGAAAATGGGGAAGTTCTGGTGCTTTAATTATTTAGGAAATTCTCATAATTTTTTCAACTTTATGTTATATAACGGTTCTTTCATACTTTAACCATAAATAGTACATTTCTTCGTGATTATTTTGATATCTAGTTTACCTGATTTTGGCTGCTTCTAACAGCGATTTTGTGGTTTTAGATTTCATAACCAATGAACAACTGTATAAAGTCTGCCGCAGTAATGATCCAAACACTAGGTACGATGCTTTATTTGATAGAATCGTGCAAGAATATAATTTATCTCTATGCTCAGAATAAGTTAAGGAGAATATAAGAAAATTTGTATGATTGTTTTGCCTAGATATTCAACAAAAGTGGAACCGCTATTTCAGGTTTTCAGAAAAATTATAACCAAAATACGATGATTGGTTAAGTAAAACATTAATCTTCCCAAAGACATTTTTGAAATATGTAGACGGAGATAATCAACTGGGTCCTTCACTTGGAAGACTGCAAGTGACTTTCGTGGAAGCATCATATTCTACAAGAAGGAGACAAGTTGCAAGTTGACATAGTAACGACAAAATCTCCAGACAAAATAGAGTTTGCCGCTAAGTGTACGTCTAGGGACATTTAAAGGAGAAAATAGGCTTATTAATCGATAAGCCAAAACCTTCCTTTGGTTCCACTAATGAGGGTAACACCGCCCGCAGATTTTTTGGCAATCGAAAATTAAGTAGCGAAATAACTGGACTGGAGATAACATTAATAATCAATTTGGACACCATTTTAAAACGGGTTTCTATTGGTAAAGCAATTAATGTGCCCAAATGAACTTAATTAATTGGTGAGACTAATGAGTTATATCTGAAGCATTATTCATGAAATTATGCTAGTGTCTTTTCCTAAAATGCCTTTACATGGATCTGATATTATTTCATTTTTCATTACATTTATGTACTATAAGCAATTACAAAAATCATAAGCAATCAAAAACTAAGTAAAACAAACAGAAAGAACCGTTCAAATAAACGGAAAACTTACCTGTTAACTTTGGACTTTTCCTCTAACTGTAAAACAAGCTATTCAATACTATATTTGCACATGAAGCAATAATGTTTTTGATGAACTCGAAACAACTTGTTACTTTCATCACAAAAAATAGATTAGAAGCGAGGGATAAATTCTAAATCACCAGGAGAAAATTTGCAGGATTCTGCTCGCTGAAACTTTCCTGTCCTCAAATGGTGGCTGGTTAAAGTTAGATTCATATCAATTTGAAACATGTACATACATAAATTTACAAATCAGTGTTCAATCTTTGAGTGAGTTTTATCACCCTTCTATTGAAATAGAGACGATGAAAAACCCCACGCTTTCTCTTAACCAGTGCATGAAGTAAGAAGTCAAGCCAGCTTTCACTGCAGCTTGTCGGTGCTATCAGTTTCTGCGCCAACTCAATAACACTAATGGCTCTTCAAGCCGACAAAATATGTTACTTTCATTGTAATAGTTTTTTTTCCCCTCTAGATCTGAGTTTTATTATTCTTTATAGCTATACGCAATTTCAATACATACAGACCACTTTTACCGATCCATGCTTGGACTTACATCCAGTTTGTTGAGCTTGCTCACAGGAGATTTAAGCATAAGACAATATTAGGGAGGCGTTTAAATTATACAACCAGAATTAGATTTTTTTTTTTTTTTTTTTTTTTTTTTTTTTTAGTCTTTAAGCATGTATAAATATGGTTGTTACATGGTTCTTAATTTTAAACTGATTTTGCTAATTATTAAATTAAGTAAATTAATTTGTAGGGATTTTTCATGCCTACCTACTTTTTTCTTTATTTTTAATAGCATTGTAATTTTTTTTACAGAAAAAGGAGGGTGTTTCCCAGTGCATTGCACCAACAATTAATAGAGAGAAGGGATCCTCTGTTTTGGAGTTTGCCCTGTCACAAAAGTAAGAAATACTTTTTTTGGATAAAGAAGTCAATTGGATTATTAATTGTAATTTTATGCACCAGTACAGCCTTAATATTTTTCACTGTACATCATTTTTAAAAACTGTAATAGTCTCAATGCTGGAAGAATATTTTCAAAAGCTTTTGAGTTAGGAACAAAAGTTTTTTTTTTTTTTTTTTTTTTTTTTTTTTTTTTTTTTTTTTTTTTTTTTTTACGGCGCATCTACAACTTGGCCATTAGCGCCGAATTTAGGAACAAAAGTCTATTAAAATGTAAGATTTCAAATCTATAGTCTTAATAATGGTGGATAGTCTATCGATCAGTCAGGGTAACAAATGAATACTAATTTTTAAGTACCATCAAAGAGTGATTATGCAAAAATTTGTCCAAAATCAACTAACAAGTACATTACACATGCATCTTTGTAGCGGATGCTTATAAATAAATTAAAGAAATCCCGGTCCAAATATTTAGTGTCACTTTACACTCTCAACACCTATAATTTTAGCAATCATTTATAATCACTAATGTGACAAACACTGAGTTGGGGAGCACACAAAATGATGCTCACTATCAATTATGGCCTTAGGGACTAGTGGCTTTTGTAAAGAAAAACTGAGATTTCAGAATTTGTGATCAATGTATCGTAAATAAAGACCACATTTTTAGATTCTACATTAAATTTCCAATAAGAAACACCCTTCATATTAAAAGCCATATAGGTGATAATGTTTAATATTAGTTTTTATTAAATTATTCAATATTTTCTTAATCAGCTATTTTTAGACTTAGAGGTTTGCCTTCGCCTCAAAAGTTGCATTATTTAATAAGCTTCAAAACATAAGTAAATAATTTTAATTAATTACAATTAATAATAAAATAGCATGTTTTCTCTGTTAATTCAACTTACTATAATTCTGTGAAGCATCGTTCACAATACAAGTTGAGTTAGCATAGTTTGTCTTAATGATCAGGTAAGTAATGAAAAGGCTTAGAAGGGTTCCCTTGAGATAATTATTAGTCAAACCATTAAATTTAGAATGATATTTTAGTGCATTGGAGTCAACACGAAATTTTAATTGAAAAAATTGGATTTTAGGGAACCTGTCAAATGTTAAAAAGAGCTGCCCTGAAAAGTTGCGATTTTGATCTTAACAAGTTATTCCCTGTGACCGTCGATATCTGCAGGAATAACAGGAAACATTTAACCACTTGATTTGATGTATAAGGATTCTACATATGGAAAAACTATTTTATACATCTCAAACATATTTAGATTAACATTTTCAAAAGTGAGTTTAACTCTTTCATTGCTTTGAAAGAGTTAACTCGTGGTCAACTGGTAGGGCCCAAGAAGCTCCACACGAGATAACTCATGCTCCACTCTCTATCTCCCTGACGCTCCTCTCGAGTTAACTCAATGCCCCGTTTGTTGCTCCTCCGGCCTAGTGCGTATAAAATCAGTTTGACCTCGGGAAAAGAAGTAGAGTTATCAGCTTCATTAAATTCATGACAGAGATCACTATCTCATCTAATGGAGTGATAATAAAATAATGCATTAAATTATATTTTCTGAGTACTTTTACGATCTGTAATGACAATTAATTTCTAATAAAGGTTAAAATAATTGGGGCTTTGTATCTCAATTTTCTTGGAATTGCAAGTAGTGTTTATTTTAATATTTATGAAAAGAATTATCACCCGCTTTTTCAAATACAGTAAAACCTCATTTACTCGGATCAACTGGGACCAGTGCCGATCCAAGTTTACGAAAATCCGTGTTATCCGGAGAATGACGGAAAAACAAAAAAAAAAAAATCATGTAAATCGCCGAAATATTTTTAATGGAGTTCAGAAATTATTATCGACACACTTTCACTTGAAACACGTATACTCTATGTATGATCATAGCCTATGTACTTGCACTGTACTCAATATAGCTAGAAACTAGTCAGTAGTAAAAAAGTGTTCTTCTGTTGTCTCACTTTAGTGTATCGCTTACGAGCAGCGCAATCTCGCATCCACTTTAACTTAAGAAGTTCATTTCTCAATGTTTGGCTTGACTCTCTAAATACACCATCAGTTTATCCATGTTTGCTACTGCTTCTGCGTGGGTCATAACCACCTCCTTAAAAATCATCACAAAAACCTTCAATGCGTTTTCTATTCTTTTCCAATCAGATTCGGTTCATGATCCTATTCCAAACTCAGTGGCAATGTTTGTTATAGATTCTCCCTTATCAATTCTTGTCAATGTTTCCATCCTTATTCCCGTAGTCGCAATAATGTTTTTACGTTTCATCTAAATCGTGATCAACGAGCAAACAAAACAGCAAGACGATACTCTACCTCGACCGTGACATGACTTTAGGAAAACTCAAGTATATTAACCTAGGTAGGTAGGCAAGTTTTCCTGGGTTATTGTTTAAATAAATGAACATTAACCTTGGAAAACTCGCAAAATTTACCTACTGTGAATAGCAATTTATCTATAAAACAGGTCTTCAGTTACTACACTGAATAACATAATTTTGTTTCCAAAACTAGCCTGTATATGATTTTTGGTTTCATCAAATCTTCTTCGTATATTAATTGAAATTATGCAGTGTGCATATGTTTTATTATCTAAAATGTGAAGCCTTGCAGCTTATCAGGTTCTCTACAGACCTTTCTCTCTAACCCTATTGTTCTTGGTGAAATTTTTCAGTCCCAAGACGAATCTTGTTTTGAGTTGTTGGTCTAAATAATATATATATATATATATATATATATATATATATATATATATATATGTTTTGTTTTAAGTTACTTCGCTGGGGTTGAAATGATTGGTGAGACGGCTTCTCTTTCCAGTGGTGTTATGTCCTTCTTCACCTTGTTGTGGGCAACTGTCTTGTCCGCCTTGGTCTTAGTGTTGCGGTCAACAGTGTCCCACATGTCCAAGTCCACTCCTGTGCTGATTTTTTTTTTCTTTTTTTCTTCTTACCGCTGGAGAGAGAAGCTGTCTCACCAATCAATCATATATATATATATATATATATATATATATATATATATATATATATGTATGTATATATATATATATATATACATATATATATATATATATATATACATATATATGTATATATATGTATATATATATTTATATATATATATATATATATTTATATATATATATATATTTATATATATATATATATATATATATATATATATATATATATATATTAGGATCATTAGCACAATAATCTAATTATATCGTAATTTCTTATCTGAGTAATTTTCTATTCCATGAGGTAAAATTTCTTTCATTTTAGTATAAAATTAGTAATATAAAACACATTTGTCATACATATTGATAATTCCAAATATATAACAATGGGATGCTGTGAGAGACGAAAGAGTTGAATGATAGTGAGGTCGAAATGAGGAGAGATGGGCGGGCGTACAGGGGAAGCTAGACGGACATCCATTGAGTCAACTGGGCGCTGGGAGTCACTTCATTCGCCAGCAATGAAAGGGTTAATGGTGTATGATTTAAATTTACAACTTATGAAATAACATTATACAAATTCATTTCCTAGTCCATTAACATTTTTTTTCACCTAGATATTAGAATATTTTTAAATAATCCTGGTACAAAGTTGGTTATAGTAATGAAAAACTAAAATTGCAATTTCTTGTGATTTTAGTTTTGGAGATCCTTGTATTACACAGTGTTGATTAGAAGTAAACAAGATGTATAAATTAAGTAATGAGACAGATTTATTCTAATTTTATTTTTGAAATTAAAACTAATGTACTTTTGTTTGAGAAATATTAAAATTCAATAAATTATTTTTCATTTATAACAAAGTCCTGTATGTTTAAAAGTAATTTTAATCATTATTTAATTATGTAAATCATAATGTATTATTATGTAATTTAATTGGAGTATTATTTCTTTTTAGAAGTTTATAAACACCACATCAAGGATTTAGCTAAGCATTTTTTGAAAACAAAAAAGAAGTGGCAAGTACCACCTCCTGAAAGTTGTTATGGTGTGAAAATGATCAACCACACAGTAGGTCTCATAGTCAATCATATGAAGGGTCTTAATTCAGCCAGGAGGAAGAGTGAAGAAAGTAAGTAGGTGAGACAAAAATGTTGAAAATAATTTATTTTTATAATCAATTTTATTTAATATTTTGATTCTACCAAGTACGTTTTCCAATAAAAGCAGATTGTTGACCATTGAGATTGTTAAGGTTGATATTGTTGGGATTTGGTCGTGAGATATCTTAATAGAACTGCATTTTTTATAGGAAAATGTGTTTTATATTTTCCAATGCAAATATGCTGAAAGATGTTTCTGCTTGAAATGTAAGCCTTCATTATGGCTGTTAACAAGGATGAACAGAGTTAATACTAATTTATACAGGTTGATTCAAGTCTAAGTAGCCAAACTCTAGGAGGTGATTCTGGACATTATTTCCAACAAAAAAGTTTATTTGAAGTATGGTCCGATTCTGAAGGGAAAAGGAATTATGTTCCAATTTGGAAAAGATTGCCCAAAAACTGTTTAAGATAATTAAATTCTAATTATGCCATCATTAAAAAAAATTATATTTAAAAAAATAAAAATAAAACTGCAAATATTTTCAGTTAAATTTAAGACTGCAAATATTTGGTTGAGGCCCAGAATGAAAAATTCTTAATGGACAAGTTTTAAAGAAAGCGTATGATAATAGCATATTAGGAGGCTTAATGATAGCGTATTAGGAGAAATGAGAAGGAACAGGCGGTGGAGGCTCAACTATTTTAATGCCGTTCTGTGGAACCAAGAGGATAAAACGGGCTCCACTCGACAACCTCTAAGGTCATGCGGGTTGCCATCTCGTAAGTGTTAAACATTGCTTAAGTCTGAATGATATCTTTGACTTATGACGATTCTGACAACCTCATCCATAACTGTGGAAAAACAAATACGTGGAGAGTCAGAGCCACCATCTGTAACTTGGGCAAAACAAGTATATAGAGAGTTTGAGTCGTCAAATGTACCTAAGGGTTTAATACTAGTACCTCTTCATCAATTTCCATTATTTAGTTTATATATATATATATTGTAATGATAATTTATCTACTGTGAGAAATAAATTATTAAGATAATTTTTATTTTAAAGAATGCGCCACGTTGGGTCGCCGTTTAATGTTATGATAATTATTTATTTTATGAATTAATTTATTTGGTCATGAAAATTTATGAATATCTTAATCTCAGGGTATTAACAGTTCCGAGTGAAAAAAGAAAGCAATTATGTATTCTCAAACAGTCCTGACATCCAAGTATTAATCCAAATGTCTCATCAAACAAATAATAAATAAATCAATACAAATCCGCAAGAAATAACTCTTACCTTTTGTTGAGTAGAGTCTCAAAAGGTCTCAAGTTTAAAAAAAAAAATCAAAATTATTTTTCACTTAAGTAATTTCACCAATAATTTCTTCCTCAGCAGGACACGTCTTCACTATCAATACTCTTACATAAACCAGACTATAAAATCACATATACAAGACACGCAATCAGTCACTATCCGAAGTATTCGGGAAGACACCGTATGAGAGAATTCATACTCGTTAAAACTGTATGAAAGAAAGGAATGAACTTGCAAAAACACAAATATTCATGTATATATATTTATACATCTATACGTATACTATAAAAATATATATAGTATTGATATATATTTGGTTTTATGCAAGTATTACAAGGTGAAGTAGATCAACAAAACAAAATATGGAAAAATTGACATTGGCCCTTTTAGCACCAAGCCACAGATATATATATATACACACACACAGGGTGATTCAGGTCTAAGTAGCTAAACTTTAGGAGGTGATTGCAGGCATAATTTCCAACAAAAAAGTTCATTTTAAGTATGGTCCGATTCCAAAGGAAAAGGAGCTATGTCCAATTTTCTGTTTTTAGCGCGGTTCCTCCCTCCCCCATAGGGAGGAACCCCGCTTATAAGGTTGATACAATGAAACAATCCGGAAGTGCCGACTAGAAAATTTCGCGTTTCAGAACCCCTAGAAACCGAAAATAACGGTGGTTAAAATTTGTATATATATATATATATATATATATATATATATATACATATATGTATATATTTATTTATATATATATATATATTTGTCTGTTCGCTCTCTAAGTAGAAGACGAATGGTCCGATTGTGATGAAATTTGGTACAAAAATCCGTCGTCTAATTTGAAAGGTCAAGTTCGTTAGCCAGCAGAATCCGCCCACTGGAAGATGGCGTTTGGGGCGAAATTCGCGCAAAAAAAATCGTAACGCTTACGTTTTTGAGTTCATAAGCTTGTAAGTACTCGTTTTATAGGCTTCTTGGGCTAGGAAAACGAATGAAACCATTTTCAAGGCGATAGCTTTAACCGTTTTCGAGAAAATTGGAAAAATAGTTTTTGAATACCGTTTTAGTGCGGTTCCTCCCTCCCCCATAGGGAGGAACCCCGCTTATAAGGTTGATACAATGAAACAATCCGGAAGTGCCGACAAGAAAATTTCGCGTTTCAGAACCCCTAGAGACCGAAAATAACGGTGGTTCAAATTTGTATATATATATATATATATATATATATATATATATATATATATATATATGTATATATTTATTTATATATATATATATATATATATATATATATATATGTATATATTTATTTATATATATATATATATATATATATATATATATATATATATATATATATATATATGTATATATATATATATATATATATATATTTGTCTGTTCGCTCATTTCTGGCTTCCCTGATGGTCCGATTTTGATGAAATTTGGTACAAAAATCTGTCGTCCAATTATATATAGAAACAATGTTTTGTTTTAATTCGAAGGTGAGGAGCTAGGAGGCTTAGGGTGGAGGGCATTCCCAGTACAGGTATCGCCCAGTGTATCCTCGTCATCTCTAAGTCCCTTTCTAGAGTCATAAAGATAAGCCTCCAAACAACTTTAGGAATGTAGGATTTCTAACTTTTGCCAGTATCAGAACAGCCGCTCTTTACATACCACAGTGGTACTGACGTACCGGTTTATACTAGTTGCACTCCACACGGTGGTAGTACTTGTTATATGCCACAGCGGATCGCTCATTATAACCTTATTTTATACGTATTAAATAGGTACTTAAAAAAAATTTATTTGTGTATAAGTGTAGCGTTATTGGGATTAGAATAAAATATTTTATTAACAGACATGAAATGGTTTGGAATCTTCGTATATTGTCCTTATTTTTTTTTCTTTTATGGTGCATCGAAATCTGAGTCATTAGCACCATTTTTTCCTTATTAGCTTATATAATACTTAGATTTAGCTAGCAACAATATTTTACACCGCAATTAAAGTGATTTGCTCTTCTTATAAACATAATATTTATATTATAATATAAACATAATACATTAATTTGTCTGACAAAAAAAAAGTCCGACCCGCAGGAACTGCTTCATCTTAGCGCGGTTCCGTTCTAATCTCAAGTGCGATTAGTGAAGGAATATAGCAGCTATCGGTAGGTATTAGCACCATTTTTCCCCCTTAATATCTTCCAAACAGTTAAGAAATCGTGGGAAGTACGATATAACCATTCAAAAGCTTACTAAATTCTCTAAAAAAAAGATTCTGAAGGAAATTTCGATGGGTCAATGTCAGTTGGAGAAGTAAGTGCTTAAAACTACGAAAGTGTTAGTTTTGTTATTTTAAACGGGTTTTTGTCACTGTTTACCTCACTTTTGTTTTTTAAGTTTATTTAACGGTGGAATGAGTATTTCATTAAAGCTGAGAAAATAAGAATCATATTGGTAATAGAGTTTTCCTAGAGTGAGCGTCGCGATGACGGGAGAGTCCCATCCGCTTAGAAAACTGTCAGTTTCCATATGTGGCGCTTTAAGCTTCCTTCTCTTTGAGATTTTATTTTATATTTTTAACGAAAGATCAAAACCTACCGATAGCAGCTACTATTCCTTTACTAATCGCACTTCGGATAAGAACGGAACCGCGCTAAGATGATGCAGTTCCTGCGAGTCGGACTTTTTAATGAATAAGAAGGGTTTTCTCAAAAACTATTCCAAATAATTAAATTCTAATTATGTCATCATAAAATAGACAAAATTTCCTTTAAAAATACATTAATTTAATTCAGTAAAACTATTATTAAAAGATACTTTCTGGACGTCCAATAACGCAGTTCTGTTTTTATCAATGAATCAGAGTATTTTCGTGATTTTTTTTCCTCAGCCCTCTAAAGGACTACAGATTCAATACTTACAGGAAAACTTCTACATTTAGTAAGCATTAAATCTATGAAAATGAAGTGGAGGTTTTTTAGGGAATAAATAAAATAGAGTTTGGCTACTAACATTAAGTGACTTTTTTTTCAAGCTCTCTCTCTTTTTTTTTTTATTATAAAAATCTAATTTAGGCCCTACAATAAGAAGAAGAATGGTTTTAGTTAGAACATAGCCAGAAAAAGTATAATGGTACTTTTCTATGTATTACTGGAGTATTTTCAGAGTTAATGGAGGTAGTCTAATAGCGGATGTATGTACTTTTTAATAGTATAACTTCGATCAACTCTTAAATTATTAAAACCTCAAAAGCCCACTAATTTTATGACACCAATTTGTTGCATTTTTAATCTAGTTTTTCGTGATATAATGGATTTAGGTGTTCTTGGAGGTAGACTCATGTCATTCAGCAATTTATGGATGGATATCAATGTTCGAATCAATCTCAATTTTGCTATTTAAGAATTTTTTTTAACTATTTCTATGTCTCTAAATCTTATATATAGCAATATATTTCCATTCACAATTTAATGCTGAAGAAATTAAAAAAAAACAATTAATGACTTATCATTAAAATTAACAGTGTTATAGCCAAAATTGTAAAAGTATAGATTGTTGCCAGTTGTACGATCAATGATATTTTGCACATTTTTAAGAATATTCAAAGTGCTGCATTTCAGAAACTAATGAACATAACAACATAAAATTTGGTACTTTTACTCATGTCTATTACTAAAATATACTCACCAAGTTTCATCAAAATCTGACAACCTTGGGTGTCGAAATGCATTTTGGCAGGATGATTTGGCTTGGAATGGCCCGATGATGTTTTCGCTCCACCCCCAAGGAAGAGAGGGAATAAAATAGAGTTTGGCTACTTAGACCTGAATCACCCAGTATATATATACGCACGGCGCTAATGGCCTAGGTGTTGATGCACCGTAAAAAAATAAAAAATAAAAAAAATAAATAAATATATATATATACATATATATATATATATATATATATATATATATATATATATATATATACATATATATATATATATATATATAAATACATATATATATATATATATATATATATATATATATATATATATATATATATACATATACGTGGTTTGTTCGGAAAATACTTATAAAAGTGGAATAATAACTTTATTTTACAAATATTCAGATATTTCAATATGGTCTCCTTCAAAGTACTCCCCCTGAGACAAGATGCACTTCTGCCAACGCCATTTCCACTGCTGATACGATCGCTGAAAGTCTTCAGTTGTGAGGCTCTTCATATGCCGTGTCGATTCAGCCTTGATGGCTTCTACATCCCCCAAATGCCGTCCCCGGAGCATTTTGCATTTCGGGAACAGGAAGAAGCCGCAAGGTGCTAAATCGGGTGAATAAGGCGGGTGTTTTGTTACGGTGATTGAGCTTAGGGCCAAAAATTCACGCACAATGAGAGACGTGTGAGCAGGCGCGTTGTCGTGATGAAGGATCCACCTGCCCCCTTGTGCCAAATCCGGTCGAACTCGGGCCACTCGAGCTCTGAGAAAACGCAAAACACAATAAATACAGTCACACTATAAATACAGTCACACAATAAATACAGTCACACTCTAAATACAATCACACTATAAATACAGCAACACAATAAATACTGTTACACTATAAATACAGCCACAAAATAAGTATTAATAAAGTCCCACTTTAAATAGTCACACAATGAATACAAACACTCAAATATGAAACATACTTCTGTTAAATTAGACTATAAATCTTAATATCTTTAAGGAAATCAGTAACTCTGTTCACTAACTCTTCACTTATTGTTAACAGGTCACTAAGACTGTTGAGTAGTTGGTGATGCCTCCCTGCATACACCATCGCAGTGCTCAGACATACCAGATGGTGACCAGGATGAGGCGTGTGTGGTTTATTCAAAGTGGATCATAAGAATATCATTATGTTTATTTTTTTTGTCATATATATATCAGTGTTGGGCATTATTCGAATAAAGTAGTATTCAAATGATTATTCAAATAAATTTTTAGTGAATGATGAATAATTCACTGAATTATCTTATTCACACGGTACATCATGAATTATTCACAGAATTATTCGTTATTTGTTATTCATCATTCGTTATTATTTATTTCTAGTTGGTCTACTGATTAATCCTACTCAAACACACATAAATATACATATTTCCGGCTGCCGACATCATAATAAATCTATCATTATTCACTAATATATGTTTATTCTGATTGATCATTCGAATAATTTGTGAATAAAACATAAACTTCATTCACAGAATAATGAATAATGAATGAAAGTAATTATTCTTCATTTATGAATGAAATAATACATTTATTCATTAATCTTTATTCATCATTCTGAATAATTTTTGCCCAACACTGATATATATATTAACTGTTTTCTTTCTTTGGTAAAGTTTTAAAAAAGTTATATTTTTTAAATGTTATAATAAATGTTCATTGTTAAAAGTATATATCTTTACACCTATATTCTATAAAAGATAGAAGTTGAGTGCAATTGATTAAATTTATCCTAGTTTAGAGTTCAGTTGAACATGACACTATTAAATATAACATTAAACTGAATGCCACAGAGATTACTATATCTCCAAGTTGATGTCTTTGACAAGGAGTGATGAAGAAAATGAGGTCTATAGGGAGATCTTGCTACACCATTGAACTTGAGTTTCATTCTTAAAAGGAAAACTTCTGGCTCAAGTACTTCTTTTCTACCTTATATACTATCTCAATAAATTTAAATATAGAAAAATGACTAACACTCTCTTTTATTATACACGCTCAACAAAACTATTGGCAAAAGAATGATTTTGTTTTCATTTTGAATAAAGATAAGAGAGAGGTGGTCAGCTACTTTCCTTATTGTCATTTAACTACGATATCGTCAAATTATCTCAGCCAATTATCTATGACTTTTTCTTCAAATTATTTCATAAAGAAATAAATTTATTGAATACGCAGGATTACCAATGGAATGTATACTAAAGCTTATAATTTTCCTAAGTAGTTAACTCCAAACGTAACAAAACTTTCAACATACTAGTTTTGATGAAATTCGAACATGCAGAAAATATTTCAACTGAATCCCATAATTCTAAGTACCCACACCAAAAACGTTATTCAACAAATATTTTTCTAATTTTCTCAAAATTTGTTAAATCTATCGCCTTAAAAATGGTTTCATTCATTTTCCTAGGCCAAGAGGCCTATAAAACGAGTACTTGCAAGCATATGATGTAAGCATAACGTTTTTTTTGTTGTTGTTTTTTTCGTGTGAATGTCGCTCCAAAAACCATCTTCCGGTGGACGGATTCTGCTGGTCAATGAACTTGACCTTTCAAATAAGACTAAAGATTTTTGTTAATTAATGGGTAGTGTGATTAAAACGGAGTTGATGCTACCACTTCAATATATTCAAGTTGTAACTACATTTATTGTGATTAAACCGGACCTACGACTACCCCCTGTAGATATATCTCGATTTTCCCGGAGAGCTAGTTACAACTTCATTCTTGGTGTGATAAAAGAGAAGCTACAACTACCTAGGTGTAGTTACATCTTCGTTTTCTTGAAGTCTAAGGAGGAGCAGACTTCACTTTTGTCAGATATTTTTCAAGATCAGAATTATTCTATATTATTATTACTTTGGTTCAGGGACGTATATATGAAATACTTTTTGACTAACGGGGAGTTTAGGGCTATTTTACATGCAAACAAATTTTTTTTTTTTTTTGGACTAAGTGATATTATTTAATTTATTTTTGACGCATTAGTAATGATCTCTGCTGTACTGCATAATATTGCTAAAAACCTTAAAACCCTTTAAATTTTGAGGAATTTTTACAGTGTTGCAACAAAAGTTCGTGGAGAAGAAAAGCGAAATAAAATGTTAGCCTTTTTATCTTAAATTATCAGAATGCCTAACGCCTAATTAATTAGTATATTTGATTTAAAATAATTTGTATAATAAATCAAGAAGTACATTACTCACTTTGTTTATTAAATCAATATAATTTTTTATATAACAAATCTCTATCTAGAGATTTCTTATCAGTTATTCATTCATCATCTGATGACGATGAAATTTTGCACAACTTAACTACTGCTCAACGACAAGAATGAATATGTGCCTAGCAGTATCTGACAAGGAAGAGTACTAACGAAAACCCTGTGTGGGTAGGAAAGGGTCGACAGGTTCCAACATTAGGGGTAGATACTACTACAGGCTATTTGTATCTACCCCTAGTTGTAGCTTCAGTTTTTCCAGCTACCACTCCATCTAGGGTAGTTGTAACCAGAGTTGGGCAATTACTCGAGTAAATGATTAAGAGTGAAGAGTGAATTACTCATGGGCCACGAGTGATGAGTAATGATTAAATTACTCTTATGTTCATGAATAATGATTAAATTACTCATTAATCTTATGTTCATGAGTGATGAGTGATCACTCTTTAATTTTTAGCCATGAGTAAATCACTCATTAGTCAAGAACCATGATTAAAAATTGTTGGTGGATTTTTATATTAATTAGAGAAGGTAAAAAAATATTTTATTACTATTAAAACAAATTCAGCAAAACATTTTTTTCACTTCTGGGACATTCTATTCACACTCAGGTAGAGGTGAGTCACTTTCGGTGCCGAATAATAACCAGTGGGACACCATAGTCATCTAGAGGGGGAGCTGGGCACTTCCGGTTTCCTTCCGGTCACTATATTTACTTCTGGGTCACAAAATTCATCCCTGGATTACTTCCACAACAATTAGCGCTAACTACAGCAGAGCGCTGATCGCTAATTTAGTTATGAAATATTTAAATGTCTTTGTAGCTAACTGGGAAGGATATTACAGGTGGTATAAAAAAGGATATTGAAGGAGGTATAAACAAGGATATTTTAAGTGTTATTAGGATCGATATTGAAGCTGGTATTAAAAAGGATTTTGACAGTAATATTAGGAAGGATATTGGAGGTGGTATTAGGATGGATATAGAAGGTGGTATTAGGAAGGATATTGGAGGTGGTATTAGGAAGGATATTGGATGGAGGTGGTAGTAAGAAGGATATTGATGGTGGTATTAGGGAGGATATTGAAGGTTGTATAAGGAAGGATATTGAAGGTGGTATTAGTAAGTATATTGAAGGTGGTATTAGGAAGGACATTGAAAGCGGTATTAGGAAGGGTATAGAAGATGGTATTAAAGAGGATAATGAAGGTGGTATTAGGGAGGATATAGAAGGTGGTATTAAGAAGGATATTGAAGGCGGTATTAGGAAGGATTTTAAAGTTAGTATTAGGAAGGACATAGGGGTAGTATTCGCAATTTTTCCATTTCAAGTGTGATACAAAGTTCTGACTAGATTTCTTATTACCTTCAACTTCCATTTAACGCAGTTGACAAATAGCCATATAGTTATAATTTGAGGATTTTTGATGATTAATTGATCCGCCCACTGGAAGATGGCGTTTGGGGCGAAATTCGCGCAGAAAAAATCGTAACTCTTACGTTTTTGAGTTCATAAGCTTGTAAGTACTCTTTTTATAGGCTTCTTGGGCTAGGAAAACGAATGAAACCATTTTCAAGGCGATAGCTTTAACCGTTTTCGAGAAAATTGGAAAAATAATT
Organism: Gonocerus acuteangulatus; assembly: GCA_946811695.1. Lineage (NCBI taxonomy): Eukaryota > Metazoa > Arthropoda > Insecta > Hemiptera > Coreidae > Gonocerus > Gonocerus acuteangulatus. Next base: position 21,251,131 of record OX328132.1, read on the forward strand.
TTTGAATACCGTTTTTGGTTTGGGTACTTAGAATCACGGGATTCAGTTGAAACATTATCTGCATGTTCTACTTTCATTAAAACTAATATTTTGAAAGTTATGTTACGTTTGGAGTTAAGGAAGGGTTAGAATAAAATATTTTATGAACAGACATGAAAAGTTTTGGGAACTTCGTATACTTTCATTAATATCTCGAACACGGTTGGGAAATCGTGGTAAGTGGATAGAAACTATTTGAAAGCTTATTAAATTCTCTACAAAAATGATTCTAAAACTATTTTTGATTAGGTTATGTCAATCGGAGAAATAAGTGCTTAAAACTTCAAATACGTCTGTTTTGTTCTTATGAACGGGTTTTTGTCGTTCTTTTTGTAATTTTTGTCTCTTTCCCTTTGTTTTTTATTGCCTTTTATTTTTGTAATTTCTTATGTTGGGAAAATTTTGTGTGTAAAACAGGATATGAAAAATGAGACTAATTTTCTCTTGTTAGAAATAATGTAAATTTTGGGAACTTTCATTAATATCTCGAAAACGGTTGAAAATCTTGGTAAACGGAAGAATACCATTAGAAAGCTTATTAAATGCTCTACATAAAAGGTTCTAATGAAAGTTTTTATTAGGCGATGACAATCGGAGAAATAAGAGCTTAAAGCTTTAAAGTAATTGATTTCGCTTATTCGAACTGTTCTTTTTGTCTGTTTTTTATTCCTTGTTATTTTTTAATTGCTTATAGTTGGATAATGTATTCGAAAATAAAACAGGTTTAGTAAAATAACAAAAACAATTTATTGTTAGAAATATAGAGTTCCAAGATTCCAAGACCTTGTAACCAGCGGGAAAGTTTCTAGTGTTGCCGACAGTTCCAGGTAAGATTGTAAATCCTACCTTTCAAGACTGGTGGAACCAAAATAATAACTGTCGGGGTTCGGTCACTGCTACTTTTATCGTAAAAATGGTTTTATTTTGCCGACGTTTCGGCTTGAACTTCAAGCCTTCATCAGGGCTGTAAATACAAGTAGGACATATTTAACACTAATATATGCACATATCTATGTAAATATACCTAACATATATATATATATATATATATATATATATATGTATATGTATATATATATATACATATATAATACATATATACATTTATATATAATATATATATATTTATATATATGCATATACACATACACATATACACGCACACATATGTACATATATATGCCCACATACATACACATATGGGCTATGTATTATTAAGTAGCAGTGACCGAACCCGGACAATCCCTACCTTGCATCATCAACGGTCCACGATCTCCTCTCAACAAAATAATAACTGCTTCTATTTTAATCTTTCGAAATTAGACTAGGGATAAGAACGGAACCGCGCTAAGATGAGGCAGTTCCTGCGAGTCGGACTTTTTTATTTTATTTTTTAATTGATTTTATCTGTAGAATTATTACTATAGTAAAAGAACACAGGAATATGTGAAAATTTTTGATATTTTCCAATTCATTGAAACGCATGAAATGAAGTATCGGTAGAAGAGGTTTCTAGGGTCTGGCGGACCCGACCCCAGGTATAGCCATAAAACCCTTTGAACAAAGGCCGAGGAAAATATTATCTGTTTCTATGCTTTTCAAATGAGAATAGGGATATGAACAGGAACCGGGGTCTCCCGTGGTCTAATGGCTAGCGCCTTGGATTCATAAGCGGGAGATGGTGGGTTCGATTCCCAACCTCCGGCAGGAATTTTATCATCCCACGGCTCGCTGGTGAAATTCCTCGCTACACCCTGGATGTCGGCGCTAATGACCTAGATGTATATGTGCCGTAAAAAAAAAAAAAAAAAAAAAAAAAAAAACTGGAACCGCGCTAAGATGACGCAGTTCCTGCGAGTCGGACTTTTTTATGGATTGTGGTGGATTTTTTTTTGGTTCCGCTATGATCTTGAGGTAATGCTTTATTTTATTTAGTACTATCCCTTCTTTGGTTGTAAGGTTTATACTATTAAAGAAGAGGGAAGAGAGAGTCAGTGCAAATTGTGAAGTTTTTTTGTAGATTCTATTGCTTTATTATATGCCGTGGCTATTGCTTATAATTCTGCTGTATAGATCATGGGCGTATATAAGGTCATAAAACCCTTAAAATAAATTGAATAAGATCATTTATTTCATAAAGAATATTTTATTTATATTGTAATACCGCTTTAGTTACCTAGAACTATTAAAAGTTGTAAATTGTTAGTATTCCATACCCCGGAAGTGCCCCCCCCCCCGGAATTATTTTCTATATACGCCCATGGTATAGATTGAGGCTAACGAGTGGAGCTTCTGTTTAATTATCTGGTACAATCATCTTCTTTCTTCGAACCATCTGTATAGATCAAGATGCTGTCTGGGAGCTTGAGACAATTATTTTAAATTCATTTTGTTTGATAACAGGTATGTCTTTATTGTACTTCCTGAGGGTAAGGTCAATTTTAATTTTTGATGTGCCCCATGGTTCTGAGGCATATTCATGGCCTTCGTTCTTTAAATTTCGGTTATTATTTATGAAATTTGTTTGCGTGATCCCCAGAGTAGCTGGTTGATGTGGTTTCTCTGCATAAAGCCTTGTATGCAGGGGGCTCATAACAAATTCCAGGTACAGACGAGTTCCTGTCGTCGAAAGATGAGTGGCGGCACTCCTGACTCTTGACTGGTTCTGAAGGCCCCTGTTGCGAGGCGGAGCCCCGTGTGAAGAACTGTATCTATGTTGAGGAGAAAGGATCATTTTGCTGACGAATATACAATACTACCATAGTCTAGTTTGGACTATATCGCGCTTATACAACAGGAGAAAGGATGATTTTGCTGACGAATACAGAATACTACCATAGTCTAGTTTGGACTATATCGCGCTTATACAACAATATCATGTATTCCCGATCTGCACCCCATGTTACCCTGGTTAGTACTTTCATTATATTCATCCGCTTCAGGCACTCGTCCAAATGTTTGATGTGTGTTCTCCATGCCAGCTTCTTATAATGGTTAGTCCCAAAAACCTGGCTTCATCATGAAATGTTAATTGCGAGTCATTAAAAAGCAGTGCTGGCTTGTGGCTTGAATTCCTCTTTCTTGAAAACAATAAACACTTACTCTTCCCAATTGAAAATTTTATGGAGTTATCCTCTGCCCACGCTTGTCGTTTATTCAATACTGGAATTTCATATGTTCAAAAAATATGAATGCTCTCATCGGTCTGGGTATTACTTGTGAAACGGAGTTGATGGCAACAGCAAAGAGGGTGAAACTCAAAACACTTCCCTGGGGAATTCCTGCTTTTTCCATGAGCTTACGGATGTAGCTTGTCAATGAGAAATCCTATTGGAAATTAACATTAAGCAATACGCTGCCATGTGTGTCAATTTTGGAACTAGCGATGATGGTATACTTGCATTGTTAATTCCCAATAGAGGCACTCAAGACAACATTTAATGAAATATGGACTGGATCTGAATTCCCTGAATCGTGGAGAAAATAAACTATCATTCCTATAATGAAATCAGGAAAAGATAAGCTCCGTTTCTGGTGCGGTGTATTTGAGCATGATTTAAAATGTTATCTGAGCCAGGAGCAGATACTTTTAGTTCATGAATGGCGTTCATAATTTCTTGATAGGTGAAGGACCGAATGTAGTCTGCAACTTCTTCTTGTGCTCCTTCATCGAAGTTTATTTGTTGACAGTACAGTTCATTGTTATTGGTTTCTGGTCTGTTTGATATTGTTGCAAAGTGTTCTACAAATGCTACTGAAATGTTTTGAGGGTCTGATGTTATTAGTCCGTTTACATTTAGAATAGGATTTTCTACTGCTTTGGTGCCTGATATCTATTGATCTTTTTCCAGTTGGGCCTGATTGGGGTTTTAACGTTAATCGTTTCAAGGTACATCCGCCACGATTTACGCCTCTTTTTTTTCTTGACTAGCTGCCTTAATTTTGATTTTACTCCCTTATATTTCATTAAATTAACATGGGAACAGTCATTTGTTGTAGCTTCTTTTTCTTTGTGAATCTTTTTTTAATGTGATAGAGAACTTTTTCTAAAAATTGAATCTCTTTTATTTTCCTTTCTTCCAGACATTCTCTGCTTGTGCTTGGATGGGATAATTCATGGGCGTATATAGAAAATAATTTCAGAGGGGGCTGAGAAAATTTCGGGGGGGGGGGCTGAGACCATTTCCGGTGTATGGAATACTAAAAATTTAGATCTTGGAAGAGTTTTAACCAACTTAAACCCAAAATAGAATATGTTTCATGAACTAAATGATCTTATTTAATTTATTTTTAAGGGTTTTATGAAATTTTTACCGATCAAATCAAAATTTCAGGAGGAGATGCAGCCCCCTCAGCCCCCCCCCCTTATATACGCTCATGGGATAATTTATAATTACACAGGTAGGTGTATGGGTGTTACATAACCCATTGTGTTTCTTCCCGGCACAACAATAGCATAGGGATTCGCTGTTGCAGTTTTGTACAAAATAGCCAAATTGAAAACATTGTATGCACCTTATACGTTTCGGTATGTGCAACTTTATGTCTACTTTGTCAAACCCACGTATATGTCCTTTGGGATTTTGGGTTGATTGAAAGTTAGTTTACACTAACTGATTTGTTTTCATGTAAGTCCCATTCCTTTTAGATAGTATTCTTTTTACTTTGACTGAGCTTTTAATTCCTCCATAATTTCCTCCTCAGGTATTTCGTCTGAATCCTGATTACAGATTATTTCTTTTGATTGATTTAGTTTTTCATGATGCTTAGACTCTACACGAATGTTCTCTCCAATATTTTTTATTTTCAGAAGTTTTTCTGAATTTTTTTCCATTCCCTAAGTTTTTAACTGATTTAGGACTGCCAGCAAGGCCATGGATTATCTTGTATATAAGATCTTGGCTAAGCTATCACCATCCTCTCTTGTTATAGTAATAAATTTAATTTTTTCCTCTATTGTTTTTTGAAAAATAAGCTTGTACCTGTAGAATAATCTTGCCTTTGCCGAACCCTTTTTTTTTTTAGCCGGTGAGATGTGGCCTTCTCATATTTTAGTTATGTTACTCCTACACACAGTATTTTCACTTTTTTTTTTTTTTTTTTGTATTCTCTCCTGAGTTTGTTTTAAATATTTTAAACCTTGAAAACTGGAAACATGTTTAATTAGTTTTCCTAAAATGCGAGATATCTAATTTTTTCAGATCACTATTGGATAACCACACTTAACCTTCCCAATAAGCCTTTTGCTTGTAATAATATCATGTCATCGTGGAAAAAAGAAATGAAGAAAGGTGGTATGCATTGAGGTTTATTAACTTATACAATGATTAACTACACTGTACAGCACATTATGATTGTTTCTATTCCTAGTTATCAAAGATAAATTACATCCTATTGTATTAAGTGCATTTGAATACTGTGTAAGAAAGTAGTATTTTGTTGTTGTTTGATTTAAATTAATTCAGGAAGGCCATTAGCCGAGTATTGCCTTCTATTAAATAAATTGTTTTATTTGTCTTGTTGGGATTTTGCAGTCTGTCATAACAGCTAAAAATAAAACAATTTGGTGGCGGCCATTTCTAATGTTGAACAGAGAAACAGATCAAGTCTTCAGATTATAATTTATACTCACGAGAATATTTCGTCCTTCTAGTTATACTTCATCCAATGTAATCACTCCTAGATTGATGATTATTTTTTCTGTTTATTAATGGTCCTATTTTCATTTTGAAGTTTACAAGTCGAGCTAAAGGATTAATATTAAAATGAAACTTGGCGGCCATTTTAAATTTGAACACAGACCTAGTATTAGTGTTCATTTAAACAACACTTTCTTCTTCATTATTTATTTATTTTTTTTTTTTTTGCGCAAGTAAGTGTATTATTTTCCTAATATAATCTATCCCAGGCTCGCAATTTGCACATATTTTTAATGATTTCCTTAAACTTAAGAACTTTTGCAACAGCAGTTTAATTCAATAGGAAAAAAATAATCAGTCTAAGCATGTGTTAGGTATTTGTAAATAGTCTTAATTTATATATATATATATATATATATATATATATATATATATATATATATATATATATACTTTGAATGTGTTTATGTATGTATGGGAGTATATGCGTGTAAGTAGGTGCGTCAGTATGGGTATGTATGTAAGTATGTGTGGGGTATATTCGCATACAGATAAGTTTTTTTTCTCTTTACCTGAATTACTTTTGTTTTGTTTTCTTTATTCTTTGTATAGCATGTTGTTTGCCTTATACATTCAGCGTCAAAATGTTAGACACACTATGCAAAATATTATTTTTTACTTTTAATTTGAATAGATCAACAAACCAATACGAATTCAATTCAAAAAATTCAATTTGGAATTGAATAAAATAATTGTTTAATGTTTCTTGAGGTAAGTAATCACTTGAAGCTAGATTTTTACTTTTTAGCTCATCGATTGTGGAAAATTGTCTTGACTCGCTATATACTCTTCTTGTAAGAATTCCTCAGGCATTTTTAATAATATTAAGGTCTGGAAAAATAGGTGGCCAATCTAGTTTGTCCATACTCTTTCGGATGATCCATTTCTTAATTATTCTTACCGAATGGATTGGAGCATTGTTTTGCTGAAATGCAGATGAATCTTCTGCCATGCCATTAAAAGTGTTTTCTTATTCTTCTAATAAATTTTAATACTCTTGTGAATGTACTCTCTTAGAAAGAAACACCAAGTAGCCTTTCTCCTGGAACCTAATATTTGCCCAAACCATAACATTTCCTCCGCTCATTTGCTGCCGGGGTAATATAAGTTCAAGTTTTCTTTAATCATGAAAATGAAAAGAAAATCCATCAAGTCCATCCAAATCATTGTTTTCTCATCAGAAAAAAAAAACTTTCCTCTATTAATCGGTCCTCAACATAACGTTTCCTGCAAAATCCATTTTATGATGAATGAGGTTTTCACGTTACTTTTTTCTCAATATGTTTTTTTATCTTTCCAGCAACCCATGCACATTCCTAGACTTGTTATAAACACCGGCTTCCTCTGCAATTGCTTTGATTGTTTTGCATGTGTGTGATGTGATTATTAGATCAATTGTTCCTGCCTAATCGATAAAGATGTTTGTCTTCCAGTTGAGCAATGGGTACCGTACGGCTCTCCGAAGGTAATTAACTGGGCTAGATTCGATAAACATAGTTTTATGCAACTTGGAATCTCCTGAAAACCTTTCTCACCTTTGTGTAGCAAAGAAATTAAACTGCGCTCTTCTCGAGACAACCACTTCATTTTTCTTATACTTTAACTGAAAAATTCACAACGGTTGTCATTGAAATTAACCACAGGAGAAATGGAAAATGCCAAATCTTAATGCTTTTCAAGGGCTAAGGTCTAAAAATGCCTTATCAACCATTAGAAAATTAAAGGATTGTAAATAACAACAAGTGTGTCTGTCATTTTGACGCACCAAAATAAAGACATTATCAGTTATTTATTTACCTCTTGATATAGCGCAGAGATAAACTATAAATTACATTTTTTTACTATTATTTACATTTGAAAAAACTTATAAAAAAAGATTGAAACACAATTTGAAAAAAATTAGATTCAGTTTTCGAAATTTCAAGGGTGTATCTATCATTTTGACACTGAGTGTATTACTTGTTTGTAGTTGTATCTGTTTACGTTTATTTTATTTTATTTTTTGCTTGCATTATGTTACCATTTTTTAAATTATTCCTTACGGCGTGTATTTTATTTTACTATGTTGTTTATTGTTATTATTTAGGTGCATGCACCTAAATTTTTAGCTTGCTGTTTTTTTGTATTATAAGTGTTAAAGTATATTTATTGTGGCATGTAGTTTTATTATTATTTAGGGTTTGAAATCTTGTAATTTAAGGAATTTGTATGAAAAAAACATAAAATATGTGCGCACACACTCCTTTGTAAAGGGTATTGCCCTAATACAAAGAACCAATAAATAAAATAAAAATAATTTTCCTGATATGTGAGAATAACACAGATGTGCATATACATACTATTGTATTTACTTTGGTATGAATATTGACTAATGATTGGCTTTCCTCTAAAATAAATTGTTTGCTGTGACATATCTTGACAAGTTTTATTCTTTTATCAGATACTCCACTGTGATTCCTTTATTCATTTTCATCCATTTTTTTTTTATTTTGTTATTTCTTATAAGTTTTTAATTGCTTAGGGTTATCATTCCAATGCTTTCCCCCGACCAGAATCCCTAGTATATGGTTCTCATGACCTTTTATTCAAAACTTGGGAATTTCTGAAATTTACACTTCATGCACATGTTACATTAAACATACTAATGGGACAAATCTGAATCTACTAATGATGGGTAAATCGGAAGTGAAAATTCATGAATTGAAGATTCTTGGAATATAATTAAATGGTGTGGGTGAGAAAATGTGAGAGAGAGGAGATGAATGGTTCGATGATGAATGTCTGGAAGCATTAAAGATAAGAAATGAGCACAGATTGATTATGTTGCAGCGTGTGACCAGGCAAAGCACTAATGAACACCGAGATAGCCGCCGAAGGGCTAAAAAAATTATAAGAGCTAAAAAGAAAGCGTTTCTTAAGAAGCAGCTGGAGCAGATTGAGGAACTAAGGACAAACAACGAAACCAAGATGTTTTATGGTGCCCTAAAATACATCAGCCAAGGCTTCAGATCTATCTCTGATACCTGTAGGGATAAAAGTGGAAAAATAATTGAGGACAAAACACTGGTTACACATCGATGGGCAGAACATTTCAGTGAAATTTTGAGCGCCGAGAATTTGAATGGCAGCAAGGATGTTCTAGGACCAAATGTAAGTGAGACAGAAGATACACAGCCCCCTGACGTGGAAGATGTTATAGAAGCAATAGAAAAGTTAAAAAATAATAAAGCTGCGGGTGAGGATCTTCTAGTGGCAGAGTTCTTTAGACATAGTGGAGAAATCATTATGAATCAACTGTATACCCTAATACTTGATATCTGGTGTGAAAAGCAGATACCGAGAGACTGGGGCACTAGTTTAATATGTCCGATACACAAAAAGGGGCTCAGTTTCTTTGCTCAATTTGGCTTACAAGGTGCTCTTGAATGTGATTTTGAAAAGGCTCAATGCTTTTGCTGAAGTCATCTTGAAAGACTATCAATGCGGTTTTCGTCGGGGAAAGGGAACAACAGACCGGATCTTTGTGATGCGGCAACTGTTTGAAAAGTGTTGGGAATTTAAAATCAATCTACATATTCTTTTTATTGATTACCGTCAAGCATTTGATAGTGTAGACAGATCGGTTTCCTATTTCTGTTGATGTAAGACAAGGTGATGCGCTGTCTGCAACTCTGTTCAATCTCGCACTGCATAAGGTAGTTCAGAAGATTGACCTCACTGGAAATATTCTCTACTCAACAAACCAGGTGTGTGCATATGCGGATGATATATGTCTGATAGCTCGCAGTGTCCCAGCACTTAAAGAGATGTTTGTTATTCTCAATGATGAGAGTAAAAAAATGGGGCTGAGAATCAATGAAGGAAAAACTAAATATATGATGACTAATAAAACAGGATGTAACTCCTCAGAATTCAAGGTGGAGGAATACAAATTTGAACAAGTCGAAAGCTTTATTTATTTAGGTTCCGAATTGAATTTTCAGAATAAAATAATGGAAGAAGTTAACAGAAGAATAATGGCAGCAAATCGTGCATATTATGCTAATATAAAACTTTTTAAGACCCCGTATTTATCAAGAGGCTCAAAGGCTCGACTTTATTAAACATTAATTAGACCAATTTTGACATATGGAGCCGAAACATGGACGCTTTCATCAACAGCGGAAAATAAATTGGGCTCATTAGAACGTAAGATATTAAGAAGGATTTATGGCCCAATTTTTGATACCACCTCTCACTCATGGAGGCTCAGAAAGAACGATGAGCTTTACAAACTGTATGAAAGCGAAAATGTAATATGTTTCATTAAAGCCCGACGTATTGAATGGCTGGGACATGTTGAAAGAATGCCACAAGTCAGAATGCCGAGCAAAATGCTGCATGGTAAGGTGATTGGAAGAAAGAGGAGGATCGGCCGACCATGAAGAAGATGGTTGGATGACATAGAGGAGGACCTGAGTAGGCTAGGTGTGACAGGATGGAGAGACAAAGCAACTGATAGAGCAACGTGGAGTCTCATTGTCAAGGAATAGATACATTTAATACTTTGTTTCAATATTTCTCCATGAAAAGCGAGATTTACTAATCAAGATAGCCATAATGCAAAGGAAACTAGCAGTTTCCACAGCTTTTATTCTACTTCCGCTGCTTCTAAAAGTTGCCTTTATTACAAGTACCATGTCTCTCATATACTTATTGTGTTTTACTTAAAAAGAACCTTTTTGCAGGGAATGTTTTAAGCCTTCGAATAGAACAACGACTTAATTGTTTTAAAAAATCTGATTATCAGTGTATTTCCAATGGGAGGAAATCCACTTATGACGTTGACCTCATGACGCAATCCGGAAGTGCCGACTAGAAAATTTCATGTTATAGAACTTTGTGATTTGAAAGGTCATGTTTGTTAAGCAACAGAATCCGCCCACTGGAGCATGGTTTTTGGGTGAAAGTCGGATGAAAAAATATGCTTTTGTGATTTCTTTCTTTAAAATATTATCCTTACCATTTTCTTATTCATAGTTTGTACCAGTCAATGGCAGGCTTAAAAACGTGTTTTGTTTTTGTAATTTTTAAATATTGTTTTTCCTTTTCTTTTTTTTAAGTTTAACATTTTTTTAAAATATCAAATCAAATTTCTCAGTGTTGGTATAGTATCTACAGAACATTATCTCTATGTACAGGGTGTCATAAAATTAATGGTAATCCCTTGGCCAGATGATTCTCCAATGCAAGATCAGAAAAAATAACCCCCTTATTGGCCCCGGCCAAATTGACCTTAAAATGTTATTCAAGGTAAAATTTTTTGATTGCATATTTCTAATCTACAAATCAAGAAGAAGAAAAAAATCAACGGCACCATAGGTCGGGAAATACTCCTTATAGTGAAAATGACCATTAACAACGAGTACTTTTGAAAATAACAACGTGCACTTCCATTCCAATTGACAAATGGTGGATGATTTTGATTACTGTTTTTTTTTTTTTTTTTTTTTTTTAAATGTTCTAATAAAATTTCCTTACACAAAAATACATTGTTTGATTTTTTTATAAAAGCATCTTCTAGTATAAAAAATTATATTGAAAAACGAGCCTCTCAGTCTCATTCATTGGAGGACCTTAAGTCATATTTTGCAATTGACAGGAATGCCTTCATGAGGTTATTCTCAAAGCTTATGAAGAGCTCTTTGTCACACACACATACATAGATGTATATGTATATATACATACATGATGATTCAGTTGGCTCCGGGGAGGGGGGTTCCTCGGAATGCTTGGAGACAATAAGTGTTAATTATTTTGTGGATTTATTTTTTTCAGTGCGTGAAGCTCCAAGAAGGGACAATATATCCAAAATAAGTGGAGCAGATAATGCCAGCAGAAATAAAGGAGGAGAATTTCATACAAAAAAGAGGTTAATTTATTATTATTATTACTTCTAAAACATTTATGAAACAAGTACTGAATTTCACATCCTTACAATTCAATTTTTGTGTGCATCATACTTTAAATTAAATATTTCCTAGCTACAATCTTCAGAAAAATACTTTTACATCATTTAACCCTCCTCTCAGGTGTTTTCAGTGCACATAGCACAAGGGGGGGGGGCAGATATGGAACCTAGTATAAAAAATTACTTTATTTTCCAAATAACTATGTTAATGGGGTTAAAATTAATACAAGTTAAATAAAAAAAGGCATATTTATTATAAATATATTTATAATGGGTTACTAAAATCAAAAGAACAAACAATATATTTTTTAATTTCTCGCATGGCAGGACGGACATACAACTCTTTTGTATTCAACACAAATAATTTTATTGGATTGAAGACACATTTGGTTTCCTCTCATGTTTTTTTGCCTTTCACAGAAGAAACATTTTCCAGGACTTTCTGAAGTTGGAGGTGTAGGTTTGTGTTCACTAGGAGGTGTACCATGGTCTAGTGGCTAATGCCTTTGATTCATAATCGGGAAATGGTGGGTTCGATCCCCACCGACCAATTTTGTCACCTCACGCTCGTTGGGAAAATTCCTTGCTGCAACCTAGATGTCGGCGCTAATGGCCTAGATGTCGATGGGCCATAAAAAAAAATAATAATAATAATAAACTAGGAGGTGTACCTTGGGTGCTGCAGATTTTACATCGCAGTTTTTTGTGAATGTGGAGACTTTTCAACCTTTCATTAATGTAAGGTGTAACTAGAGAGAAAGTTTAGTGGAAAAGATGAAAAAAAGTAGAGTTGTCAGGTAGTGACGTATTATTGTCAAAATCGTTTTTATTTCATCTTCGGTTTAACTACACGCTTCGTCACTTTAATATTTTTTCATCAGTTCCTTCAGCCTTTTTCTTGAATAATTTCTTCATCTGTAACAAAGAGCTGATACCGTGTAAAACAATGATAAATAATCATTAAAAAAAGACTTAGAGCTCTACATACTCTATGAAAAACCTGCCATATATATGACAAGGTGGTGTCGTATCCGACACTGAAACTGAGTTTTCCACAGATATACGAAAATTACGAGAATGAATAAAGATCAATGACTTACCTTTCTTATTTGTTGTCTAGTGGACTACTGATAGATAGAGTAACAACCCTTAGACTATGCTCAGATAATCACCTTAAAAGGAAAGTGTCATATTCAACACCTACTTGTGTTAGGGGGGTTAACAAAGAGAGAAATAAAAGTAAACCGAGTGGGACATTGTAAATTTAATTCCAACTGAACCCGAAACTGTTTGAAGGAAGGTTGCCATATTTACATCACTGCCAATAATTTAACTCATTGAAATGATATGAGTGCACATAACATTAGTAACCAATTTATTTTTGATTTTTAGTGCGGTTCCTCCCTCCCTCCATAGCACAGTGTCATGGGCAGTGTTCAAAAATATGAAAAAAAAAGTTTCAAAAAAACATTTTTGGAGGTTAAGATTAAAATTAGAATCTTAGAACAGAAAGAAAACATCAAAATTAGAATATAAAAACAAAAGCTAAAAGCTAAGGATTAATTTGAATTCTTGATACAAATGCAAATATTAAAACTGGTTCGGTTAGTAAATATTTACTTTGGCTGTTCCAATCTTAGTACTTGAACATTTTCATGTTCTTTTAAGTTGTTCAAGTGTCAGTCCTAAATGACTCGTTGATTGACTAATCTTGGCCAACAGTTTGAAAATGGGGAAGTTCTGGTGCTTTAATTATTTAGGAAATTCTCATAATTTTTTCAACTTTATGTTATATAACGGTTCTTTCATACTTTAACAATAAATAGTGCATTTCTTCGTGATTATTTTGATATCTAGTTTACCTGATTTTGGCTGCTTCTAACAGCGATTTTGTGGTTTTAGATTTCATAACCAATGAAAAACTGTATAAAGTCTGCCGCAGTAATGATCCAAACACTAGGTACGATGCTTTATTTGATAGAATCGTGCAAGAATATAATTTATCTCTATGCTCAGAATAAGTTAAGGAGAATATAAGAAAATTTGTATGATTGTTTTGCCTAGATATTCAACAAAAGTGGAACCGCTATTTCAGGTTTTCAGAAAAATTATAACCAAAATACGATGATTGGTTAAGTAAAACATTAATCTTCCCAAAGACATTTTTGAAATATGTAGACGGAGATAATCAACTGGGTCCTTCACTTGGAAGACTGCAAGTGACTTTCGTGGAAGCATCATATTCTACAAGAAGGAGACAAGTTGCAAGTTGACATAGTAACGACAAAATCTCCAGACAAAATAGAGTTTGCCGCTAAGTGTACGTCTAGGGACATTTAAAGGAGAAAATAGGCTTATTAATCGATAAGCCAAAACCTTCCTTTGGTTCCACTAATGAGGGTAACACCGCCCGCAGATTTTTTGGCAATCGAAAATTAAGTAGCGAAATAACTGGACTGGAGATAACATTAATAATCAATTTGGACACCATTTTAAAACGGGTTTCTATTGGTAAAGCAATTAATGTGCCCAAATGAACTTAATTAATTGGTGAGACTAATGAGTTATATCTGAAGCATTATTCATGAAATTATGCTAGTGTCTTTTCCTAAAATGCCTTTACATGGATCTGATATTATTTCATTTTTCATTACATTTATGTACTATAAGCAATTACAAAAATCATAAGCAATCAAAAACTAAGTAAAACAAACAGAAAGAACCGTTCAAATAAACGGAAAACTTACCTGTTAACTTTGGACTTTTCCTCTAACTGTAAAACAAGCTATTCAATACTATATTTGCACATGAAGCAATAATGTTTTTGATGAACTCGAAACAACTTGTTACTTTCATCACAAAAAATAGATTAGAAGCGAGGGATAAATTCTAAATCACCAGGAGAAAATTTGCAGGATTCTGCTCGCTGAAACTTTCCTGTCCTCAAATGGTGGCTGGTTAAAGTTAGATTCATATCAATTTGAAACATGTACATACATAAATTTACAAATCAGTGTTCAATCTTTGAGTGAGTTTTATCACCCTTCTATTGAAATAGAGACGATGAAAAACCCCACGCTTTCTCTTAGCCAGTGCATGAAGTAAGAAGTCAAGCCAGCTTTCACTGCAGCTTGTCGGTGCTATCAGTTTCTGCGCCAACTCAATAACACTAATGGCTCTTCAAGCCGACAAAATATGTTACTTTCATTGTAATAGTTTTTTTTCCCCTCTAGATCTGAGTTTTATTATTCTTTATAGCTATACGCAATTTCAATACATACAGTCCACTTTTACCGATCCATGCTTGGACTTACATCCAGTTTGTTGAGCTTGCTCACAGGAGATTTAAGCACAAGACAATATTAGGGAGGCGTTTAAATTATACAACCAGAATTAGATTTTTTTTTTTTTTTTTTTAGTCTTTAAGCATGTATAAATATGGTTGTTACATGGTTCTCAATTTTAAACTGATTTTGCTAATTATTAAATTAAGTAAATTAATTTGTAGGGATTTTTCATGCCTATCTACTTTTTTCTTTATTTTTAATAGCATTGTAATTTTTTTTACAGAAAAAGGAGGGTGTTTCCCAGTGCTGTGCACCAACAATTAATAGAGAGAAGGGATCCTCTGTTTTGGAGTTTGCCCTCTCACAAAAGTAAGAAATACTTTTTTTGGATATGAAGTCAATTGGATTATTAATTGTAATTTTATGCACCAGTACAGCTTTAATATTTTTCACTGTACATCATTTTTAAAAACTGTAATAGTCTCAATGCTGGAAGAATATTTTCAAAAGCTTTTGAGTTAGGAACAAAAGTTTTTTTTTTTTTTTTTTTTTTTTTTTTTTTTTCCGTCATTCTCCGGATAACACGGATTTTCGTAAACTTGTTTTTTTTTTTTTTTTTTTTTTTTTTTTTTTTTTTTTTTTTTTTTTTTTTTTTTTTTTTTTTCTACGGCGCATCTACAACTTGGCCATTAGCGCCGAATTTAGGAACAAAAGTCTATTAAAATGTAAGATTTCAAATCTATAGTCTTAATAATGGTGGATAGTCTATCGATCAGTCAGGGTAACAAATGAATACTAATTTTTAAGTACCATCAAAGAGTGATTATGCAAAAATTTGTCCAAAATCAACTAACAAGTACATTACACATGCATCTTTGTAGCGGATGCTTATAAATAAATTAAAGAAATCCCGGTCCAAATATTTAGTGTCACTTTACACTCTCAACACCTATAATTTTAGCAATCATTTATAATCACTAATGTGACAAACACTGAGTTGGGGAGCACACAAAATGATGCTCACTATCAATTATGGCCTTAGGGACTAGTGGCTTTTGTAAAGAAAAACTGAGATTTCAGAATTTGTGATCAATGTATCGTAAATAAAGACCACATTTTTAGATTCTACATTAAATTTCCAATAAGAAACACCCTTCATATTAAAAGCCATATAGGTGATAATGTTTAATATTAGTTTTTATTAAATTATTCAATATTTTCTTAATCAGCTATTTTTAGACTTAGAGGTTTGCCTTCGCCTCAAAAGTTGCATTATTTAATAAGCTTCAAAACATAAGTAAATAATTTTAATTAATTACAATTAATAATAAAATAGCATGTTTTCTCTGTTAATTCAACTTACTATAATTCTGTGAAGCATCGTTCACAATACAAGTTGAGTTAGCATAGTTTGTCTTAATGATCAGGTAAGTAATGAAAAGGCTTAGAAGGGTTCCCTTGAGATAATTATTAGTCAAACCATTAAATTTAGAATGATATTTTAGTGCATTGGAGTCAACACGAAATTTTAATTGAAAAAATTGGATTTTAGGGAACCTGTCAAATGTTAAAAAGAGCTGCCCTGAAAAGTTGCGATTTTGATCTTAACAAGTTATTCCCTGTGACCGTCGATATCTGCAGGAATAACAGGAAACATTTAACCACTTGATTTGATGTATAAGGATTCTACATATGGAAAAACTATTTTATACATCTCAAACATATTTAGATTAACATTTTCAAAAGTGAGTTTAACTCTTTCATTGCTTTGAAAGAGTTAACTCGTGGTCAACTGGTAGGGCCCAAGAAGCTCCACACGAGATAACTCATGCTCCACTCTCTATCTCCCTGACGCTCCTCTCGAGTTAACTCAATGCCCCGTTTGTGCTCCTCCGGCCTAGTGCGTATAAAATCAGTTTGACCTCGGGAAAAGAAGTAGAGTTATCAGCTTCATTAATTTCATGACGGAGATCACTATCTCATCTAATGGAGTGATAATAAAATAATGCATTAAATTATATTTTCTGAGTACTTTTACGATCTGTAATGACAATTAATTTCTAATAAAGGTTAAAATAATTGGGGCTTTGTATCTCAATTTTCTTGGAATTGCAAGTAGTGTTTATTTTAATATTTATGAAAAGAATTATCACCCGATTTTTCAAATACAGTAAAACCTCATTTACTCGGATCAACTGGGACCAGTGCCGATCCAAGTTTACGAAAATCCGTGTTATCCGGAGAATGACGGAAAAACAAAAAAAAAAAATCATGTAAATCGCCGAAATATTTTCAATGGAGTTCAGAAATTATTATCGACACACTTTCACTTGAAACACGTATACTATATGTATGATAATAGCCTATGTACTTGCACTGTACTCAATATAGCTAGAAACTAGTCAGTAGTAAAAAAGTGTTCTTCTGTTGTCTCACTTTAGTGTATCGCTTACGAGCAGCGCAATCTCGCATCCACTTTAACTTAAGAAGTTCATTTCTCAATGTTTGGCTTGACTCTCTAAATACACCATCAATTTATCCATGTTTGCTACTGCTTCTGCGTGGGTCATAACCACCTCCTTAAAAATCATCACAAAAACCTTCAATGCGTTTTCTATTCTTTTCCAATCAGATTCGGTTCATGATCCTATTCCAAACTCAGTGGCAATGTTTGTTATAGATTCTCCCTTATCAATTCTTGTCAATGTTTCCATCCTTATTCCCGTAGTCGCAATAATGTTTTTACGTTTCATCTAAATCGTGATCAACGAGCAAACAAAACAGCAAGACGATACTGTACCTCGACCGTGACATGACTTTAGGAAAACTCAAGTATATTAACCTAGGTAGGTAGGCAAGTTTTCCTGGGTTATTGTTTAAATAAATGAACATTAACCTTGGAAAACTCGCATAATTTACCTACTGTGAATAGCAATTTATCCATAAAACAGGTCTTCAGTTACTACACTGAATAACATAATTTTGTTTCCAAAACTAGCCTGTATATGATTTTTGGTTTCATCAAATCTTCTTCGTATATTAATTGAAATTATGCAGTGTGCATATGTTTTATTATCTAAAATTTGAAGCCTTGCAGCTTATCAGGTTCTCTACAGACCTTTCTCTCTAACCCTATTGTTCTTGGTGAAATTTTTCAGTCCCAAGACGAATCTTGTTTTGAGTTGTTGGTCTAAATAATATATATATATATATATATATATATATATATATATATATATGTATATATATATATATATATATATATATATATATATATATATATGTTTTGTTTTAAGTTACTTCGCTGGGGTTGAAATGATTGGTGAGACGGCTTCTCTTTCCAGTGGTGTTATGTCCTTCTTCACCTTGTTGTGGGCAACTGTCTTGTCCGCCTTGGTCTTAGTGTTGCGGTCAACAGTGTCCCACATGTCCAAGTCCACTCCTGTGCTGATTTTTTTTTTTTCTTTTTTTCTTCTTACCGCTGGAGAGAGAAGCTGTCTCACCAATCAATCATATATATATATATATATATATATATATATATATATATATATATATATATATATATTAGGATCATTAGCACAATAATCTAATTATATCATAATTTCTTATCTGAGTAATTTTCTTTTCCATGAGGTAAAATTTCTTTCATTTTAGTATAAAATTAGTAATATAAAACACATTTGTCATACATATTGATAATTCCAAATATATAACAATGGGATGCTGTGAGAGACGAAAGAGTTGAATGATAGTGAGGTCGAAATGAGGAGAGATGGGCGGGCGTACAGGGGAAGCTAGACGGACATCCATTGAGTCAACTGGGCGCTGGGAGTCACTTCATTCGCCAGCAATGAAAGGGTTAATGGTGTATGATTTAAATTTACAACTTATGAAATAACATTATACAAATTCATTTCCTAGTCCATTAACATTTTTTTTCACCTAGATATTAGAATATTTTTAAATAATCCTGGTACAAAGTTGGTTATAGTAATGAAAAACTAAAATTTCAATTTCTTGTGATTTTAGTTTTGGAGATCCTTGTATTACACAGTGTTGATTAGAAGTAAACAAGATGTATAAATTAAGTAATGAGACAGATTTATTCTAATTTTATTTTTGAAATTAAAACTAATGTACTTTTGTTTGAGAAATATTAAAATTCAATAAATTATTTTTCATTTATAACAAAGTCCTGTATGTTTAAAAGTAATTTTAATCATTATTTAATTATGTAAATCATAATGTATTATTATGTAATTTAATTGGAGTATTATTTCTTTTTAGAAGTTTATAAACACCACATCAAGGATTTAGCTAAGCATTTTTTGAAAACAAAAAAGAAGTGGCAAGTACCACCTCCTGAAAGTTGTTATGGTGTGAAAATGATCAACCACACAGTAGGTCTCATAGTCAATCATATGAAGGGTCTTAATTCAGCCAGGAGGAAGAGTGAAGAAAGTAAGTAGGTGAGACAAAAATGTTGAAAATAATTTATTTTTATAATCAATTTTATTTAATATTTTGATTCTACCAAGTACGTTTTCCAATAAAAGCAGATTGTTGACCATTGAGATTGTTAAGGTTGATATTGTTGGGATTTGGTCGTGAGATATCTTAATAGAACTGCATTTTTTATAGGAAAATGTGTTTTATATTTTCCAATGCAAATATGCTGAAAGATGTTTCTGCTTGAAATGTAAGCCTTCATTATGGCTGTTAACAAGGATGAACAGAGTTAATACTAATTTATACAGGTTGATTCAAGTCTAAGTAGCCAAACTCTAGGAGGTGATTCTGGACATTATTTCCAACAAAAAAGTTTATTTGAAGTATGGTCCGATTCTGAAGGGAAAAGGAATTATGTTCCAATTTGGAAAAGATTGCCCAAAAACTGTTTAAGATAATTAAATTCTAATTATGCCATCATTAAAAAAAATTATATTTAAAAAAATAAAAATAAAACTTCAAATATTTTCAGTTAAATTTAAGACTGCAAATATTTGGTTGAGGCCCAGAATGAAAAATTCTTAATGGACAAGTTTTAAAGAAAGCGTATGATAATAGCATATTAGGAGGCTTAATGATAGCGTATTAGGAGAAATGAGAAAGAACAGGCGGTGGAGGCTCAACTATTTTAATGCCGTTCTGTGGAACCAAGAGGATAAAACGGGCTCCACTCGACAACCTCTAAGGTCATGCGGGTTGCCATCTCGTAAGTGTTAAACATTGCTTAAGTCTGAATGATATCTTTGACTTATGACGATTCTGACAACCTCATCCATAACTGTGGAAAAACAAATACGTGGAGAGTCAGAGCCACCATCTGTAACTTGGGCAAAACAAGTATATAGAGAGTTTGAGTCGTCAAATGTACCTAAGGGTTTAATACTAGTACCTCTTCATCAATTTCCATTATTTAGTTTATATATATATATATATATATTGTAATGATAATTTATCTACTGTGAGAAATAAATTATTAAGATAATTTTTATTTTAAAGAATGCGCCACGTTGGGTCGCCGTTTAATGTTATGATAATTATTTATTTTATGAATTAATTTATTTGGTCATGAAAATTTATGAATATCTTAATCTCAGGGTATTAACAGTTCCGAGTGAAAAAAGAAAGCAATTATGTATTCTCAAACAGTCCTGACATCCAAGTATTAATCCAAATGTCTCATCAAACAAATAATAAATAAATCAATACAAATCCGCAAGAAATAACTCTTACCTTTTGTTGAGTAGAGTCTCAAAAGGTCTCAAGTTTAAAAAAAAAATCAAAATTATTTTTCACTTAAGTAATTTCACCAATAATTTCTTCCTCAGCAGGACACGTCTTCACTATCAATACTCTTACATAAACCAGACTATAAAATCACATATACAAGACACGCAATCAGTCACTATCCGAAGTATTCGGGAAGACACCGTATGAGAGAATTCATACTCGTTAAAACTGTATGAAAGAAAGGAATGGGAGCTTTTAGCGGGAAGAAGCCGATGCTTTCTCCCACAACATTCTGCATCTTGTCGGTTTACATTTTATTTAGATAATAGTTATTATCATGTAATTTTAATTTATTGTTTGCTTGAATGTACATTTAATCTATGCCTATTGTATGTCAGTATGGTCCAGAAATATTATAAATTTATATCCTATATAATGCGATGTTATCGTAAATTAGGAGTTATAGTTTCTGCAGGCTTTCCAAGCTCTCAATGGCTATTTTGAATTTAAAAAGGTTCTTGTGAATGAAATATCATTACAATATATATATATATATATATATATATATATATATATATATATATATATATATATATATATATATCTGTGGCTTGGTGCTAAAAGGGCCAATGTCAATTTTTTCATATTTTGTGTTTTTTATTTACTTCCCTTAAAATACTTGCAAAAACACAAATATTCATGTATATATATTTATACATCTATACGTATACTATAAAAATATATATAGTATTGATATATATTTGGTTTTATGCAAGTATTACAAGGTGAAGTAGATCAACAAAACAAAATATGGAAAAATTGACATTGGCCGTTTTAGCACCAAGCCACAGATATATATATATATATATATATATATATATATATATATATATATATATATATATATATACACACACAGGGTGATTCAGGTCTAAGTAGCCAAACTTTAGGAGGTGATTGCAGGCATAATTTCCAACAAAAAAGTTCATTTTAAGTATGGTCCGATTCCAAAGGAAAAGGAGCTATGTCCAATTTTCTGTTTTTAGCGCGGTTCCTCCCTCCCCCATAGGGAGGAACCCCGCTTATAAGGTTGATACAATGAAACAATCCGGAAGTGCCGACTAGAAAATTTCGCGTTTCAGAACCCCTAGAAACCGAAAATAACGGTGGTTAAAATTTGTATATATATATATATATATATATATATATATATATATATATATATGTATATATTTATTTATATATATATATTTGTCTGTTCGCTCTCTAAGTAGAAGACGAATGGTCCGATTGTGATGAAATTTGGTACATAAGCTTGTAAGTACTCGTTTTATAGGCTTCTTGGGCTAGGAAAACGAATGAAACCATTTTCAAGGCGATAGCTTTAACCGTTTTCGAGAAAATTGGAAAATATATATATATGTATATATTTATATATATATATATATATATATATATATATATATATATGTATATATATATATATATATATATATATATATATATATATATATATATATATATATATATATTTGTCTGTTCGCTCATTTCTGGCTTCCCTGATGGTCCGATTTTGATGAAATTTGGTACAAAAATCTGTCGTCCAATTATATATAGAAACAATGTTTTGTTTTAATTCGAAGGTGAGGAGCTAGGAGGCTTAGGGTGGAGGGCATTCCCAGTACAGGTATCGCCCAGTGTATCCTCGTCATCTGTAAGTCCCTTTCTAGAGTCATAAAGATAAGCCTCCAAACAACTTTAGGAATGTAGGATTTCTAACTTTTGCCAGTATCAGAACAGCCGCTCTTTACATACCACAGTGGTACTGACGTACCGGTTTATACTAGTTGCACTCCACACGGTGGTAGTACTTGTTATATGCCACAGCGGATCGCTCATTATAACCTTATTTTATACGTATTAAATAGGTACTTAAAAAAAATTTATTTGTGTATAAGTGTAGCGTTATTGGGATTAGAATAAAATATTTTATTAACAGACATGAAATGGTTTGGAATCTTCGTATATTGTCCTTATTTTTTTTTCTTTTATGGTGCATCGAAATCTGAGTCATTAGCACCATTTTTTCCTTATTAGCTTATATAATACTTAGATTTAGCTAGCAACAATATTTTACACCGCAATTAAAGTGATTTGCTCTTCTTATAAACATAATATTTATATTATAATATAAACATAATACATTAATTTGTCTGACAAAAAAAAAGTCCGACCCGCAGGAACTGCTTCATCTTAGCGCGGTTCCGTTCTAATCTCAAGTGCGATTAGTGAAGGAATATAGCAGCTATCGGTAGGTATTAGCACCATTTTTCCCCCTTAATATCTTCCAAACAGTTAAGAAATCGTGGGAAGTACGATATAACCATTCAAAAGCTTACTAAATTCTCTAAAAAAAAGATTCTGAAGGAAATTTCGATGGGTCAATGTCAGTCGGAGAAGTAAGTGCTTAAAACTACGAAAGTGTTAGTTTTGTTATTTTAAACGGGTTTTTGTCACTGTTTACCTCACTTTTGTTTTTTAAGTTTATTTAACGGTGGAATGAGTATTTCATTAAAGCTGAGAAAATAAGAATCATATTGGTAATAGAGTTTTCCTAGAGTGAGCGTCGCGATGACGGGAGTGTCCCATCCGCTTAGAAAACTGTCAGTTTCCATATGTGGCGCTTAAAGCTTCCTTCTCTTTGAGATTTTATTTTATATTTTTAACGAAAGATCAAAACCTACCGATAGCAGCTACTATTCCTTTACTAATCGCACTTCGGATAAGAACGGAACCGCGCTAAGATGATGCAGTTCCTGCGAGTCGGACTTTTTAATGAATAAGAAGGGTTTTCTCAAAAACTATTCCAAATAATTAAATTCTAATTATGTCATCATAAAATAGACAAAATTTCCTTTAAAAATACATTAATTTAATTCAGTAAAACTATTATTAAAAGATACTTTCTGGACGTCCAATAACGCACTTCTGTTTTTATCAATGAATCAGAGTATTTTCGTGATTTTTTTTCCTCAGCCCTCTAAAGGACTACAGATTCAATACTTACAGGAAAACTTCTACATTTAGTAAGCATTAAATCTATGAAAATGAAGTGGAGGTTTTTTAGGGAATAAATAAAATAGAGTTTGGCTACTAACATTAAGTGACTTTTTTTTTCAAGCTCTCTCTCTTTTTTTTTTATTATAAAAATCTAATTTAGGCCCTACAATAAGAAGAAGAATGGTTTTAGTTAGAACATAGCCAGAAAAAGTATAATGGTACTTTTCTATGTATTACTGGAGTATTTTCAGAGTTAATGGAGGTAGTCTAATAGCGGATGTATGTAATTTTTAATAGTATAACTTCGATCAACTCTTAAATTATTAAAACCTCAAAAGCCCACTAATTTTATGACACCAATTTGTTGCATTTTTAATCTAGTTTTTCGTGATATAATGGATTTAGGTGTTCTTGGAGGTAGACTCATGTCATTCAGCAATTTATGGATGGATATCAATGTTCGAATCAATCTCAATTTTGCTATTTAAGAATTTTTTTTAACTATTTCTATGTCTCTAAATCTTATATATAGCAATATATATCCATTCACAATTTAATGCTGAAGAAATTAAAAAAAAAACAATTAATGACTTATCATTAAAATTAACAGTGTTATAGCCAAAATTGTAAAAGTATAGATTGTTGCCAGTTGTACGATCAATGATATTTTGCACATTTTTAAGAACATTCAAAGTGCTGCATTTCAGAAACTAATGAACATAACAACATAAAATTTGGTACTTTTACTCATGTCTATTACTAAAATATACTCACCAAGTTTCATCAAAATCTGACAACCTTGGGTGTCGAAATGCATTTTGGCAGGATGATTTGGCTTGGAATGGCCCGATGATGTTTTCGCTCCACCCCCAAGGAAGAGAGGGAATAAAATAGAGTTTGGCTACTTAGACCTGAATCACCCAGTATATATATACGCACGGCGCTAATGGCCTAGGTGTTGATGCACCGTAAAAAATAAAAAATAAAAAAAATAAATAAATATATATATATGCATATATATATATATATATATACATATATATATATATATATATATATATATATATATATACATATACGTGGTTTGTTCGGAAAATACTTATAAAAGTGGAATAATAACTTTATTTTACAAATATTCAGATATTTCAATATGGTCTCCTTCAAAGTACTCCCCCTGAGACAAGATGCACTTCTGCCAACGCCATTTCCACTGCTGATACGATCGCTGAAAGTCTTCAGTTGTGAGGCTCTTCATATGCCGTGTCGATTCAGCCTTGATGGCTTCTACATCCCCCAAATGCCGTCCCCGGAGCATTTTGCATTTCGGGAACAGGAAGAAGCCGCAAGGTGCTAAATCGGGTGAATAAGGCGGGTGTTTTGTAACGGTGATTGAGCTTAGGGCCAAAAATTCACGCACAATGAGAGACGTGTGAGCAGGCGCGTTGTCGTGATGAAGGATCCACCTGCCCCCTTGTGCCAAATCCGGTCGAACTCGGGCCACTCGAGCTCTGAGAAAACGCAAAACACAATAAATACAGTCACACTATAAATACAGTCACACAATAAATACAGTCACACTCTAAATACAATCACACTATAAATACAGCAACACAATAAATACTGTTACACTATAAATACAGCCACAAAATAAGTATTAATAAAGTCCCACTTTAAATAGTCACACAATGAATACAAACACTCAAATATGAAACATACTTCTGTTAAATTAGACTATAAATCTTAATATCTTTAAGGAAATCAGTAACTCTGTTCACTAACTCTTCACTTATTGTTAACAGGTCACTAAGACTGTTGAGTAGTTGGTGATGCCTCCCTGCATACACCATCGCAGTGCTCAGACATACCAGATGGTGACCAGGATGAGGCGTGTGTGGTTTATTCAAAGTGGATCATAAGAATATCATTATGTTTATTTTTTTTGTCATATATATATATCAGTGTTGGGCATTATTCGAATAAAGTAGTATTCAAATGATTATTCAAATAAATTTTTAGTGAATGATGAATAATTCACTGAATTATCTTATTCACACGGTACATCATGAATTATTCACAGAATTATTCGTTATTTGTTATTCATCATTCGTTATTATTTATTTCTAGTTGGTCTACTGATTAATCCTACTCAAACACACATAAATATACATATTTCCGGCTGCCGACATCATAATAAATCTATCATTATTCACTAATATATGTTTATTCTGATTGATCATTCGAATAATTTGTGAATAAAACATAAACTTCATTCACAGAATAATGAATAATGAATGAAAGTAATTATTCTTCATTTTTGAATGAAATAATACATTTATTCATTAATCTTTATTCATCATTCTGAATAATTTTTGCCCAACACTGATATATATATTAACTGTTTTCTTTCTTTGGTAAAGTTTTAAAAAAGTTATATTTTTTAAATGTTATAATAAATGTTCATTGTTAAAAGTATATATCTTTACACCTATATTCTATAAAAGATAGAAGTTGAGTGCAATTGATTAAATTTATCCTAGTTTAGAGTTCAGTTGAACATGACACTATTAAATATAACATTAAACTGAATGCCACAGAGATTACTATATCTCCAAGTTGATGTCTTTGACAAGGAGTGATGAAGAAAATGAGGTCTATAGGGAGATCTTGCTACACCATTGAACTTGAGTTTCATTCTTAAAAGGAAAACTTCTGGCTCAAGTACTTCTTTTCTACCTTATATACTATCTCAATAAATTTAAATATAGAAAAATGACTAACACTCTCTTTTATTATACACGCTCAACAAAACTATTGGCAAAAGAATGATTTTGTTTTCATTTTGAATAAAGATAAGAGAGAGGTGGTCAGCTACTTTCCTTATTGTCATTTAACTACGATATCGTCAAATTATCTCAGCCAATTATCTATGACTTTTTCTTCAAATTATTTCATAAAGAAATAAATTTATTGAATACACAGGATTACCAATGGAATGTATACTAAAGCTTATAATTTTCCTAAGTAGTTAACTCCAAACGTAACCAAACTTTCAACATCCTAGTTTTGATGAAATTCGAACATGCAGAAAATATTTCAACTGAATCCCATAATTCTAAGTACCCACACCAAAAACGTTATTCAACAAATATTTTTCTAATTTTCTCAAAATTTGTTAAATCTATCGCCTTAAAAATGGTTTCATTCGTTTTCCTAGGCCAAGAGGCCTATAAAACGAGTACTTGCAAGCATATGATGTAAGCATAACGTTTTTTTTTTTGTTGTTTTGTTTTTTTTTTCGCGTGAATGTCGCTCCAAAAACCATCTTCCGGTGGACGGATTCTGCTGGTCAATGAACTTGACCTTTCAAATTAGACTAAAGATTTTTGTTAATTAATGGGTAGTGTGATTAAAACGGAATTGATGCTACCACTTCAATATATTGAAGTTGTAACTACCTTTAGTGTGATTAAACCGGACCTACGACTACCCCCTGTAGATATATCTCGGTTTTCCCGGAGAGCTAGTTACAACTTCATTCTTGGTGTGATAAAAGAGAAGCTACAACTACCTAGGTGTAGTTACATCTTCGTTTTCTTGAAGTCTAAGGAGGAGCAGACTTCACTTTTGTCAGATATTTTTCAAGATCAGAATTATTCTATATTATTATTACTTTGGTTCAGGGACGTATAGATGAAATACTTTTTGACTAACGGGGAGTTTAGGGCTATTTTACACGCAAACAAATTTTTTTTTTTTTTTTGACTAAGTGATATTATTTAATTTATTTTTGACGCATTAGTAATGATCTCTGCTGTACTGCATAATATTGCTAAAAACCTTGAAAACCCTTTAAATTTTGAGGAATTTTTACAGTGTTGCAAAAAAAGTTCGTGGAGAAGAAAAGCGAAATAAAATGTTAGCCTTTTTATCTTCAAATTATCAGAATGCCTAACGCCTAATTAATTAGTATATTTGATTTAAAATAATATGTATAATAAATCAAGAAGTACATTACTCACTTTGTTTATTAAATCAATATAATTTTTTATATAACAAATCTCTATCTAGAGATTTCTTATCAGTTATTCATTCATCATCTGATGATGATGTAATTTTGCACAACTTAACTACTGCTCAACGACAAGAATGAATATGTGCCTAGCAGTATCTGACAAGGAAGAGTACTAACGAAAACATGAAATAAACCTGTGTGGGTAGGAAAGGGTTGACAGGTTCCAACATTAGGGGTAGATACTACTACAGGCTATTTGTATCTACCCCTAGTTGTAGCTTCAGTTTTTCCAGCTACCACTCCATCTAGGGTAGTTGTAACCAGAGTTGGGCAATTACTCGAGTAAATGATTAAGAGTGAAGAGTGAATTACTCATGGGCCACGAGTGATGAGTAATGATTAAATTACTCATTACTCTTATGTTCATGAATAATGATTAAATTACTGATTACTCTTATGTTCATGAGTGATGAGTGATCACTCTTTAATTTTTAGCCATCAGTAAATCACTCATTACTCAAGAACCATGATTAAAAATTGTTGGTGGATTTTTATATTAATTAGAGAAGGTAAAAAAATATTTTATTACTATAAAAACAAATTCAGCAAAACATTTTTTTCACTTCTGGGACATTCTATTCACACTCAGGTCAAGGTGAGTCACTTTCGGTGCCGAATAATAACCAGTGGGGCACCATAGTCATCTAGAGGGGGAGCTGGGCACTTCCGGTTTCCTTCCGGTCACTATATTTACTTCTGGGTCACAAAATTCATCCCTGGATTACTTCCACAACAATTAGCGCTAACTACAGCAGAGCGCTTATCGCTAATTTAGTTATGAAATATTTAAATGTCTTTGTAGCTAACTGGGAAGGATATTACAGGTGGTATAAAAAAGGATATTGAAGACGGTATAAACAAGGATATTTTAAGTGTTATGAGGATCGATATTGAAGCTGGTATTAAAAATGATTTTGACAGTAATATTAGGAAGGATATTGGAGGTGGTATTAGGAAGGATATAGAAGGTGGTATTAGGAAGGATATTGGAGGTGGTATTAGGAAGGACATTGAAGGCGGTATTAGGAAGGGTATAGAAGATGGTATTAAAGAGGATAATGAAGGTGGTATTAGGGAGGATATAGAAGGTGGTATTAAGAAGGATATTGAAGGCGGTATTAGGAAGGATTTTAAAGTTAGTATTAGGAAGCACATAGGGGTGGTATTCGCAATTTTTCCATTTCAAGTGTGATACAAAGTTCTGACTAGATTTCTTATTACCTTCAACTTCCATTTTACACTGTTGACAAATAGCCATATAGTTATAATTTAAGGATTTTTGATGATTAACATTACCATTCAAGGTAGTCATAGACGGCTTCAATGATGTACTTGGATTAGGTTAAACGCCACTTTGAACCTCATCATGAAATTCTCTGCCATAAATTGAGGAACCAAATAAATTTATTTTTTAACATAATGAACAAGAAGTGCTACATGATATAGCATCACACGCAGTAACATACGCGTATTCATCCATGGAAAAAGAAAATATAAATTTCGCAAAACCTAACAACCGAATGGATATCGACAGACTGAAGCGAGCTCCAGGAACCAATCTAGCCAGACAGATGTCTAATTGAGTTATCCTACCCCTGCTTCCTTCTTAACATTATAGAGGACTTTTATTTATATATACTTCATATTTTGGAATTTTTCTCCAAACCGAATATATTAAAATAAAATATAGAATACAATTTTATTTGTGTTAGAAAAACATGGGGGGTCATATCTTCCTTTAAGTTTAATTAAATAGGTATTCAAGGTCATTCCTAATACCACCTTCTATATCCTTCCTAATACCACCTCCAATATCCTTCCTAATACCACTTTCTTTATCCTTCCTAATACCACCTCCAATATCCTTCCTAATACCACCTTCTATATCCTTCCTACTACCACCTCCAATATCCTTCCTAATACCACCTCCAATATCCTTCCTAATACCACTTCCAATATCCTTCCTAACAGCACCTTCTATATCCTTCCTAATACGACCTGCAATATCCTTCCTAATACAAATTTTTAATCGTAATTGCAGGTTAGTACGATTGAATTTTTAATTGGTAATCGTCTATTGTCTCTGTAATTAATTTGTTCCTAGCTCTGGGTAGAATAGTAGAAACGATAAATACCCTGCGAATTATAGTGTGTCAAAGTTCAAACTTTGTAGATAAATGTTTAAAATGTAGACAAAAAGCAAAGGAATTATAATAATAATTTACTCTTGACAAATGAGTGATGAGTAATGATTAAGAGTAATCACTCATTTCGAGAGTGAAGAGTAATGATTAAAAATTTGATGTATGAGTAATGATTAATATTTCACTCATTACTTTCACTCGAGTAATTATTCACTCGAGTAATTGCCCAACTCTGGTTGTAACTACGGAAAGGTAGCCTTTCTTTAATCACATCCATCTGAGTTGAAGCTAAAACTACACCAAGGTGTCTACTAGGTAGACACTTCGTTTTAATCACACCACCCAATGAAAAACTAAAATTGAAATTCCGTGTGATTTAGGTTTGGAGATTCTTGTATTACACAGTGTGAATTATAAGTAAACAAGGTGTATAAATTAAGTAATGAGACTGATTTTTTCTAATATCATTTTTGAAATAACATTACAAATTCACATTCTCGAGATGGCCGAGCATACGATGGTAATCTAGACAGATGAGCATCCAGTGTACAAGGTGTTGCAATTCCCTTCATTAGCCAGCAATGAATGCGTTAACTACGATTAGCTATCCATGAACGCCTTAGTTAAATTAACTTGTATTGTTTAATTAATTAAATAAATAAATGTGTATTGTAATTTATTTATTTATTTTTTTTTTTTTTTTTTTTTTTTTTTTTTTTTTTTTTTTTTTTTTTTTTTTTTTTTTTTTTTGGGCGCATCGATGTAATTTGTTACACTAAAAACAAGTAGGGGGGGGGGGGGTTGCTCAGTTCCAACTGTAGTCTGTGAGTTTGTACTCGAGTTGTTTAACCTTTATTAACACTGTATCATTAGAATTTATCATATGGAGCTAGGACACCTTACCTTAGGCATAGGGTTTTACTTTCTATACTTTGCATCTCTTTTCATCCTGAGTAGGACTCTACCAGAGTATTACTCTGATTAAGGAGAAGGCTGATAACAAATATTTCTCGACACAATAATTATTTATTTCCCTCAAAATAACAAAACATTTTAGCAGTGAACATTAGGAAATATATTACTCTAGCCATCTTTGTCCTCAGTTGTAAAACTTCTCACATTCTAATGACTTCTTAATTTCATTCTGAAAATTATAAATGCATACATATTATTATATCGAAAGGATTATGGTATCATTAATTATCTTATTATAAATAGATAATTATTTTTCTGTCTTCTATCTCAAAAATAAACAGTAAAAAGTCCGTCACGCAGGAGCTGCATAACTAAGCACTTTCCTCAGAATTTGGGTAGTGTAGACTGCTTTCCAGAACAATTTGCTTAAAATATCCTACATAAATAAAATAAAAACATGAATAGTTCTCTTTTAAATTTGTAATGAGTAACTGATCAATTATTAATTTGCTTCCAGAGTTATGTTTACACATGGTACCTATTACACTACGTAATAAATACAAAAAACCTCATATTATCGTATTTTGATCTAACGCAGAAACAGGATACAGTCACTCTAGTGGTAGAAAGCGCTCCTTGCGGCGGCTTTGTGAACCTACGTCTGGCGGGCTTTTCTATTGAAATATATTACAAATTAAACCCCCGCTTTCCGATTGACAGATTCAGCTCATATTTACAACAATTCTTTCTCATGAGTTACCCACGACGTATACCGCGTTTCGTTACAATACAGCAGAAATTACGACCGGTATGAGTGTATTAGGAATTTGGGTCCGGAGTAAACCCCCCTTCTAATGAACCGATTTAGTTTATTTTTACCAACACATATTTACCTGTGGATTACCACTACGAATACCGAGTTTCGTCGAAATATACCAAAAATCACGGCTGGTAGTGGCGAATTGGTATTGTGGGTCCGGAGTAAACACCCCCTTCTAATGAACCGATTTAGTTCATTTTTATATCTCACTTTTCTCTCTATATTACCACTACGAATACCAAGTTTCGTTGAAATATAACAAATATTACGGCTGACATAGTCAAATTAGTGTTTTGGGTTCGGGGTAAACCCCCCCTTTCCGGTGGACCGACTTTGGTGGTTAACGAACTCGTTCAATCGTTTGCTAATTGAATGCTATATACCAAGTTTCGTGACGAAAAAACAAAAACTCTGGCCTCTATCGTGTTAACAGACACACATACACACACATATAT
This sequence comes from Gonocerus acuteangulatus, assembly GCA_946811695.1. Taxonomy (NCBI): domain Eukaryota; kingdom Metazoa; phylum Arthropoda; class Insecta; order Hemiptera; family Coreidae; genus Gonocerus; species Gonocerus acuteangulatus. The sequence goes on from OX328132.1 coordinate 21,283,311, forward strand.
ATATATATATATATATATATATATATATATATATATATATATATATATAAATTTTAACGGGGGTCATTTTCGGTGTCTACTAGGTAGGATCGATAAAGATTTGAAGAAATTTTTCAAAAATTCCGTCATGAGTCCAACCTCAATAGCTACTTTCCTTCGGAGGAAAGTGCTAAAAGGTTTAATTTTTCTATTCTGTGGCATCAGTAACCAGTATGTATGTTCATAGGTTAGAGCTGGCTTGAAAATCTCCATTGACAACAGGATGTAACATAGCCTGACCTGCCCTATTGTACAAAATCAGTGAATTACAACTTTCTTAAAATTTATTTAATTATAAGTCTCAAACGATCCTAAAAGAGAACCCATTTATATGTATACATATAATGCCTAATATGTATAAAATATTTCATTTTGCTTGTCTACGAAGAAATTGAATAAATTAAAATTAAAACATTCCTCAATTTATTAATGTCACTTTACACGTGTTGCATCCTTAGATGCATGAAAGATAAAACATGAAGAGCAATTTTAATAAATTGACAAATGCCTTAATTAAATTTATTTTTTAATTAAACTTTTTAAAACTACTAACAAAATATAGAGCCATGTATATATATATATATATATATATATATATATATATATATATATATATATATATATATATATATTGCCTAGTATTTGGACCTAAAATTGTGTTAAAAATATATATATTACCTACTTTCAATGACACAATTGGAATATTCTTGTCTTAGAACCTAAAACACGACATTTTTAAAATAATTTGTTTTCTGTAGATTCAAATAGAAATAGTTCCCAAGTCAGCCAACCGCTCTAGCCAATAAACCAATTTTTAATGTTAATATTTAGATTTTCTGAGTAATTCATTGTTTCAAGTTTGCTGAAATTTCTATTAGTCGAAACAAATTTCATGATTCGTTTTTTCAATAAGAATCAAAGTTGAAGAATTTTAAATTATGTGGTCTTCTTTGCCTTTGTAAGGAAGGCTGAGCCAAGAAGAAATTCATTAGTTTGCATGAGTTTTATGTGATTGAACAGATTTTCATTATGCTCTCTTTTATGCTTATTATTTTTCATATCTTTCTTTATAGTTCATTTTAACTTTTTTTAGTTGGTCTTGTTTTTACAATGGTTTTAGAGCATTTTCTTTTCTGTTTTCTAAGTTGTTAAAAATATAACGTGTAATATTCAATCTTCTTTTTTTGCTACATGTATAATTCATCTCTAACAAATGGTGAAGTTTAAATTTTTACTCACAATTTTGGAGGCCCGGTGGCCCTGAGCGTTAAGGCGTGAGCACTTAATACTCTGTGCCAAAGGGTCGTGGGTTCGATTCCCACTAGGTGTGGTGGTTTTTCTTTAGAACAAAAAGGTATCAGCCCTATCCTGGCTAGAAAAGGGAGGTAACCTATAGATAGCCCATCCTAAAATTCGTAGATAATAATAAATGGACGTTAAAATTTAATAATAATAATAAATGTTCACTCTTTTCAATTATTTGTCACATATTGCTGTAAGTGTTGAGGCATGTTCACCTGAATTGTTTTATATATATAAAGGAGGGCATCAGGGTTCATCTTGCATTCGTCCTGACTGACCATCCTTTTTCCCCAGCCAGTGGAGAAGTTAAGCTGCGCTAGACAATGGACTGCGCTGATCACCAGTACTAACCAGACTGCTCCCATAGATCTAGTCATTGTCCGTAACCTAGGAACAGTTGAATATTAAAAGGTCTATTAAATATATAATTCAAAAAGAAAAGCCGACTTTTTTTGGAGAAGTACATTTATGCTTGTGCCATTTATTCAGTCATTCATTATGTTTGTTCATATTATCACGGATCCTCCCTCCCTCCATTGGGGAAAACCCGCTTATGAGGTTGACCTTACGACGCAATCTGGTAGTGCCGACTAGAAAATGTCTCGTTTCTGACCCCATAGATCACGAAAATGTAGGTACACACAATTCACTCTCTAGCTAGGCCAAAACTGGTCACGCTTGCAAGTACTCGTTTTATAGGCTTCTTGGCCTAGGAAAAGGAATGAATCCATTTTTAAGACGATAGCTTTAACCGTTTACGACAAAAATGGAAAAATAGTTGTTGAATCAAGTTTTTGGTTCGGGTACTTATAATAATGCGATTCAGTCAAAAACTTTTCTGCATGTTTGAAATTCATATAAACAACAAATTTTAAATTTTGGTTAGGAGTTAAGGAAGGATTAGAAGAAAATATTTTATTTATAGACATGAAAATTTTTTGGAACTTCGTATATTTTCCTTAATAGTTCGAAACAGGCTGAGAAATCGTGGTATGTGGAATGTATTCTTTCGAAAGCTTACTAAATTTTCTACAAAAAAGGTCCTGAAGTAATTTTCGATTAGGCGATGTCAATATGTTTGTTTTGTTATTTTTAACATTTTTTTTTAGTTATTTAGCTCACTTTTTATTTGGTTGTTTTTTGTTTAAATTGCATTTATTTGTAGAATTAGTATTATATTAGAAGAACACAAAAAAAATGAGAAATATTTTGCAATGTATTGATATGTGAAATAAGTACCTCTGGATGTGGATGGTGGGGGCTGGCCGAGTGTGCCAGAGACAAAGTGCGGGGCTCTTTGTCACTTATCTGTGACCATAAAATCAAATCAAAAAAGCTCGAACCAAAATAATAACTGTTTCTCTTTTAATCTCTCGAAATGAGACTAGGGATAAGAACGGAACCGCACTAAGATGATGCAGTTCCTGCGAGTCATCTTAGCGTCATTTGGACCGACTTATGACGTACTACCAATAACTGCCACACCAACACACCAACTACAAAATCGACCATAAAAGGTTATTGGCAATACATCTGGACACAACTAACTAGACAATAAACGTCGGACCATAAAAAATACAGTTGAGGAATTACCACCCAGTCATTGTGAGAATAAACTGGAAAAAGTAGTTCTCGCGTGATTACGGATTGGACATACTCAACTAACCCACGAATTTCTTATGACAAGACGCCCCAACCAACATATGTAACACAGAAATTACAATCAATCATTTACTGACAGGCTGCCAGAGAAGAAGCAATTACAACATCCCAGGGGTCTCCCGTGGTCTAATGGCTAGCGCCTTGGATTCATAAGTGGGAGATGGTGGGTTCGCTTCCCAACATCCGGCAGGAATTTTATCATCCCACGGCTCGCTGGTAAAATTCCTCGCTGCACCCTGGATGTCGGCGCTAATGACCTAGATGTAGATGCGCCGTAAAAAAAAAAAAAAAAAAAAAAAAAAAAAAAAAAAAAAAAAAAATACAACATCCCGAATGATATGCAAGAACTCGGCAATGTCAGCCAGTAAATCAACACTATACTGACCAGGATGTCAACGATTTAAATCAATTGACTTAAATCATGATTAAAATCATTTGATTTAAAAAAAAATCATTGATTTAAATCAATTTATGCAATAAAAAAATTGATTTAAACCAATTGATTTTATTAAAAAAATTATTATTATGTATATTTTTTTTAACTTAGTTTATTTTTTTAACTTAAATCGAACTAGTTCTGCCTTGTTTTTTTAGCCATTTCAACATTTCGTCTTTATTTTTGTCCCTAGGGCCACCCTCACTTGACCGTTCTTATCTATTCAAAGGTTGATTCTTTTATGAGTTCCTTTCTTGGTTTTTAATTCTGCAAATAAATCTCCTTTTAAGTTTAAGATAAAAGAGATTGGCAGGTAGAGGGCGAAGTGAATGCTTTAAATTGGTGAAAGTCTTTGTCAGCGCTAAAATATTGTATTTCCTCAAAAGAATTGTTAATAATAGAGCTGCTTATGACAGGAAAGGCAACTTCTGCAGAGCTTGAAAGAATGTTTTCAACCCTTGGTTTTGTTCACAGTCAAATGAGAAACTACGTAAATAGATGTGAAAAGGCTTACAAACTGGCATTTTTGTTCAAATCTTCAAATAAATAATATCACTGTTATTATACGTGATTAATAGGGAATGGATGTTCATGTAATATAAAATTGAAAATATGTACATATAAATTTAACTATTTATAATAAAATATGTAATAAAAAATTGAAAATATTTAGTAAACAAATACCTTTAACAAAATAAAATATTGAAAAAAAAAGCATAAATAATAAGAAGGAACTCTGTTATTATTAATGGAAAGAACTAAAGTATAGAACAAAATGCCTAAAACTGTTTAACATATTGAAAAAAAAGCATAAATAAAAATTAGGAATTCATTATAAAAGGGGAAAAAGTTGAAAATTTCTACAGATGAACATTATTTTGGAAGATTGTTTGCAACAACTTGAATTTTGAAATTTTCAAACGTAAAATGTTGCCAGTCTGATCTGAGTATACTTTTGAAGCGACTGAATTATCTTTCAACATCAACTAAATTCACTGGTCAGTCCGGTCAACGAACAATTATAGATGGACATTATTGGAACAAAATTTTTGACTTTATATACGCACTCATATGGTCATAGCAAAACCATTGCCAATATAATGGACAAGATCTTATCTAATTGAGTATAAATAACTGGTCAGTAGGCCCAAAATTCTATATCTTGTGCTATTTATACGTCCATTACTCACTATATTTACATAGTGGAGTATATTTTGGACAATACATTGACTGGAAATGGTGAGAAATTTAAAGGTTCATTGGTCGACAGTTGTCGCCAGATATCACGATGAACACTAAAACTGTTTTCACGTTTGAAGGAAAATACATAAAATAGTAAAGTTATGTATATATTCTTGAAGGGAATGTAATGCTCTACAATCCTATAAACGGCATTTATTTTTTGGGTTTATCGTTAAAGAGTTATCCGGTCAAAAAGTGTGTTTTTTTCCAAAATGACAGACGGTGTGGTGGTGTGATTAAAACGGAGTTGATGCTACCACTTCAGTATTTTGAAGTTGTAACTACCTTTAGTGTGATTAAACCGGACCTACAACTACCCCCTGTAGATATATCTCGGTTTTCCCGGAGAGCTAGTTACAACTTCATTTTAGGTGTGATAAAAGAGTAGCTACAATTACCTAGGTGTTGTTACATCTTCGTTTTCTTGAAGTCTGAGGAGCGGCAGACTTCACTTTTGTCAGCTATTCTTCGAGATCAGGATATTACTATATTTATTGGTTCAGAGACGTACCTATATATAGGAACTCATTTTGGACTAACGGGGAGTTTGGGGCTATTTTACACCAAAAAAAAATATTTTTTCTGGATTAAGTGATATTATTTAATTTATTTTTGACGCATTATTACCGATTATATCAAATTAAATTCCGGGGGGCTGCAGATATAGAACGTGTTTTTGGGCAACTGAAACAAATGTTCCCAATTCTTCGCAATTGTGTCAATGCAGTACATGAAAGAATACCAAAACTAGTAATGAGCTTTGCTGTACTTTATAATATTGCTACAAATCTTAAAGACCCTTTAAATTTTGAGGAATTTGACCACGTTGCAGACAGTGTTGCAACAAAAGTTCGTAGAGAAGAAAAGGGAAATAAAATGTTAGCCTTTTAATCTTAATTAATAGCACCTAATTAATTAGTATATTTGATTTAATATAATTTTTATAATAAATCAAGTTGTACGTAAATCACTTTGTTTATTAAATCAACATAATTTGTTATATAAAAAATCTCTATCTAGGGATTTCTTATCAGTTATTCTTTAATCTTCAGAAGACGATGACATTTTGCACAATTTAACTACTGCTCAACAACAAGAATGAATATGTTCTTAGCAGTGACTGACATAGAAGAGTACTCATGAAAAAAGGAAATAACACCTGTATGGGCAGGAAAGGGTCGACACAGTCCAACATGGAAGGTAGCTAATACAGGGGTAGTTGTATCTATCCCTAGTTGTAGCTTCAGTTTTTCCAGCTACCACTCCGTCTAGGGTAGTTGTAACTACGGAGTGGTAGCCTTTCTTTAATCACATCATTCTGCGTTGAAGTTAAAACTACATCATAGTGTCTACTAGGTAGACACTTCGTTTTTATCACACCATCCATTGAAGAGCGGATATTTCTAAAACTAAAGATATCTCGAAAACCTTTATTGAATAGAACTTGTAGGATATTTAATTAGCTTTCTTTTGATATAGAATGGTTATGTCGCTAGGACGCATGGTTTCCGAGATATAAGTGAAACCCCGAAAAATAAAGTTACAGGTTTATATAGTGAACAACTTGGTAATAACCAGCTCTCTTTATAGAGTAGTTACATTTAAAGAGTCTGATTTCTTTTTTAAATCCGGTTTTAGTAAAAAAATTCAATTTAAATAAAAAAAATCCGATTTAAATAAAAAAAAATCCGATTTAAATAAAAAAAGTCTGATTTAAATCAAATAAATACGATTTCTTTGATTTTTTTACACTCTGATACTGACTTACGTCAAGAGCACGGGACTATACAACCTCATTTGATGAACGTCTGCAAGGTTGGCTTATAAGATATTATATTAACATTGATACTAAGCAATATATATAGGTGAAACCTACATCTAAAACATGTCATAACCAAACATACGCTTCGAACAACAATAACCATGCTGATTTCTTAGAATAGATAAGTTTCAGAGGATACTGTCCTTTGTGTAATCGTCATTGAAGTGGGACACTCATACAACAAATCAATCAATAAATATATAATATACACAAATTAAGTTTTTTAAGGTATTTATATAGGTTTAAAAAAAATTATTATGATGAACGGTCCGCTGTTGCCTACACCAAAATACTTGTGCCAGTAGTATAGAACCGAACGCGAGTACCACTATGGTGTATAAAGAGCGGCTGTTCTGATATTGGCAAAAATTAGAAATCCCACATTCCTCAAGTTGTGACATTTATGAAACCATAAACCGACGTGCAGATGACAAAGGTTCTAGCCCACCACCTGGTCCTGGAAAAATGCCGCTCTTATCTCCTAGTCCCCATTGTTCCGGCGGGCGGATTCTGCCGGTTAACGAACTCGACTTTTCAAATTAGACGAAAGCTTTTTGTACCAAATTTCATCAAAATCGGACCATTATTCGCTGTGCTAGACCGCGAACATACATACATGTATACATATACATATATATATATATATATATATATATATATATATATATATATATATATATATATATATATATATATCCTGACAGATGACAGTCCACACATAAACACAATAATCACGCACCTCAAAGATACAAACATCTACAATCACATTTAGAATACATTCATTGCAGAAATTATGAAAACATGTATGATTTAACGTGAAGTAAAGTAATGGACACAATATTTTAAAACCTAAAATGTTTTCAAACTTTTTTCTAGAAAAATGTTACGTTTATGTTTGTTTATATATATATATATATATATATATATATATATATATATATATATATATATATATACACACATTCGAGAACTTCATTCTTTCCATTTTAAAATAATTTTCAATCACTAAAATATTCTAGATTTTTTGCAACTTTTTATAATTCTTTCGTCAGTCACCGCTAACTTTTGAATAAGAGCGAATCGCTACTGTCGCAAGCTCTGCATTCAATATAAATAAAATAAATAATATATATACCGATTTGAACCACCGTAATGCCTGATGGTGGTTACGTAGGGTGGTTGTGGTAAGTAGGGAGGTGGTTTTTTAGTGAGTAGGAATCCGACTCAGTTCGTCTAATGAAAGATGTTTCCTCTACTCAAAAAAAAAAAAAAAAAAAAAAAAAAAAAAAAAAAAAAAAAAATCCACACACACATATATATATCATGCGCAATTAAAATGAGAATGAGCGCGTCCTTTGTTTATTCATCTGACGCGTCCGTTGGTTTTGTCAGTGTCAAGAATAAAGTAGCACAGGGGATCGGCGACATTTGACCATAGACGGCGAAATTCGGAATTCCCAAAATAAAAATAAAATACTTTTAAATCAAATCAGTCTCGTTAGGAGCACTTTGCTCTAAAAAAACTCACTTTATATTGATGTTTTTACCAGGCTTTTATCCCAAGGTTATGGGATAAAACTTGCTAAACCACACACACCCACTTATACACATGAATTGACGCCCACAAATACACATGTCCACATATAGCTGGTTACTCCCATTCGACGAGGGAAGGAATATACTAATCGTACCGACTACGCAAGAGCAAAGTGTGGAGTAATGCAGTACTTTATGTATGAGATGGATGCTAGGAAAGATGCTTACCTTCTGGCTATCCCGGAGAGAACAGGCAATGCAGCTATGAAGCTCTTAATTTATGTGAAAAGCGTCCTTTAACCAAATCGAACCGACGAATGAGAACCCAGAATTTTTTTAGACTTAATTATCTTTGTACGGCTTCTTTCAGATGTGTCGCCTGAATTCTTTAGGCTTCTTTGTCCATTTCTTTTGCAGGAAAGCATTTCAAGGAAACTTCACTCTTCTACTATTATTATTGCGTACAGTAAAGAGACTTGTCACACAATTTGGAAAAAAAGCCCGACTCGCAGGAACTGCGTCATCTTAGGGCGATTCCGTACATCTCGAAGAAATTGAATAGATTAGCATCACAAATAACAGGAAACTGACAGTAGCCAACTTTCACAGAAACAGATAATTCTTAATCCTTATTCTTGATAAAGGCTGAATAAGCCAACACAAAAAAACAAAACGTACTCACTCTACGACTACTGCTCAGAAGGCTCTATTCCAAACAACCGAAAATTCGTTATCATTTTAAGTCTCTTGTTTTACTAGCAAATTAGTTTTACTGTTATAATCAACTGTAAATGTGTGCTTCATGGCAAATAAAAGTCCATTCTCTTTTAAATGGATTGGGTTAAATCTTTCTATAAAATAAGAAATAAAGATGTTAAGAAACCTCTAAAACAAGTACCTGCAAGCATATGAACACAAAAAGTCCGTCTCGCAGGAACTGCATCATCTTAGCGCGGTTCCGTTCATATCCCTAGTCTAATTTGGAAAGATTAAAATAGAAGCAGTTATTATTTTGGTTCCACTAGTCTTTTTTTTTTTTAATTAATTATTGTAATGGCGTGTCAACCCTTAAGGTCACTAACGCCATTCCTGTGTGTAGTAAAGTCTTGAAAGGTCATGATTTACAATCTTACCTGGAAGGGTCGGCTAACACTAGGTCCCGTTAGTTACAAGGTCTTGGAAATCTATAATTCTAACAATAAATTGTTTTTGTTATTTTACTTAACCAGTTTTATTGTCAAATACATTATCCAACTATAAGCAATTAAAAAATAACAAGGAGTAAAACAGACAAAAAGAACCGTTCGAATAAACGAAATCAATTAATTTAAAGTTTTAAGCACTTATTTCTCCGATTGACATCGCCTAATCAAAACTTTCTTCAGGACCTTTTTTGTAGAGCATTTAGTAAGCTTTCGAATGGTAATCATCCGCTTCACAAGATTCTCAACCTTTTTCGAGATATTAAGGAAAGTAAACAAAGTTACCAAAACTTTTTATGTCTGTTAATAAAATATTTTATTCTAACCCTTCCTTAACTCCAAACGTAACCAAAATGTCAACATATTAGTTTTAATGAAAGTAGAACATGCAGAAAATGTTTCAACTGAATCCCATGATTCTAAGTACCCAAACCAAAAACGGTATTCAAAAATTATTTTTCCAATTTTCTTGAAAACGGTTAAAGCTATCGCCTTGAAATGGTTTCATTGGTTTTCCTAGCCCAAGAAGCATATAAAACGAGTACTTACAAGCTTATGAACTCAAAAACGTAAGCGTTACGATTTTTTTTTGCGCGAATTTCGCCCCAAACGCCATCTTCCAGTAGGCGGATTTTGCTGGTTAACGAACTTAACCTTTCAAATTAGACGCAAGATTTTTGTGCCAAATTTCATCAAAATCGGACCATTCGTCTGGGAGCTACAGAGCGAACAGACAAATGTTTGATGTTATTTTTCGTCGCTGGGATAGTATTTTTAGATGGAACGGCATTTTTCTCCAGCGGTGGTACTCCTCCTCACTTCTTCCCGGAATATTTCGATGGATTCATCTCCATCTTCTTCAGCCAGGTACTTGTTTCTTCCTCGGTGGTAGCCAAGGGAATGACATTTTTCTCGATCTGGGCGCCTTTTCTCCCCTCTAGCCACAGTATCGGCGGACGAATGGTGTTGAAGCTCCCTGGTGACAGAATCCCAGATTCTGTCCGTTGGCAGCGCTGCCAGCGCTGATGCCAGATGAATCCATCGAAATATTCCGGGAAGAAGTGAGGAGGAGTACCACCGCTGGAGAAAAATGCCGTTCCATCTAAACATATATATATATATATATATATATATATATATATATATATATATATATATATATATATATATCTTTGTCTGTTCTCTCTTTCCTGGCCTCAATAATGGTCCGATTTTGATGAAATTTGGTACAAAAATCTTTTGTCTAATTTGAAAGGTCAAGTTCGTTAACCAGCAGGTTAACATGGTTTTTGGAGCGAAATTCGCGCATAAAAAATATTTACGCCTACATCATATCCTTGTAAGTACTTGTTTTATGGGCTTCTTGTGATTGTAAAACGAATGGAACCATTTTTAAGGCGATAGCTTTAACCGTTTCCGAGAAATTCGGAAAAAATATTTGTTAAATCAAGTTTTTGGTTGGGTTATAAGAATCTTGGAATTCGGTTTAAATCACTTTTTAATTGTTGTCTATTTCCCTTAGTTTTTTATTGCTTTTATTAGCGCGGTTCCTCCTTCCCTCATAGGGAGGAACCCCGTTTATAAGGTTGATCTCATGACGCAATCCGGAAGTGCCGACTAGAAAATTTTGCGTTTCAGAGCTCCTAGAGAACGAAAATAACGGTGGTTCAAATTTATATATATATATATATATATATATATATATATATATATATGTGTGTGTGTGTGTGTGTGTGTGTGTGTGTGTGTGTGTGTGTGTCTATTCGCGGCCCTGACAGCTCAAAAATGGCCCGATTTTAATGAATTTCGTACAAAAATCTTTCGACTAATTTGAAAGGTCAAGTTCGTTAACCAGCAGAATCCGCCCGAAAAAAATCGTTCCGCTTACTTCATATGCTTGCAAGTACTCGTTTTATAGGCATCTTGGCCTAGGAAAACGAATTAAACCATTTTTAAGGCGATAGATTTAACCGTTTTCGAGAAAATTGGAAAAATAGTTGTTGAATGCCGTTTTTGGTTTGGGTACCTAGAATCATGGGATTCAGTTGAAACATTTTCTGCATGTTCAACTTTCATCAAAACTTAGGTTACGTTCGGAGTTAAGGAAGGGTAAGAATAAAATATTTTATTAACAGACATGAGAAGTTTTGGGAACTTTGTATATTCTCCTTAATATCTCGAAAACGGTTGAGAATCTTGGTAAACGGAAGATTACCATGAGAAAGCTCACTAAATGCTCTACAAAAAAGATTCCGAAAAAAGTTTTGACTAGGCGATGTCAATCGGAAGGTGCTTAAAACTTTAAAGTAATTGATTTTGCTTATTTGAACTGTTCTTTTTGTCTGTTTTTATTCCTTGTTATTTTTTTAATTGCTTATAGTTGGATAATGTATTTGAAAATAAAACAGGTTAAGTAAAATAAGAAAAAGAATTTAATGTTAGAAATATGGATTTCCAAGATATAGCTTTTCAACTGCCTAGCGGGGGCCTTGCTGTGGTTCGCCGACCCATCCAGGTAAGATCATTAATCAAGACCTTTCAAGAAATGTGGAACCAAAATAATTACTGCTTCTATTTTAATCATTGTGACTAGGGATAAGAACGGAACCGCGCTAAGATCATGCAGTTCCTGCGAGTCGGAATTTTTTTTTGTAATTGCTTCTATTAGGAAAATGAATTTGTCTGTAAAACAGGATACGTAAAACGAGAATCAATTTACTGTTGTTAGAAATAGATGGGTTAGAAAAATACGGACACCCCTGCATAAATTCCTAGCAAAATAAAAAAAAGAAATGCGACTCGCAGGAACTGCGTCATCTTAGCACGGTTCCGTACATCTCGAAGAAATGGAATAGTTTAGGCATTACAAAGCACAGGAAACTGACACTAGCCAACTTAAACAGTTGGTTTTGACTTGGAAATAAAAAAAAAAAAAAATAGATTGAAATCGATTTCATTCTAAAACTACGAGGTATTATTTTGAAGCTTATGCAACTTTTGAGGGGGGGGGGGCAAACCTCTACGTCTAAAAATAGCTTGTCAAGAAAATATTGAATAATTTAATAAAACACTAATGTTAAACATTCCAATCTATATGGCTTTTAATATAGCTCTTAATTTACATGGTAATATTTCAATAATGGGTGTTTCTTATTGGAAATTTAATGTAAATTCTACAAATGTTATCGTTATTTAAGATACAGTTATCACAAATCCTGAAAACACAGCTCCTCTACATTTTCAGATAGAACGCTCATTTTTTCGCCATTGAACTAGAAATGGGATGCAGAATAAACCCTTAAAGTTATGACATCTCAATGCGAGACACCTTGTATACATATTATATATATTTTACATATACAAGCAATTAAGGCTAAGAGTATTTGCATATATGTTATTGCACCTATGTATGGCCATAAAGATAGTTGCTCTAGTATTAAAACACATCTGGAGAACTAACACAAAAAGCACACATGTGAAGTGTCCTAGTAGTCAGAAGCCAGCTAACCTCTCTAAGCGGGAACCTTCCTAGATCCAGTAACCACCTGAGTTAACCATAGGGACAGAATCTTTATGCCCAGTTATTATCTTATGACGGACCGCCACAGCAATCCCTCCCTAATAACTGCGTCCAAAAATCTGACGTTTGGCTTAATGTTGCGGCCAAACCTACTCTTCACCGAGGGTATCGGTTGTGTGGTCCTTGACCTCTTCTTCAGCGGCTGCAGTTGGGTCCATGGAGGTTTCAGGGTAATCAGCTGTTGTGGTCACTCTACTGCTAATATCATCCTGTGCAAGCAGGAAAGCTGTTTTTACTTTATCTTGCGAAACTGTGAACTCTGTATTCGGCATCTGAAGAGTGCATAACTTATCGGCCCTGGACCTTATCCGTGGAACAGGATAAGGTCCAGTGTACGGTGGGGTAAGACTCTTCTTTAACTTGTCTTCCCTTGAAAATGCAAATTTACGGGTTGTTAATGCCTGATGAACAAACAACTTCTTGCTAGCTCAAAACGGAGCTGGACGCAGATGGCTTATGTCCTTTAACCGGATGGAGCTATGAACTCACCAAGTAACCGCAAGTTCTGACCATAAACTGATTCTGCGACACTGAAACCTGTGTCATATTTTATCACAGCCCTCAATCCGTGAGTCAGATGCAGAAGATCTGTAGGAAGCAGGTTAGCCCAATTTTCCACATCCAGGTGTGCGATTAAACCTGCCTTCAAAGACGTATGCCATCGTTCCATACACCCGTTCGATTGAGGATGGTATGGGGATGTTTTGATTTTGTTGGTACCCAGGAACCGAGTAAGACAACAAAACCGCTCGCTCACGAATTGCCTTCCTTGGTCTGATGTCAAATTAGATGGTTCTCCAAATCTTGACACCCATCCGTGGTAAAAGGCTTCTGAAATGGCCTCCGCTGTTATATGCTCCACCGGTACAGCTTCCGGCCAGCGTGTAACCTTGTCAATCATCGTAACCAGATATCGCTTACCTCATGACGGCGGTAATGGTCCGACTATATACATATAGACATGATCACAGCGCTCGGCTAATTCGAAGTTACCAGTGCTTGCAACCGTATGTCTTCCAACTTTACCTCTCTGGCATCCAATACATGTTTTCGCCCAAGCGCCGACAACCTTATTTAAACTGGGCCAAAGACTTCTGGGCTTAAGATTTTCGGGATGCTCTCACTCCGGGGTGACTTGCATTATGCAGAGAATCGAAGATCTCTCGACGAAGTGGTGCCTGTGTTTGAGTAGGATTCTAGAGGTGTCCAATGCTCTTCTTCCCACTGCTAAAAACAACTACTGGACGCGTCGCAAGGCAACGAAAACTTGGCATCTGTTTTGGGGTGAAAACCAACGCTGCTGACTTTAAGCAGTCCCTACAGCGCTCAAAAGCTTCAGTGCTCTCCTCCGTCCATTCATCGGTGACTTATCGTTCTTCTTGGTGCGGCCAAACCTACTCTTCACCGTGGGTATCGGTAGTGCTTCTTCCTTATCCTCTTCTTCAGCAGATGCAGTTGGGTCGATGGAGGTTTCAGGGTTATCAGCTGTTGTGGTCAGTCTACTGCTATCATCATCCTGTGCAACCAGGAAAGCTCTATCTTGCGCAACTATGAGCTCTCTTCGCCACAGGTAGGTTTTCATCTTTTGTGAAAAATATAAAATGACATCTCAAAGAGAAGGAAGAATTAAGGTGCAACAACAGGAAACTCTAAAGCAGAAATCACTCCCCCACCTTCTCAACGTTCGCCATTGGAAACACTGTTACTAATACGTTTCTCATGTTCATACCTTATTTTATTAAAATACTAATTTTACTCTTTTTTGATTATTTTTTACGGCACTTCGACATCTAGGCCATTAGCGCCATCCATCTAGGGTGCAGCGAGGAATTTTCCACACGAGCCGTGGGATGAAAAAATTCCCGCAGCCGCACAGTGCAACGAAGTAGTGACGATTATGGACAAAAATCATTAACCACTAGTTATTTTCAAATAAACATTTTTATTAATTGAAATCAACTCAAAACAAGGTAACAATAGTATAAAAATGCATACTATACGGCTATAATAATATTAATTGTAATATTTGTAATATTAATAGAAATAATATAGCAGGTAATAATATTATTAATAACAATATTATAACTGTAACATATAATGTAGTAATAGTATAGTAGTAAATTATACATATAGTAATATTGCCATAGAATAATAATATTTTAACATTTTCTATGAAATTATTAAATAACTTCTTAATTCCGAATCTGAATCGTTTTTGGATTCTAGAGAATGTAAACTTATATCGAAACCAATATCTAGTTGATTATTAGTGTCATCCTCTATTATACATTCATTAATGTCTGGACTGATTTCGTTTTGCCTTTTTATATTTTTTTCTCCGTAAAGAAAGCTCTGGGCCGGATATCAAAGAACCCGGCGCTTTTTCGATCTCTCACACAACGCTGTAAACTCTTTTTTATGTCTGCCTCTAAGGAAGCCGGATATCTTTTTTCTTGATAAAAATTAATAACAATTTCTTCCAAGTTGATATATTGTTTCAACCAGTATTTATATAAGAGTTTTTTTTTATCTGCGGTGAGCACGTTCCCACATTTTTTACATATATTATAGGACTAAATTGGCAGTATTTTTAATATTGCTTAATATTTCTTTAGGAGCATCCTGCAGATTAAATTGAATCATTTGCCCAAGGATTAATACCGTTTTCTTGGATTTATTCTCATTTTTCCAAATTTGGAAGAAAAAATAAATTGTATTATGTGATGGGTCTAAAAATAAAAATCGTTGGAATCGGCAAGTTTCGGCAAACTAAATTGCCCTCAGTACATTATACTTGAGGTAAACTTTAAGCTCTAAAAAACTTGAGATGTGTTCAGATGAAGTTTATTTGCTATGGTCTATCAAAGTTTTGTACTTAAGAATAATGTCAAAGATCAAAGAAGAATAATTCAGGATAACTAATAAGGGAGTAATTATCCATAATCAATTATATCAGATAAAAAAGGAATAGTTTTGACGTAATTTCCATCGGATCACCCAATAAAAGCACTGTCCTATCTTCAACGAGAGAGGCTCAAGCTGATTGTTGGTATGAAACAGGTTTTAAAGACTTTTCCTTGTTTATAATACTGCTAATGTGTTTATTGAACAATATAAAACTAATATTTATTAGTTTTATACGATTTTAGTTCCTTGAATAGTTTCTAAACGTAGCTAGAGGATTAAAAATTAAATATAAGAAAACAAAAATTTAGATTTTTGTCCATTGGACGTTACACTGTGAGCCGGTGGGAATTGAATCTAAGGCGCTAGCCACTAGACCACGGGAGACCCCTAATTTTACTATTATATGCAATTAAAAAAAAAAAACCATAACCAACAGTGACAAAACCCCGTTGAAAAAAAAAACAATTTTGAAGTTTTAAGCACTTATTTATCGGATTGACATCGCCCCATCGAAAATTACAACTAAACCTTTTTTGTAAGGAATTTGGTAAGCTTTCGAATGGCCACCTTCCACTTACCACGTTTGCCCAACCATTTTCGAGATATTTTAGAAAATATACGTAAATCTCAAAACTTTTCATGCCTGTTAATGAAATATTTTATTGCTAGTACTTCCTGAACTCTAAACGGGACCAAAATTTATCTATCTTAGATTATATGAATATCAAAAGTCTGGACCATTTTTAAGCCGTCAGGAGCGCGAACAGACAAATAATATATATATATATATATATATATATATATATATATATATATATATATATATAACTTATGAGTTGGTAGACTGAATGGAAGTTTTTAAAAAAGAATAATAAGTCACAGGGGACAAGAGCAAGCACAGACTATCTGATTACAACTGACTTTATTTAATCCGGCTGAGGCTTATATAGCCTCAGCCTGTTTGTTTACCTCTACAGTGTCTACTACTCCCATAAAATATATATATATATATATATATATATATATATATATATATATATATATATATTCAATTCCACGACGCGAAAAATAAGAAAGATGACAAAAATAATAGAACATTAACTGCCTTAAATAGAACATCACCTCAATATTTCAATGAAATCAAGAATAGAATTAGAAAAATATTTAATAAAAATAACTTCCCCTCGAAACTAGTAGGCATACAAATAAAAAAAGCGGAAAATAGTGTTTGTTACGCGAAAAATAAGAAAGATGACAAATAACAAAGATAAGAATAATCTTAGGCACAGAGTAGTCAATTTGTTGAATCTCAATGAAAATATACGCAACTATAAAAATATTCCCGTTGACATTGATATTGGACTAGCGGAGAGGATGACGAAATATGAAAAATTGACGAAAACCTTTTTTAAAAACAATCAGGACATCTTGATAATTAGGGCTGACAAATCTAACAAAACAGTGATAATAAATAGAAAGGACTACAATGACAAAATGAATAACATGTTAAACGACAAACAGACTTATAAACAAATAGACTATGATCCAACTGTTACCTTAAAAAATAAGGTTATTAAATACGCTGACACGTTAATTAAAAATAAGTTTTTTGTAAAAAAATGACAGGTGCAAGATTGTAAATCATAATTGCATTACTCCTTTAATTTATGGACTCATAAAATTGCACAAAAAAGAAAAAACATTACGACCAATAGTTAGTGGATGTGAAGCCCCGGCACAAAAGCTCGCAAAAATTTTAGCAAATGACCTTAAGCATTTTGCTCAAGATAACCCCTTTGATGTGTTGAGTGGTGTGGATTTAAAATGCAAAATTCAAACCGTTCAAATTCTTCCCGGGTACAAGCTAGTTTCATTCGATGTAATAAACATGTTTCCCAACATTCCAGTTGATCTTGCAATTAAAATAATTAACAACAATTGGGATAAGATTGAAAAATTTACTAAAATCAAAAATAAGGATTTGTTCATAGAGGGCATTCGATTGTGTTGCAGTACTGGATATTTCAGGTTTAATGACAAATTTTACAAACAGACTTTCGGTATACAAATGGGGAATCCTCTTTCGGTAGCAATAAGTGGGATTGTTTTAAACCAAATTTTAAAGGAAATCATGTTAGATTCGGATATTCATATACAATTTTTATATAAATATGTGGACGACATAATTTTAGTGGTTCATGAAAACAATATTGACCCATTACTTGAGATTTTTAACAAAAAGTGCGATACATTAAAATTCACAAAAGAAATAGAAGCAAACGGCAGAATTACCTTTTTGGACTTGGAACTATCAAGAAATAAAAATAATTGGATTGAATTTAAATGGTTTTCTAAGGAATATCACTCTGACAGAACAATTAATTTTTACTCCAATCATCCTCTCAGTTTCAAAAAAAATTTGGTATATAATAGAACATTAACTGCCTTAAATAGAACATCACCTCAATATTTCAATGAAATCAAGAATAGAATTAGAAAAATATTTAATAAAAATAACTTCCCCTCGAAACTAGTAGACATACAAATAAAAAAAGCGGAAAATAGTGTTTGTTACGCGAAAAATAAGAAAGATGACATTAAAAATTTTAATATAAAATTGTTCCACTTTACTGAGGAGTTTTTTGAGGACTTACTTGACAGACGGATTAAAAGAAAACGGAGTTCGCTGGATATTAGTACTAATGAAAAACCTGCAAAACGTATCAAATGCAACGAACGAATCGTAAGGGACAATAGAAAAACTAATGGTAAAAGAAAAAGGGATATGGAACATGACGAAACACGGCCAGATTCGATAAAAAAGAAGAGAACATTTATCCAGACACAAATAAAACATTTTTTTAATAATTTGGAAACTAAAAAAATACATAAGGGAAGCATCATAAATAATCATATAATTAGTCAAAATAGGAGTGAAAACATTCAGGAATCCAAGAGAGAACGCGAGCAAATAGAAAATAATTTTTATTCATTTGATTTTCACCCAGCAATAGCAAACAGGATGAAACTGATCTGTAACGGGATTTGCAAAATTAGCTGGAAATATAATAACAAAATAGAAAAGAATTTCAGCAAAATTAAGGACCAAATAAATAAAATAAATTCAAAATATAACGTATATAAAGTTAAATGTAAAGATTGTAACAAGTGCTACATAGGGGAATCATCACAAATACTAAAGAATAGAATTAAGCAGCATGCCAAAAATATAGACGAGAAATCAAATACAACAGCTCTAACAGACCACGCATTTAAGAACGGACATACATTTGACTTGGACGACATAGCAATAGTTGACAAGGACAGAAACAACATTAAACGAAAAATAAAAGAAAATATCCACATAATAAAAAACAGGAACTCGGTAAATAAACAAACAGAAATTAAATTTTTAGATAAAATATTTTACAATAACATTAGAAAATAGCGAACAATCCAAAGGAAAAAGCAATAGTACAAACCTTTATACAACTTATCTTAATAAGCTGATTACTAAGCCTCTCGACACAGGTATTTAGCTAGCCTCAGTCATAGTATGGGTGGCGAGCTGACCACACATAGGGTATGTACAATATAACAATATTATTTTTATTATTATATTTTACATATAAAGTTTAGGGGTTAGTATAGGAATTTTAATGTTACTCGGTGTATAATTATTATTAAATTTACTAAAATAAGGTATTAAAAATTTGTAAAAAATGTTTTTAGGATTTAGTGGCCCCTGAGGAGGTGGCATAAGGCCACGAAACATGTAGGGCGTATCAAAAATAAAATAGTGCAAGAATCTGGAGTACTATTATTTGGACCTTTGCCATATTTATGAAAATGAATAAATATATATATATATATATATACATACAAACATTTGTATGTATATATATATATATATATATATATATATATATATATACATACAAACATTTGTATCTCCGTTATATTATTGATCTATGGGATCTGAAACATGAAATATAAGTGTCGCCGCTTCCGGATTGCGTCGTGAGGTCAAACTCATAAGCGGGCTTCCTCCCTATGGAGGGAGGAACCTTGCTAAAATCCTCTCATTTGCATATAATTCTAAAATATTTGAAGTTTCGTCGACTTGGAGTTTAATTACACGAGACGATGGCTCCGACATTTCTATATTTTAATTTTAAAAGACAAATACTTGTTGCATTGAGATCCTAGCTTAAAGCTACGTTTTCACGGAACAATAATACCAAAGCTTGCTCGCTTTTGATCTCGCTTTCGTGGTTCTTGCCTCAAAAAATCCAAGTGGGGATGAAGCGTGTGATAGCTTGACCGTCCACACAACCACAGAATCACGATTCAGTATTTGCTTGGAAATCATGACTTTTACAAGGAAGTTGTGGAGTTGTCGGTACGGGTTTTAGTAGGATTTTGACCAATAAGTTAAGGGAATGTAAATTAAATTTTAGAAAACGTAAGAAAAAGCGCTGGAAGGGCAACAAATTTATTAGATTTATAGCTGCGATATGATTACTCTGAAGCTCCTGACAATACGAACTTCGTAAATTCTTGAATTTAGCGTTCCTTTTTACGGCGGCCAGCCGCAATTCCCGGGCATTATATTCTAAGCAAGATGAATCGAATAAAATCTTCTCATTTGCATATAATTAAATATAAAGCTTCATCATCTTGGAGTTTAATTAAGCAGGATTGACAAGGATCTATTTTTGGGAGGAGTCAATTTGGATGGATGAAAGCAAATGAGTGAAAATATCAGGTTAATGAGAGGGCTATTAAGGTGTAGCGGGGCTAATTTTGAAATTACATTTTTCCGCGGGAGAAAAATCCGCTGCACTAAAGTTTTAATGGAGCTTTCCCGCGGGAAAATGTTTTAACAGTAAGTGTTCAGATCATGGGCGTATATAAGGGGGGGCTGCAGCCCCCCCCCCCCTCCCCCGAAATTTTGATTTGATCGGTAAAAATTTCATAAAACCCTTAAAAATAAATTAAATAAGATCATTTAGTTCATAAAACATATTCTATTTTGGGTGTAATAGCGTTTAAGTTGCCTAAAACTCTTCCAAGATCTAAATTTTTAGTACTCCATACACAGGAAATGGTCTCAGCCCCCCCCCCCCCCGAAATTTTCCCAGCCCCCTCCGAAATTATTTTCTGTATACGCCCATGGTCCAGATAGTGAGCAGATGACCGGAGTTGTTATTTCTCAGCAGATCAAGAGAAGTTTCCTCCCCTAGCATTTTATGTTCTGCTACCTGCTACTAGAAAACCACTGAAACAGACTCAACATCTTGGGGCACTGGGATTTCCCGCAAGTACTGAACATTTTACTAGATTTAAAGCAGCTTGTGATAACCTTAAGTTACCTTACTAGATACAAGCAGATCTGCACAGCAGCCCCAGTGACTCATACTCTACTACTGAACTCATTCTAATTTATGAACACTTATTTATTTTATTTATTTATTGACAGACGTCTTATAATTTTATTTATTTATTACAGTTAAGTTTTATTATTTTATTTATTCAAGAGGAATAAAGTTTTTTTTTTAAATTTATTTTATTATTATATGAACACAACTATCATTTATTGTTGGGACCTTCTGACCAATACAGACAATTAATTACCCCAACAAAGGGATCTAAAGTCTGATAAAAAGGTTTTTAGGAGGGAGCTGATATCATTGGAGGATGTTGGTGGTGGAATAAATGGAGTGGCCCATCTTGGAGTTGGTATTGATGCAGGCCTGGATGTTGATCGGCAGATCTGTCTTATTGAGTGGTAGGAAACTCCAGCTTTAATTTATCACATAGTATGAGGAGGTTCTTCATGAGGAGACAACTCTTTGTAGTTTTGAAGCTGGTGTTGGTTTTTTTTTTTTTTTTTGGCCGAGGCCATTAGCACAAGGGGTTTCATCACTTTTTTTAAATTGTTTTAAATGTCTGGTATCCCTTGTTATTTGCCGTGTAATTTAAAGAGCAAAGGGTTTGCACCACTTTTGGCTCCTGTCGTTTTCTCTACACACATCTATATAGTAAAATATATTATCTATGTAGTAGAATATAGTAACGGTATGTCTTGGTGTGATTGTACGACTGGCAGTTTTTACACTACACCGGTTCTTGTTTTAGGTGTAGAATAATTCAGATCCACTTCGGTTAGCTCTGATTCACTTGAATTGTGAGTTAATAATATCAATTTTTGGGACGGATTTAGTCAATAATCCAACTGAAAATAAAGAATAACAAATCATGAATAACGAAGAATTTGGTGAATAATTCAAGATGTACCATATGAATAAGTTAATTTAGTGAATGATTTTTTTATTAAAATGTATTTGAATAATCATTCAAATAATAATTTATTGAAATAATGCCGAACAAAGGTAGGTAGAAGTGGATAAAATAACTCTCATAAGTTTCAACAAAGTTTTAATAGATAAAATATAATTTAAAGAATAACAATAAATTAATAATACATATAATAAATAACAATTTTGTTTATATGGCACATAATCAATATTAAATATAGTGACTATAGAACAATGTTTTTATACATTTACTTTCAGATTTGGAAGACTTCTCATCACTATGGTTTCAAATTAGTAGTGGAAGACAAGGATTATTTTGGTCTTAAGTTACAATCACATTGGTAGGATAAAAGACTTCTCTAATTTATTACACATATTAATATAGGAATATATTCATAAATATAAATTAACTAGTAGACTGAATCTTTTAAATGCTACATAGAACATTCAGAAAATGCCTGCTCTTCCTCTGGAATGTTTTATTATATAAAATAAAATATCACAGTAACTAAATGACACCTAGATCTGAGTAACTTGATTTTGATTAAAATAACAAATACATTATCTTTCGATTAATCGAATCAAAATCAGTATAACAAATTTTTAAATTATCCAGCCCTAATATTTACTTCAGAGCACAATGCTTATCACACTAACTCCTTATTTGTTAGTATTTGTCTCGATTTTATGCGGGATCCATATGACTAGACAGAATAAATAAATAAAAAATGGTAACAATTTGATAATAAAAAATCTAATTTAAATTTAATTCTGATAAATAGATAGGAGCCATGGAAGGCAGAACAGTAAGTTGTGAAAAATAGAATATAAGATCAATAATAAAACCCTTAGCTTACAGTTACATATAAATAAATTTGGTGCTAGCAAAGAAATGGAGGAAACTGAGGTCTAATTAAAACAATATATACTTTAACTCATTTGATCAAAATATGAATCTAATGTCTTTCTTTAACTTAAAAATAAGAGAGAGATTTTTAAAGCATTTTTCTCTATAATTTCCTGAAATTCATTAGACCAATGATAATTCTGCAAATAACAGAAACTGATTACAGCCATTTCTCTTTGTATTTGCCATTATTGTAACTAGCAATAACAAAACTATATTTCGATGTGTACTTAATTTGTACTCTATAAATTCCCAAAACATACATATTTAATGTATACAAATTCATCAATGCCATAATGTGAACCTTCCCGACCCAATCCAGACTCTTTAATTCCACCAAATGCTGCTTCTGCTGTTGATATTAATCCTTCATTAATTCCAACCATGCCAACTTCAAGCTGCCTTGCAACACGAAATATCTGAGATAAATCATTTGAATAAAAGTAGCCAGCAAGCCCAGTATTTGTTTCATTGGCAATTTTCACAGCTTCTGCTTCACCAGAAAACCTAGAAAAACATCAGCCAATTAAATTCACACAGTAAATTTAAAATTGTATAACATTAATTTAGAAACAGATGTGTCTTTATTATCTGATAAACAGATAAGTCTAAATAGTTTAAAAAAAGGTTAGCCTAACAATTCAGAAGATCATTAAATTCTCTAAAATAATATTTGAAATGCATATTTCGATATCACAAACCTCAAGAAAATTCCTTCAGGTCCTTCCTGTTTTCATTTTTTTTTTTTTTTTTTTTTTTTTTTTTTTTTTTTTTTTTTTTTTTTTTTTTTAACTCTCATAGGAAGAATAATAACTTATTCCATCTTCTTATAAACTAACCAAACCAGTCATTTCATTACAAAGTCACAGGTGTTTGCTACAAGCTTAGGATAGGGATATTACAAAACATGCTAAGAAAACAAAGTTACTGTGGATCAGCCTTTTAATTTCATAAAAGATAGTTTTTAGACTAAATTAAATTTTAGCATTAAATCTGATGAAATAAAAATTGCCATCAACTTACTTTATACAGGAAACAACAGGTCCAAAGATTTCTTCACGGTAACAAATCATGTCTTCCCTTATATTTGTCAGGACAGTTGGCTCATAAAAAAGAGCTCCAACATCTTTAGCAGGTTGGGCACCCAAATGCACTTTGGCATTTTTTTGAAGAGCATCTTTAACTATGTTATCAACCTGAAATTAATTGCATTGATAAATTTTAAAAAAAATCAGGAGTCCGTTAGCGGGCTGAGGAAACAATTCACAAGTAATGTCTGATTCATCAAGAAAAATAGAAACTCGTCATTGGATGTCCAGAAAATATCTTATATCAATAGATTTAGTAAATTTAATCTCTTGTTTTTTTAAACCTTTCATTGCTGACAAATGAAGGGACTCACAGCACCCAATACGCTCAATGCTTATCCGTCTAGCTTCCCCCGTACGCTCACCAATCTCTCCTCATCTCGACCTCACTACCGTTCGACTCTTTCGTCTCTCTCGCCATCCTCTTGTTATATATTTGGAATCATTAACTTATAATGTCAAAACGTTGCTAATTTTATAATTTAACCCTTTCGTTGCTCTGAACGAGTTAACTCGTGTACAAAAAGCAGTGCCCCAGACGCTCCACACGAGTTAACTCGTGTTCCACTGTCCGTGCCCCTCACGCTCCACACGAGTTAACTCGTGGCCGGTATTAGCCCCGTCTGTCTCTCTCCGGCCTAGTTCTATTAACTCGCATAAAATCAGTGGGACCTAGCGATATTAAGGATGGTTTGTAGGTTCATTAAATCTACGTAATATTATAATTTTTAATTAACTAATGTGTTTATACAATAACCATACTATGTAAGATATTATAATATCTTATCTCTGAGACATCTAAAGAAGCCATAATGAAATGATGCATTCAATATAATTTTCTGAGCATTTCTAGGATCTGTAATGACTAATAATTTTTCTCTAAAGGTTAAAGTAACAGAGACTTTATTTCTCAATTATCCTATAATTGCTAGTGATTTTATTATTTACAAATAGAGCTTCATCCGGTTCTTCACAAACTTTTCGATTTCATCAAATCTTCTTCGTATAATAATTGAAATTTTTCATTGTGCAAGTCCATTAGTATCTATATAAAAATGTAAAGTCCTACAATCGGCATTGTTATGGGTAATTGTTGAAGCTGGCGCACCTCACCGCCTATTTACAGGGTCGTACTCAGATTTGTCTCTCCAGCCATATTGTTGCTGTTTATATTTTTCAGTCACAATCTGGATCTTGTATAGTACGGTTGGTATAGATAGCCTCCTTCGATATGAGTGACGATGCACCTTGTTTTCTGAGAGAGAGGAAAGAGTCGAACAGTAGAGAGGTCGAGATAAGGAGAGATAGGCGAGCGTACGGGGGGAGTTAGACAGAAAAGCATCGAGCATACCGGGCGCTGCTAGTCGTTTCATTCATCAGCAACGAAAGGGTTAAATAAAATAAATTTTCTATCATGGAAATAAATCTGAAGAAATGCCCCCAAAATCATCATCTGTGCTCTCCTGGAGCATTTGCCTTATCTCTTCATTAGATCGAAAACGACGTGCATCATCACTCATATCTAAAAAGGCTATTAATACCGACAGCACTAAACAAGATCCAAATTGTGAATGAAAAATATAAACAGCAAGAATATCACTGGAGAGACAAATCTGAGTAGGACCCTGAAAATAGGCGGCGGGGCACACCAGCTTCAACCTCCAACAATTACCCATAACAATGTCGATTGTGGGACTTTACCGTTTTTTATATAGATATTAATATACTTGTACAATGCATAATTTCAATTAATATACAAAGAAGATTTGATTAAATTCAAAATTAAATATTTGAAGAACTGGGTGAAGCTCTATTAGTAAATAATAAAATCAACACGACAAGCAATTAAAAGATAATTGAGATATAAAGCTTCGGTTACTTTAACCTTTAGAGAAAAATTATTAGTCATAATTTTAAAGATGTTCAGAAAATTTAATGCAGCATTTTATCTGGCGTGGATTTAATGAAGCTGAGAACGCTCTTTATTCTCGCTAGGTCCCACTGATTTTATACGAGTTAATAGCACTAAGCCAGAGAAGCTACATACGGGTGACGAGATAACTTGTGTGGAGCATCAGGGGTGCTGACAGTGGAATGCGAGTTAAGGCCATGCAAGTCGAACACGAGTTAACTCGTTCAGAGCAACGAAAGGGTTAAAGGAAATTGTTTTCTATTTTATGATGGCATAATTAGAATTTAATTACTTTGAACTTTTTTTGATCAATCCTTTTTTATTCAATAAAAAATATGACTACGTTAAAAAAACTTGGAAATAACTGCTTTTCTTTTCGGAATTGGACCATACTTCAAATGAACTTTTTTGTGGGAAATGATGTCTAAAATGACCTTTAAACGTTTGGCAACTTAGACCTGAATCACCCTGTATATATATATATATATATATATATATATATATATATATATATATATATATATATATATATATATTGTAATGATATATTACATTCTCAAAAATATTTTTAAATTCAAATAACCATCGATAGTTTGAAAAGCCCGCGCAAATCACAAACCATGTATACAAATAACATCGTATTATATACGCTTAAAATTAATAATATTTTTGGACAATACTGATATACAATATATACATATTAAATGTACATTCAGATGATGGTAAATTAATTATTTGGTATTATAAAAACATAATTATTATCTCTATATATAAGCCGGCAAAACTGCGGAAGTTAGAAAAAAAAGACGCCAAACTTTCCCGCTCGAATGGCGTCAGTTGATTCCCAGCAGCCCTGGAGTGCGGAGCTTGAGTCTATAGCTATCCTCCGAGGAGTACGGAGTCAGTTGATTCCCAGCAGCCCTGGAGTGCGGAGCTCGAGTCTATAGCTATCCTCCGAGGAGTACGGAGTCAGTTGATTCCCAGCAGCCCTGGAGTGCGGAGCTTGAGTCTATAGCTATCCTCCGAGGAGTACGGAGTCAGTTGATTCCCAGCAGCCCTGGAGTGCGGAGCTTGAGTCTACAGCTATCCTCCGAGGAGTATGGAGTCAAGTCTATTCCAGCAGTCATAGAGAGAAGAGCTGAAGTTGATTCCCAGCAGCCCTGGAATGCGGAGCTAGAGTCTATCGCTAGCCACAGAGAATATAGAGCGCAGTCCATTGTTAATTATCATAGAAGATGGAGTGAGAAGACAACAGAATCCAGAATTTCAAGATATCCATTCTATGCACGAGACCTGGCAAGAAAGCGTATCACCTTGAAGAAGGAATTACTGAAGCGCAGTATATTGAAGCTTTATTGGAAGCAAATTAATTTAGAGGTAAAATTATTTTTTTTGTAATTGTTAATTCTTTTATTGTCATTTGTTTTATTTTTATGTTGGTGTTTGTATCTCAAGATTGTCTAAAAATAAATATTATATTATTCATTCACTCGGAACTTAATCCCTGAGATTAAGTAAAATTAATATAATAAAACCTATTAAAGTAATTAAAATCTTTTTATCTTTTTATAAAAATAAAATCATAACATTATTGGCGACCCAACGTGGTGCATTCTTTTTATAAAAAAAAATCATAACAATATATATATACACACACACACACACACACACAAACTTGAACCACCATTATTTTTTAGATATATAGGTTCTGAAGCGTAAAATTTTCTAGTCGGCACTTCCGGATTGTGTCATGAGGTCAACGCCATAAGCGGGGTTCCTCCCAATGGAGGGAGGGAGGAACTGCGCTAAAGACTGAAATATAACACTTAAATTGAAAAATGATTCATTAGTTTTATATATTATTCATATAAATATTTATGAACATCAAATTAAAGATGGAGAGATAGAATCATATTTAGTCAATTTACTGGTAATCAGTAATCAGGTTATGGACCAGATTCTTAAGGGAAGCCTACCCCATCTAAGCAATAGCAGTATGAATTATCACCCAATATAATGATTTATGAACAAGAAATAGTCAAAAGATAGAAATACAGTAGAATGTTTCAAGACAAGTTACACAAACAATTCGTACCTTAAGTAACTGAGATTGGTTGATCAAGGGCCCAATTTGTTGTTTGCCTGCTTCTTTCGAATCAAAAGTTAGGTTTTCCTTAATATACTTTGACAGTTTGGCAACAAATTCATCAAAAATTTCATTTTCAATGAGGAATCTATTCGCACTAACACAAGTCTAAAAAAAAAAAAAAAAAAAAAAAAAATTAAAAAAAAGAACCTTAAACATACAACCGCTGAGTGTTGTGCGGGACTGACAGTGGAACACAGGGATATATGGGCCATGTCTGGTTACACCGTAATTGTGAGAAAAATCACGGTGCTCCCAGTCCCGGTGCCCCTCCTCGTTCCTTATCAATCTTTCCTGTCTTACAGTTGTTTAAAAAAGTGTTCTATCCTCCTTGTTAATGCGGACTGCGGACTTTGGACAAGCCACTCCTGGAGTTACCAACTTTTATTATGTATAAAAATGATTTTTTTCTTAACTTGTTCATATTTGTTTTTAGCTTCCTTATATATATATATATATATATATATATATATATATATATATATATATATATATAAACGTTAATTTTTATTTTTTTTAATCCTAACTGAAGACTAATATATACATGTAAGAAGAAATGAATAGTAAATGATGCATCAGAAATCAATACAGTAGAACTTGGATAATTCGAACCCCTAGGGACCGATAACAAAGTTCGAATTATCCAAAATTCGAATTACAAAAGTTTTTGAAAATAAAGGGCTAAAAAATCGAACTTCATATTTTCACATTTTTTAATTTAAAAAAGAACATTTTACTTAAGGAATAACAAACATTTCATGAATTGATGATTACGTAACTGAATAAGAAATGAAGATGATGGTGGGAGGGAAATCTAGGATAAAACGACAGGATGGTGTATGTAACAACCCCTAGAAGGGAGGAAGTGCGACCCACCACTTTGCAGAACTCCTAGAGTCCAAGAACTAGACTATGAGAACGCCGCGCTTCTTGTCCCGGAACCCGTACATCCGCATCTTACTATCCTTCTTACTCGAAGGGAGAATATTTTAACAAGATTTAAGGTCCACTGCCTCTCTGTCCACTTCCCAGTGGAGGCATAGAGTCGTAAAAAATTCGAATTATCCAAAATTTTATTCGAATTAACCACGATTTTTTTACATTGTTTATGTCCTAAATTCTAGGGGCCGAGAGACATATTCGAATTTAAGACGATTTCGAATTATCGAAGTTCGAATTATCCATGTTCCACTGTAGTTAGTTTTTGTATGAAAAATTTGGAAACATGGAGTCACACATCACACATTTTACATTTGTAAATACTTTCTCTTCATCATTTGTGCATAATGCACACTATATATAATGTAAAATAGATTTATAATCAACATCAGTAAATCTAGTGTTAAATAAGGTTGGATTTACAATTGTCTTTATTTTTGGAGGTTACAAAATAGACTAGAGATTCTAATAGGTTTACTCCCTCAGATCAAATCTACTTATCTAAATACAGTAAACTCCCGATAATCCGCGGAATTGACTGGCGCGACACCCGCGGATTAGCCGATTCCGCGGATTAGGCGATCCCACGGACAACACGCAAAAATTCTAAAATGGAGACATACAACACAGGGATGTTACTGGAAAATGTTTATTTAGTAATATTAAAATGTGAAATATGAAAATATAATATGAAAAAACAATAAATATGAAAATAATTAAAATTAAACATATTTACGTAATACACACAGTGTTTGTTGTTTTGAAGCAAAACATCTCTTCTTGACTTGATTCTGAAGTCTTTTCAACACCATTTTATCACACAGTGATGCATCATCTTGTTCTTCCAGATATTGAATTAGTCCATTAACGTGTTAGGGCTTCGTCATGACTTACTTTCTTTTTGGTGTTATCCTCCTCTTCTCCCTCACTCTCCTCTAATTCAATACCTGATACTCTATCTATTATTTGTTCATCAGTAAGATGTTCGAATCCTGGATCACTGGCATCGCAATTAATCCACTCAACAATATTTCTTTCATCGACATCACTTCCTCCAGCAACTGATTTCGCTAAATTTGCTAAATCATTAGCAGAAACTTCCTCTTTTTTATCTGAAGGCTCTACTGAAGTATTTTCTACATTTGGTAAAATTTTCCTCCAGGACTTTACCAACGTAGTTTGTTTTACTGACTCCCAAGCAGTGTTTATGTCATAAATGCTGTCGAGAATGGTATAATCTTTCCAGAAACCCTGAAGATCATTACCCTCTTCAATGCTTTTTTTTAACAAGTTTGTTCTATATTTTTTTTTCATCAAAGCAATTACTCCCTGGTCCATTGGTTGGATAAGAGCAGTGACATTTGGAGGCAGAAAACTGACGAAAAAATTTCCACAGTCCGATAGTAAAATATTTTTCGATGGGTGTGACGGGGCGTTGTCAATAAGCAGCATGGCTTTTTGGGGTAGGTTTCTTGATTTTAAATGTTCTTTCACTTGAGGGATGAATTTTTTATGAAACCACTCTTTAAACAGTTGTTGGTCCATCCAGCCTTTCTTCTGATTAAAATAATGTACTGGTAGGTTTTCGGCCCTTGTCCCTTTAAAAGACCGCGGTTTTTTTGACTTTCCAATAACTACCAGTTTTAGTTTGTGAGAGCCTGTTGCATTGCTGCATGTCATTATAGTAATGCGCTCTTTACTGGACTTATGGCCTGGAGCTTGCCTCTCGCTATCAAATGCCAGTGTTCGCGTTGGCAAACATTTCCATAGCAGCCCTGATTCGTCAGCGTTATACAGCTGTTCGTAACAAATTCCTTCTGACTGAAGGAGCTGTTCAAACTCTGTTTTAAAATTTTCTGCTGCCTGCTGGTCGTTACTTAATTTCTCGCCGTAAAGTCCGATTTCCCTTATCCCGTGGCGCTGTTTAAACCTCGTCAACCACCCTGATGATGCATTAATTAAATGTTCCCTCTAAACCTAGCATTACAAAAAACTGTTTAGCTTTTTCAGCAACAATAGGCCCAGAAACAGGAGTTCCCTCACTTCTCAACTGACTTACCCATTCCAACAGTGCAGCATCTAGCTCTTCATAAGTGCTCCTTCTCATGGTTTTTCTTTTCTTCATCGATGAAGAGTTGTCTGATGAGGATGCAAATTGCAATAATTTATCTTTTTGCTTAAAAATGTCTCGAACAGTTGTTTCTCCTATTCCATATTGCAAACAAATTTGCTTCCTAGATTCGCCATTTTCGAGTTTTTTTATTAATTCGAGTTTCTCTTGAATCGATAAAAACACTTTTTTCCTTTTATCAATCATTGTTAAATAAAATAACGATAAACTTTGACAATAACTACTGTCAGTAATTCAAACACACGAGCGAAATGAACTACTAGACCGCAATGCGACAGAAACTAAACTGATATGAGAAGAGTTTGGAAATGAAAATTAGATTCTGATCTTATTAGAAAATATATGGAAAAAGGAAGGATGAGGTAAGATGTTTCTGAGAAAAAAAGACTAATGCATTCTCAGGCAACACCTGGATAATTTGATTAAAGAGAATTGAATCTTTCTATTTAATGTGTTTCCTTTCTACTACAGTTCCTTAAGACCTAACTCTTCAAACTTATTCTGTATAAAAACGTTTCTTATTCAAACATTAAAAAAAAAAATCCATGGATGAGCGCGGAATAGCCGCAAAGCGGAATATCCGCCCGCGAATTATCGAGAGTTTACTGTAATAATCTGAGGCAAAGTTATCATTTCATTTAATTTAGGATATTCTTTTTACCAGAGGGTAAACAGGATACCCCTAAGCAGGGGGAGGGGGAAATTTTAATCTATTTATAAAATTTGTAAATTATGAATGAATGAATCTTTATTTTCTAAACATGAATTGCAGGGAATCTGGTAAAGTACAAAAAATAATTAAAATCTAGCAACAAAAGAAGAAAAAAAGATTAAATATTATTGGATTCTGTAATATCTAGGAAAAAAAAATTGAAAGAAAATGTAGCAAACTTAATAAATATTAAATATTACTTACTAACCTGGCCGGCATTTCTAAATTTTGAAGCTATAGCACCTTGTACAGCTTTGTCAATATCTGCATTTTTAAAAACTATGAATGGTGCGTTGCCACCAAGTTCTAGTGCTAGACGTTTAATGCTAGAAGAGCACTGCTTATACAGAATTTTACCAACTGCAGTAGATCCTAAATGAAAATTAACTTCAGTTTAATACAAAAGCATTCAAACACAAAAGTATTCAAGCAGTTTAAATACACTCATCCTTATACTGTCACTAAAAAATTTGAAATTCTTAATGAAAAATTAGGTCACTTTTTTATTCATTGACCTTTGTAAAAAGACTAAATCTTCAATGGTATATGAGAGATATGTTTAAGAAAACAAAACCTATAATAACTTATCTTTGAATAATTTAGCATAAAAGATTGCATACCAAAAAAGTCAACAAACTTATCACATACAAGAGTGCACAATTGATTGCATGTGTATGTAATGGAAAGCACATGGAATATTCAGAAATATGTGGAAGATGTTTTGAATAGTAAAAAAATAAGGATATTATACAATTATCCTGTTACATATTATTTATTATATTATTCTATAGAAATGAGCCCCTGGTAAAACCCAAGAGACCAATAAAGCGTATATCATTTTCATGTTTACTTCTTCAAAATACAAGATAGGTAGGTATAAAAATCAAAATGATAAAAAGTTTTAGAGCAGTATACAAATGGGGTATTTTTAACTTTAAATAAATCACTGGGGTTCGGTATTCAAATAAAAGACTCCATATTTAAAATTCGAGTTTTGCAACCAGTGATCTCTTGCGTCAGTGATTGAAAGCAACTCCTGAAACTCACTCTGCATATGGACACCACTAAGTGAAGACCTATTTCTTTATGAGATTTGTGACTGTGAATGTGATTCCACCCTAATTTGGCGAGTTGCGATAAAACATTTGGTGCCGAAACCCAGGAATAATTGCCGTGGCGAGAATTACGTGAGTGAATTATGCATTTCGTGTGTTGCGTGTTGTTCGGGGGAATCTTACTTTTGTTGAACGTGAATTTACTTGTTTTACACGAACATGCCTGAATCTAAATCTGATACCTCACATGCTCAAAGGCTTTTAAAATTAAATATTGCTCGTAGACAAGATCAGTTCAATCAGTTTAAATACATTTTAGAGCTAATTCAAAAAATCCAACCTAATCCAGAATCTCCTCAAAATGTAGCCTTTATCAGTGAATTTAAAATGAGATGTAGTGATATATCTGAAAAATGTAAACGGTTTACATCCCTTTCAGACAACATAAGAGAAAATTATCTAGATTTGGATGAAGAAATCCCAGATTCTGAGATATCTTTATACAGCTCTGTAGAAAATATGTATTATGATATTCTATTACTTGCTAAAGATTTGAGATTAGACACCAGTGACTCACCCCAAGCTAGATCATTTATTCCAAGTGAGAATGTCAATCAACTACCAATTATTAAAATTCCCATTTTTTCTGGTGATGATATTAGAAATTTCCCTCAGTGGAATGATCTGTTCTTAAGTGTTATGGACAAGAATTCCAATTTAACTGACATTGAGAAGTTCCACTACTTAATCAGTAGTCTATCTGGTGAATCTCTAAGCTTAGTGAAAGACATTCCATTTAATAGTGCTAATTATAAACGTGCATATAAATCTTTGCAGGACAACTATCATAATGAAAAAAATGTAGCTATTAACTACATACTTAACGCAACAACTTACTCTCAACTTACTTAACGCTTCTAGGCCGAGTTGCTTTCCTCCTTAAAAGGGGCCCTGACTATATCTATCTATCTACTTAACGCTAAACCACAGAGCAATGCTAATGAAATTCAATCTATTCAATCGGTGGTGAAACTTATTTCTGAGAACATTAACCCTCTCATGCAGCTGAATATTCTACATTTAGCTGAATTTTTGTTATTTCAGTTAACTGCTAGGTTTTTTAACCCTAGAACCATGTGTCAATTTGAATTAGAAAACCGTCCTGCTACTTTTCCAAAGGTATCAGCTTTGCTAACATTTTGTAATGAATATTTACATATATTAAAATCCACTTCATGTCCACTTTAGATCTTTGGACATCTAAAAATATAGAGAAGTCCCAGGTAAGAAAGTGGTATGAGACCAATCAGGCTGAGTTTCCCGATGAGAGAGCATGCTATCAGTAGCCCGCTAAGGCTAAATTGAGAGCTTTTGGCGCCAACAGATAGTTTTTATATTGCCACCAATCCATCTAAGGACGCTGTATGAAGAATGTACAAAATAAAAATTGCCATCCTCGTGCATTATAAATTTTCACAAATCAGTGAGTCATTTATTTTAATCGATATTTAAAACTGTATGTCAATGTGAATTGAAATATAGCTATAACAAAAATCTTTATGTTTATTCCTCTTCCTAGAATACCAACGTCTTATCCGCCCCTTTTGTAACACAACATGATATTTGGAGCAAAATTCATGCGAAAAAAATCAAAAAGCTTACGTTTTCAAGTTCATATGCTTGCAAGTACTCGTTTTATATGTTCCTTGTCATTAAAAACGAATAAAACAAGGCAATATCAGTAACAGTTTTTCAGAAAAGTGGAAACAAATATTTTTGTAACTTGTTATCGGTTTGAGTACTTAGAAGTGTGGGATTCAATTAAAATATTTTATACATTTTTAAAAATCATCTAAACTAAGATATTAAAATTCGGTTACATTTGGAGTTTTTTGAACGGCTTATTTTCTTGGTTTAACTTACTTTTTAATTGGGTGTTTTTTAATCTAAATTGAATTTATCAGTAAAAGTAGAATCTTAGTAAAAGAAGACAAGAAAATTAGAAACTTATTAGTAATAGTGTTTTCCTAGAGAGAATGTTGAGAAGGCATAGGACTCATTTCCCCTTAGGATACTGTCAGTTTCCTGTTGTGGCACTTTAAGCTTCCTTCTCTTTGAGATTTTATTTTTATATTTATGAATGGGATTGATCTTTTGAAAAAAATGATAAAATAATATGGTTAAGTTTCTAATGAACTATTCTTTAAATAATGATAATAAGTAATAACGTGCCAACGGCCATAGCCAGGTTGAATGCACCAGTTCCCGTTGATCATCAAACTTAAGCAACGTCGGGCGAGGCCAGTACAGAACTGGCTCAGTCAGGTGACCGACCACCTAACATTGGCATTATAGAAGGGTGGCAACCTGTAGATAGCCTGGCATTAATAGCCTAAGTGTTGATACACCGTTAAACGAAAACAATTTATACAGGGTGTCCCAGTCTTAACCGACAGACTTCGTATATTGATGGAGAATCTAAAAACTAAGCCAAAAAGTCCTTTGGCAATTTTCTCGTTTTCAAGAAAAACGCAAAGAACTGTATTTTTTTGTAAAAATCCCGATTTATCACTCAAACGATCCGTTGTACGAAAAAACACCTTATTACAAAAGTTGTAGCTCATTAAATTATCCTTATCATTTCAGGCCCAGTCGTTTGAGACTTCTCAGAAGAAGTTACATCGCAGCCTGGTCCTTCCTCAGTTCCAGGAAGTGTTATTGAAGAGCATTCTAGGATTTTGTGGAAGACAGTTTGCCTTTTCCGAAGCGTAAACAATGTAATTTTTTGTGGAAGCATCACAGTTTCAAGGGAAATAAGTTTTCTTACATTATTACAAAGGTGTTACGTGTAAAGTTTGTTGCACTAATTAAAGAATATATATATTAATAATAAATGAACACAAAAATCTAAAAAAAAACAACAAAAAAAACTACTTTTTTTACACGTAATTAATAATTTTAGTTTAAATTATTTGGAATTAATATTTTATTATTTCTAATGTAATAATTATAATTTCTAATTATAAAAAAGGTAACTAGGCAATTTGTAAATTAAAGACAATAGAGAGAAACTAAATAAATGAGTTAAATGAATAGCGTATTAGCGCGGAATGTAGAGCAAGAATTGGAGCGTACAGGGGCTAATACAGCCCCGTCTGACGAGAGGGGTGGGGTGAAGGTAGAGCTGTATGAGGGAGTGACAAGTCTGTACGTAGTCCAGTCCGGAAAGGGTTAAGATGAGACCAAGTTCAGCGTCTTAGCTTGAATAGTTTACGAGATAATAGTGTTCAAATAACTCATCGGATGGACAATTTGTTCCATAGAGAGTTAGACATTTTTTGATCTGACGAACCGTCTGCACATGGGAGTTTGAAACAATTTTAAAAATGTCTTTTGTTTGAGTCTCCTATAGAAAATTGTTAAGTTTTTGAAAATGAGTGGCTTTTATGTCTTTTAGTGCGGTTCTTCCTCCCTCCATAAGGAGGAACCCCGCTTATAAGGTTGACTGATTATCTAGTAAAATATTCAAGTTAAGACGCGCAAACCCGACGATTTTGTTCCATAGAGAGTTAGAAATTGTTTAATACGATGAACCGTCTGCGCATGGAATGCAAAAACTGGAAAAAATAATCTTGGTTAAATTTTTTATTTTTTTGACAAATTCTCACTTATTCCTTAACGGAAGAATTGTGTAAACCAAAAATTCTGTACAAATGACTTTCCAATCTAAATTGAACGCCTCAATTAGACGCGAGAAGATAAATTAACGAACAATAATATTTGTATCTACCTGATATTTTAAATTGAAAAATTAAAAAAAAAATAAAATGAAATTTAAAAAAAAAGGATGAAAATAATTTCAAGTCTTTTTTAGTTAGTTTATTTTACATAAATTATAATTTTCAATACACAATTCTTCCGTTAAGGAATAAGTGAGAATTTGTCAAAAATCCTAGATTATTTTTTCCAGTTTTTGCATTCCATGCGTAGATGGTTTGTCGGATCAAAAAATGTCTAACTCTCTTCATAATTATCTCGTAAT
This sequence comes from Gonocerus acuteangulatus, assembly GCA_946811695.1. Taxonomy (NCBI): domain Eukaryota; kingdom Metazoa; phylum Arthropoda; class Insecta; order Hemiptera; family Coreidae; genus Gonocerus; species Gonocerus acuteangulatus. The sequence continues at coordinate 21,320,291 of OX328132.1, forward strand.
ATTCAAGCTAAGACGCTGAACTTGGTCTCATTATTACAAAGGTAATTTAATAAGCTACAACTTTTGTATTGAGGTGTTTTTTCATAAAACTTATTGTTTAAGCGATAAATTGGGATTTGTCCAAAAAAAAAAAAAAAAAACATGTTTTTTTCGTTTTTCTCGAAAACGAGAAAATCGCTAAAGGCCTTTTTAACTTAGTTTTTTTATTCCCCATCGATATACGAAGTCAGTCGGTTTAAGACTGGGATACCCTGTATATATATGTGTGTGTGTGTATACATATATATATATATATATATATATATATATATATATATATATATATATATATATATATATATACACATACACAATAATTTTAAAATTAACCTAAAATTTTAAACAAAAAATGTCCAATTCCAATAACAAATATTTTAAATGAAATTCGCGTAAGAAACTGTTTTAAATAATTCTTTTAACACTTACATACCTGTAAAAGTAATAATTGAAATTTTTGAATTTTCACAAAACAGCTTGCCAACTGCCATTGAGTTGTCACGGTCACATGTTATCACATTCACCACCCCTGGAGGGATCCCTGAAATCAAATTTTGAAAAGTGTAAATATGTATTAAAATATATCTCTGGTGAAGTTTAAAGTATACCTTTTATGTTTCTCAAATCTATCAAGTATAGTAGTTTTACTTGATTAATTATATAATTTTATATGAAATTTTGGTTAACTTGTCTCATAAGTCAACTAACACCAGAGCATTCCAATAATTTTGGAAGAAAAAAAATTGAATGCCTTGTCAACAATAATAAAGCCACATTTAAACAACTGTTAAAACAGACCTCTGTTTCAAATAAAAAATCCAATTCACAGGAATAGTCTGATCTTAAATGAGTTTCCTTCCCACATTTATTTTTTACGCTTAGATATCATTCAGGAGAACTAATTTCAGCCCCGGTGATGACATACAATTTGGGCTGAAACAAATCGGCTATTGAAACAATTCACACTCTATATCCGGAGACAGAGTGGTTTCACATCTATATCTACGGACCTAAATTACCCCCTACTGTAGCTGGAGCTGGAGCCTATTCAAAAAAGTTTGAAATAAACTAAGGAGTTGTGAAAAGTGCAAGTAATAATGACAGAGATAACCGAGGTATGACTAGCTCCTGAGGCACTCGCTTAACCCTTTCCGTACCGTGGACTGCTCCAGCAGTCGAGAGCGGTCGGGACCCACATACCGTGGACTTGTGTAGAAGTCGAAGGAAGACGGGACCCACGTACCGTGGACTTGTACAGCAGTCGAGAGCTCGGCATATCTCTCGCATTCATTATCTTCTCATTTCTCGACTTTAGAGCTATCTAGCATTACCGTATTGTACTTCTAGTATTCCTGCCTATTACTAGATGGCATTTGAATCTAGTTTTTGGTCGTTTTTAGTCGAATTACAACTCGTTGCCTTCTCCGCCAATTTACCCGGTCAATCCTAGTCAAATTACCGTTTGTTTTTATACTTCTGTACATTCCTAACAGCATTTATTTGCAAAATCAGTTAACTTTTAGTTCTGAAGTTGAGATCTTATATTCTTGTTTTGTTAAATTTAGAAAAACTGTTTTTTTATTGCATGTCCTCCATTTTTAAAAAAATATTTAATATTTAATTAAAATGTTTAATATATTACATATTTAATTAAATAATTCATTAAATTAAGTGTAAATATTCATAATTATGATTTTGTTTTGGTAATTAAATTTTATACAAAAAAAAAAAAAATTAACTCCGCCGGTGTAAAAAGTCACGGATCAAAAGTGAAGATGGAAAATTTATTTGCCGTAGTTACTGAGTATTTAATTCCCTTGCTTATTATTCATAAGAGAAAGGGCAAATGGTAACCGAAAAGAAAACCTTCTTTTTTTACTCATATATAATATAGCTTTTTTATTACTTGTTTTTAAAGACAGTTATTCAACTTAAAATAATTATTGAAACGCCAAACTAATTGAACATAAATAAAAATTAATAATCATTGTAACCAAAATAAAAATAAAAATTATAAAAGACGAGTTTTACTACGGTGAGGAGATCGCTTAAAGTCGAGGCGCTGTGACCGAGAGTGGGAAAAGTATCCCGTACAGGGGGACCAATGCCGGCTGCCAGTATCCCGTATAGCAGAACACATCTCCTTGCGACTCTTTGCGTACGGAAAGGGTTAATGCCAGCTCAACACCCTACCAGCATGCAGTCTTTTTTAGCGCCGTTCCTCCCTCCCTTCGGTATATCCTCCTCGGTTCGGGTATCCCCGCTTATAAGGCTGACCTCATGAAACAATCCGGAAGTGCCGAGTAGAAAATTTTACGTTTCAGAACCCCAAGAGAACGAAAATAACGTTGATTCAAATTTGTATGTATGTGTATATATATATATATATATATATATATATATATATATATATATATTTGTCTGTTCGCTCTTTCCTGGCCTCAATAATGGTCTGATTTTGATGAAATTTGGTACAAAAATCTTTAGTCTAATCTGGAAGGTCAAGTTCGTTAACCAGCAGAATCCGTCCACTGGGACATGGTTTTTGGAGCAAAATTCGCACGAAAAAAATATTTACGCTTACATCATATGTAAGTACTCGTTGTATAAAGCTTCTTGGGCTAGTAAAACGAATGGAATCATTTTTAAGGCGATAGCTTCAACCGTTTTAGAGAAAATCTGAAAAAGTTGTCAAATCAAGTTTGTGGTTTGGTTACTTAGAATCATGGGATTCGGTTAAAATATTTTCTGCATGTTTGAAATTCATACATACAAAGATGTTTAAATCTTGGTTACGTTTGGAGTTAAGGAAGGATTAGAATAAAATATTTTATTAAGAGAGATGAAAAGTTTTGGGAACTTCGCATATTTTGCTTAATACCTCGAAAACAGTTGTGAAATCGTGGTAAGTGGATATATACCTACAAAAAAGGTTCTAAAGACATTTTTGATTAGGCGATGTCAATCGGAGAAATAAGTGCTTAAAACTTCAAACACGTATGTTTTGTTCTTTTGAATGAGTTTTTGTCGTAGTTTAAATCACTTTTTAAATTTTGTCTATTTCCCTTAGTTTTTTATTGCTTTTATTTTTGTAATTGCTTCTATTAGGAAAATGTATTCGTCTGCAAAACAGGATACGTAAAATGAGAATCAATTTACTGTTGTTAGAAATAGATGGTTTAGAAAAATAAGGGCACTCTTGCATAAATTCCTAGCAAAATAAAAATTTTCATGAACGTTAGAGACACTATTATAAAGTTTTTTTTTTTTTTTTTAAACTCGTTTCCTCCTTCTCTCCATAGATAGGAAACCTGATTCTGACATTGACCAAATGACGTAATCCGAAAGTGCCGAATAAAAGATTTCACGTTTTAGAACTCATAGATAACCAACGTAGAGGTGGTTCAAATTGCTAACTATCTTCACCTCATTTAGTATTCCTGTTCGCTCTCTAGCTGGCTAAAAAATAGGCGGATTTTAATGAAATTAGGTATTATTCCTTTACTAATGGCACTCAGGAACCGGGTCTAAGATGACGCAGTTCCTGCGAGTCGGACTTTCATTGATTTAAAGCTGTCATCATTTCAATAGCAGAGAACTGCCCAACTACCTGTCGGCAATCTGAGTTTTTTTTTTTAAACCCATGTTATTGCGTCTAAAATAATTTTATAGGAAAATAAACCTGCCTGCTTTTTCAGCACAAGCTGCCAGGGCTAAAGCCGTAAGTGGTGTATCTTCAGCAGGCTTAACTACACAAGTACACCCTGCTGCTAAAGCTGCTCCTGCTTTACGTGTAATCATAGCCAGAGGAAAGTTCCACTGAAACATAAATATATCCATTAAAACCATTATATATTAGTAAAATTATCTTTAAAAAAGAAGTATCTACAATCGTTTAATTTTTTGCCTACAGTGGGCTTCTATAGACGTTAGCAATGAGGTAGGCTCATTGCTTGGATTGTGGTTGGTAAATCGCTCTAACAGTGCAGCATTACCCTCAATTTTAAGAAAGAGGGAATCGAACTGGTTATGTAGGGATTTCTTTGTGATATCTAATCTAGTAATGTTCTAGAGAAGTTGTTTTATTAAACAGCCAAGAAATGAGTTCACCTACTTCAGCCAACAGGGATAAGGTGTCTAGAGGCAACCCTTGTGAAGTACTCTCTTGTAAGCACTTAATGGCACATTATAGACTGCATTTTAGATAAATTTAAATATGTATATATAATTGTATACAAATAAATAAAATTGAAAAGAAGAAAGAAATTAAAATAATAATAAAAAACTGCACACAAAAAATAAATGTCATTGATGTAAACCAAACCCTAAATGCTGAGAGGAAGATACTAATATGAATGATTCTGAAGAGAAGGAATACCAGGAAAAATAGGTCTGGGAAGAAAGCAGTCTATAATATGCATTAAATGTTAACAGGAGGGGATTTCAAAAGGGTTGAACCCCATTTCATCAAACTACATTTTTAATGAACTTTGCGGATACAAGAGTGACTAGAGCTTACAAAACCTACCCTTAGATATCGCAAAAAGCTGTCATTGTGGTGGCTTTCAGTTCCAAAGCAAAGAAATGGCCTAGTCATGAAAGTAGCAATCAGGTCATGGGGAATGTTGGCCCATTGTCACAAAAGTGGCTATCAGGCCTCGGGGCATGAAAGCCCATTGTCAAGAATGGGTTAAATCAGTCTCAAATGGGTTAAAGGCTTTAATTTAAAATTTCACAATTTTACAAAATAAATTTCAGGAAACTGTTACCCTGTATAAAATTGATAGGAATCAGTCAGAATTGCCGAAAATATACAAAAAGCCAAAAACTGCCCATGTTAATAAACCTGCAGAATGCTGATCAACTTTTTCGTAATACATTCATTTGTCCAAATATAACCAAAATGAATTAAACCCAGTTTAGAGGAATGAGAAAAATGTGAAAACATTTGTAAGTCAAGCCATGAATTTTAAGTGTCTAAAACCATTAATCTTAATTACTAAATTTACTAATACAAGTTTTATTATAATTTTTTATTCATTGCTGAACATATGAAAATGTTAAGCTATTTCCTGAAGATGCCTATTATTTGGCAGAACATTGATTAAACAACAACGTACAATACACACTGTAACCGTATAGAATGAAAAAAATTAAGTCATGCAGGAGCTGCACAACTAAGCACTTTCCTCAAAATTTTTCAGGCTGCATTCCTGAATAATTTGCTTAAAATAACCTATATAAATAAAATAAGAACATGAATAATTCTGCTCTTTTACATTTGTAACGAGCAACTCAATCAAATTATTAATTTTTTAAATAATTTACTTGCAGAGTTTTATGTATTGAAATTTTTCAAAAATTCCATCATGAGTGCAACCTCAATAGCTACTTTCCTTCGGAGGGAAGTGCTAAAACAAAATACTACTCCCAACTGGCCAGGTAAGTTAAGACATAAGAAAGATAGTGCATCTTGTTATAGGGCATGGTGCATAGAGAGAACACTTGAAAACAATGGTACCAACAAGAGATCCTACTTGCCAGTTAAATCTTGAAGAAGAGGAACTTTCACGGCGATTATGTAAATTGCACAAGCCTAAATAGGCCAATTCGATAACTCCCAAACAAGCTTATATTTTATGAGAGGCCCTGCCACTTTGAAATAGGATGATACAAGGGACGCAGCCACACAATAGATCATATGTGATTTCAGTGGTCAAACGCTAAAGTAGCTGCATTGAATTTTATTGAAACCTTATTAACAAAAATTGAAGGTTGACCAGATGCTTATTTTAATATATACTTTCTTCATCAATACACAATAGCAAAGTTTTGAAAAATATAGAACGTATAATGTTGTGTAGACATATGTTTAACACTTACACTGCTAAAAGCCACTATGTTGGCTCGGGGATGGGTGATCCCTCTATATTGGCTTCGCCTTTCTACCACTTCACTGCTACAGACCACCAGAGTAGCTCACATGAGGACGATCTATTTGTGACTTATACTTACTCATTACTTATACTTACATTCTGAATGATTTTTGCCCAACACTGGCACATAGTAATCGTCAGCATGGAGGGGTCGCAAAGAGCTGGCCATCCCACAGCTGATCACCTCTAGCGGTCAGAAGTGCCAGCAGTAAAAGGGTTAAAAAGCTCATTTACCTGAATTGATACCCATTAATAAATTAAATTTCCCTGAGAATTATGGAATGAATAAAAATGAAAATCGTACTCACTGGAGTAATTAAGGCTGCAACGCCGAGAGGCTGCTTGATATGTACCATTTCCCTTGTTGAAATGGGAGAAGATAGAACTTCGCCCTGTAATTAAAAGGAATATTATAAGTAACTAACAGGAGTTAAGTATTTACTTAAGCGAATAAATATAAAAAAATAATAACTTTTATCCCAAAAGAATATATATTATAACCATAATATTTCTGACTCCTAAGGTTCAGCATGGTACTGATTACATAATTTATTTATTCATTTAATACATTTTTCACAACTAAGGCTTTAAAACTATTAACAAATTTCAAATTTGTTAGAAACAAAATTGTTCCAATTTACAAAAATAAGAAAATTTAAGTATTCATTTATCAGGCAGAATGTCAAAAATTAAAAATACTTGAATTAATAAAAATAATTTCCTGCACAACCTTTTTGAACCTTTATTATTTATTACATCACCTTCCACAATCTGGGTCAATGTACCTACTCTTCCTTAGCTTCAGTTATTACGTGGTCCGGATAGTGAAAGATTGTCTTATTCACATTGGCTGTAAATATTCTGGATTTTAGCTCCTGATGAGGTACTAAAGGTGCAAAACATGTGCAGGAATTAATAAATTATTTTTATTAATTAACGTATTTTTATTTGTTGACCCTTCGCCTGATACCTGAATAAGTGGATTTAATAGGTAATTTTAAATCCACTTATTTAATATTTAATTTCATATTTAATAGGTAATTTCGGGGTCTCCCGTAGTCTAGTGGCTAGCGCGCTGGATTCATAAGCGGGAGATGGTGGGTTCGATTCCCACCTCTGGCAGGAATTTTCTCATCTCAAGGCTCGCTGGGAAAATTCCTCGCTGCACCTTGGATGTCGGCGCTAATGACCTAGAAGTAGATGCGCCGTAAAAAAAAAAAAAAAAAAAAAAAAAAAAAAAAAAAAAAAAAAAAAAAAAAAAATAGGTAATTTCGTGCCAATGACCAAAGCAGTCGAGGCACCCAAATAAAAAATAAAAAAATAAAAAAAGAAATAGGTAATTTTTCAATATTTAAGAAAATTTACAATAAACAATTATTACATAAAAATAAGAAGTAAACTAAGGGAGCCAAAGCATAGTAATATACTATAATATTGTTTTCTAGTTACTGAAAGGGCAATGAACATATATGTTTCTACATTTGCACTTTTGGGCAATTAGAATTCCCCCATGGAAATGCATGGATTAGATGAATTGAAGTATTTGAATCTGATATATACATTTCATGGAAGTTTTGACTTTCCTGAGTTGACTTTGAAAATATTGTTTGAGGTTCTCAATTTTACTCTTGAGAAATTTTAAATCGCCTGTTGGAATAGTGTCACGAGTTATTTGCAAAAGATTATTTAGCACCTCATAATGTTCATTCCGTCTCTGAATTACATTTAATTTTCCACAAACAAGTATATTGCCTAAACGCTCCAATAAAACCCCTTAGGAATTCGGGGCTCATAAATGTAGCACTATATTTATTCAACATTATTGTTAAATTGACTTTAGACTTGCACTGAAGCGGAACTGACATCTGAAAGGATGCCAAATCAGGTTTCCCTTCCTCCACTTATGGGCAAACATGGCGCAGTCAAGTGGCAAACCGAACAATGTTTTCCAACCACTTAGAAGACCAGGTTCAGGATGAACCTGGTTTCTCATACCCCACACATAGGCAGAAATAGCGAACATGGTAATGGTAGCCTTATGTTTCCTCCTACTAGCCTGAACAGATATCATATACATTGATCTTATACCACTTCAAAGCATTCGTCATATTAATTTGCATATTGAGCTCTGGAACCGCCTACAATTGTGCATAGATTGTGAGGAATGGTCTGTTTCTCCTATGAGATTACTATTAATGTCTTGGTTTTGTTGTTTTAATTGCCTAAATTTCAATGAACCTTCAATTGGCAAAAGGTCGAGTAGTGCTTCCACAGTTGTCACTGGAGTAGATCTCATTGCTCCCGTGGTTAATAGACCTGGCCAAGATATGTCACCAGACCAAACACCCATAGGTAATCACTGGCCATGTCATAGCAGCATACATCCAGTTGTGTTATTGGAGTACTGATGTTCCAATTCCTCCGACAAAGGTTTCTACAAATCTACGATAACTTTGTGGCTCTGCTAGTTTCCATTGTGATGTGTTCCTTACAGTCCAATCACTGATCTAAAACAACACCACAGTTCTTTACCCTCTTTCTATAGGGCAAAAAATTCCCCAACAACAATCCCTTTTAAAATTGAGGTTTCTCAGTCCTTCTAATTTCTTTCTAATGGTGAAGGGAACCAGGATGGTTTTCTGGGATTAATATTCAGTCCCTTCTCACTGCACCATTCTGCTGTAATCCTCTAATAGTTCTGCTATATTTCCATGACGTCTATCAATGCCAACTGAATGTTACCTTTGATAATTATCACAATGTCATCAGCTTAACCTACGGCTTTATATGATGATCCATTGAATTTTTCCAAAAGTGAACCCACCACCATACTCCATCTTAAGTACTCTTTCTTGCAACATTCTGTAACAGCCTTAGGGTACGTTCATGGTGAGGATTCATTCTGCGATGCTACGATAGCTACTCCCATGAGCGCTTCCCGATGTATTCTACATCGATGGAGGGTGTTCATGCTGACTCACCATTGCATTGGTTCTTGCTGGGAGTAATGTAACCTTCAACAGTGAATTAGCTTTTGTTTATGAAAAAGCTCTGTTTATGTTAGTGAGAAAAAATGAGCCTTTACAATTAGTTCGCGATGTTCCTGAGAAAGAAAAAGGGATTGGTTTCTTACTCGGAAAAATTAATGGAATCCTATTAATTTTAGCGAGTTGGATAGACTAGAGTCGCTTAAATTAATATAATTCTATTAATTGCGAGTTGGATTGGCTAGAGTTTTCTTATATCTTCTTGAGCGAGTGGAGCGTAGCGTAGCGATCGGAAACGCATATCATGTATTGCTTAATAAATGTAAAAGATCCAAAAAAGAGAGAGAGAAAAGGAATAAAATATGTTTGTTTACAAATATCGTTGTTTGTTATCCTTCATAACCTGCAAAACATTCAACTTTAATGCTTAATAACTTTTTTCATAGTTGAGAGAATTGATTTTGATCATATTAACCTTTTTATTAATAAATATTACTTGCCATTATCTAATATGAATTATAACCGTAGATAACGAGTCAAGTAGTAAAAGATAACCAGCAAAGAACCTGTAAGCTAATCAGTAAGCTTATCAGCGAGTACGAGTAACTGTTATAAATCAATTAACTAAATAAATACTTCAAAAGTAACTGGATGTAGTCTTCGCAAAAAGAATTTTCTTTCATCTCGACAACGAAATAACCAAAAAAGAATAATCACACAAGATGAAGTAATGAGAGAGGGTAGGTGACCTGCGCACTAGAGTCCTTTTGAAGGAACCAATCACAGTCAGGCCCACATCGCGGCTTCCCTCCTCACTGCGAGGAGAAAACAAAATATTTGTTCTTCCCCGCGGTCACTGCGCGAGTGCGAGAATAGCATCGGAAGTAAGGATCCTCACTATGAACACTCCCACCTTAATACGTGTGTTTGTTTTACATCGGGGCAGCGCTCATCGGAGTAGCTATCGTAGCATCGCAGAATGAATCCTCACCATGAACGTACCCTTAGTCTTTATATCTCTGCCTCCTTTGGTAACATGTATTATTCTGTTGCTTAGCATATATCTTACCCATTCAGCAACACATCTTCCTGCCTCAAAATCCCCCAGAGCAGTAGTAACTACATCAATTGATGTAGAATCAACTGCTCCTTCAATATCCAGAAATGCCTCTATGGCTATTTTCTTATTGAGTAGAGTACTCAATGTTGCTTACCACAGTGTGTAGTGCTGATTCATATGATTTACCTCTCTGGTAAGCATGTTGGTACCTCAGGTTAATAATTCAATGAATTGTTACTACTATATACCTATTCAGTATCTTCTCTATTGCCCTCAACAGAAATGAAGATAAGCATATTGGTCTGAAACCTTTCGCATCCTCATAAGTTTTCCTGGTTTTGGTATAAGCACGACCTTCACCTCATTAAATCTGCAAGGGACACATCCACAGGCCAGACTACCTTGGAATAACTTCATTGTGGCCCAATTAAGTTTTCCTTTCTGTAGTAACAGTGAGTATATTCCATCACATCCAGGTGCCTTAGGGTGCACCAACATTGGATCCGATCCGATCCAATAACCCCCGACCAGTTGGAAGGAAAACAAACATATACATCTCAATGCAGATGCCTACATTGATCCCGACCCACTCGGATGACTCCCGATGCACAACTATGTCTGCTTCCAGACTGATATTGAACGTCTGACGCTTCACATAATGAGTGATAGAGTTGACAACAAATTATTAATAGAGCTGGCGAGGAATGAGCCTTGCCTGTGGAATCATCAGAATAATTCCTATCACCACTGAGGCATTAAATGTATTTTTTAACACATTCATTTATTTTTTTGTTTCTATTCGCGGCCAATAGGGAATATTCAGAAGCTTCCCGATGCTTGCGAGGATCGCAAGGCAGGATGGATATGGAAGCACCAGTGTCCACAAGGAACCTGAGTCCTGTCCGTTTGTAAAGTATGAACAGGCGGCGTTGTGGGTGGGCTTCAACGGCTGCCGCTTGATCTGTTGGCCTCTCTAAAAATCCTCCTTCTCCTAAGATTTCCAGTCGCAAGGCGATGTGCATTTCCTGGCCCTGCTCCTGAATTTCCTGTGGAAAAAGCAAAATTTCCAGCCTGGGTACTTTGAGCGACCACGCTCCCGAGAAGAGTCCCGTCGACTTCCACTAGTAGATCTTGTTCGCCGCCGAAGATCAGCTACCTCAGCGCGAAGACGCCTCAGGTCCTCCATGATGGCTGCGTTTGTGATGGGATCACCTGATGTCGATGCTACTGGTGTTGAGACTGCGTAGACTTCTGGTCGCTCTACCTCCATTATTTTGTCCACGACTGAAGTTAGTGTGTCCACATCTTCCTGTTTAGTGGCCGCTAAAATTTCCTGCACATGGAAGATTTCGGCGCCACAGTGTTAACACCACGTCCTGGCTGATTGTAGATCCTGCTAACTGTAGCATCTGGCGGTATAGCTGCGATGGACGTTGACTCCCTAGCTATGTGTCCTGCAGAAGCTTCTTAATCCGCTGCGCCTTGGACTCACCATAAATTGTCATCAGCCGCTCACGCAACTGCTTATACAGATCTTCGTAGTTACCGGTGAGTAGGTCCGCCACCTGCATCAAGACGTCAAGCTCAAGACCAGCCACGACGGCTTGAAATTTAATTTGTGAAGACGTCACTCTAGATGTAGCAAAAACTGCGTCTGCTTGCAAGAACCATAGCATGGGATTTGATATATAAAAGCCGGGTAGACGCGACATGGGGCCGGCGAAGGCAGATATGTCTGGCTTGAATTGCTCCTGCTCATCTGGAATGCTGAAAATTTATTTAAAAAAAAACAAACCAAAAAAAAAAAAACAATAAACATTATCGGGATCACCACTTGTTGGGGTTTATTAATTGTCTGTATATTGGTCAGAAGGTCCCAACAAACAATAAATAAATAATAGCCATGTTCATAAAATAATAAATAAAATAATAAATAAAATAAAAACTTTATTCCTGTTGAATAAATAAAATAATAAAACTTAACTGTAATCAATAAATAAAATTATAAGAAGACTGTCAATAAATTAAATAAATAATTGATAATTAATAAATAAGTGTTCATGAATTAGAAGAGTTCAGCAGTAGGGTATGACGTCACTGGGGTGATGTGCAGATCTCCATGCGGAGAGTTGGCAGCCGGGAGCTTGGATCTCACTGGTACTGCTTGTACCGAGTAAGGTAACTTAGGGTTATCACAAGCTGCTTAGAATCTAGTAAAATGTTCAGTACTTGCGGGAAATGAAATCCCAGTGCACCGAGATGTTGAGCCGGTTTCAGAGGTTTTCTAGGAGCAGGTTGTACAACAAAAAATGCTAGGGGACGACACTTGGCTTGAACTGCTGAGATGCCGAAACCTCCGGTTATCTGCTCACTATCTCGACACTAACTCACAAACGGTAAAAACTATTCCCGCAGGAAAGCTCCATTAAAACTTTAGCGGGCTTTTCTAAAAATATAATTTGAAAATAAGCTCCGCTACAAATTTATGTAATAAACGTTTATTTCTAATAGACTTCCCATTTTTTAAATATGTAAACTGCTTTATAATAGCTGATTGCAATTCATCTTTAGGCAATGGGCTGGGTGAATAAAAACAAGTAGGACGAGTAAATACTACTGGAGTCTCAAAAAACAAGTAAACACTTAAATTGAAGTGAATAAAACAAGTATTTACAATTACTTGCAAGTAAATACTTGTACAGCAAGTATATACTAAGTAAACGCCTAAATTGGTGTGAATAAGTGAAAGTAAATACTTCCGTGGCGAGTAAATACTTGTAGATTTGCAAATTCACCTGACCCCAGACTTACCAGTCTGTACTTGCATTTCGAGATGGCTGCATAGTTAAGGAAACAATCTACAATTACGTATTCAGGGGTTTTGGTGGTCGCTGATTACGAATTCGTTATCAGAATTTTAAAAAATCAAAATGGCGGATCTAATATGGCGTCTTTTTATACGAAAAAACGTGAAAAAAATGAAAAAAATTAGCAATTGGTCTAAAACTTATTGTTTTGTGGTTATTAGGGTCTGTGATTACAAATTTATCGAAAATGAAAAAAATCAAAATTGGGGAATGCAATATGGCGACATGCTATACGAAAAAAACTTGTTAAAAATGAAATAAAAATTTATCCATTAACCTTAAACTTACTTTTTTGTGATTATTAGGGCCTGTGATTACAAATTTATCAAAAATTCCAACTCAATGATGAAAAAACCCTAATTAAAAAAAAAAAACTTTTTTTATAGAAACTTTACTTTTTACTTATGGCACACATAGGCATTCCGTCCCACTGTGCTGCGTGGTGTCAAACATTACAGAAACCGGCGAAATATAAGTCCCGATCTATCTAACAAGAGACTAGTACGGTTCGAGAGCCAAAGTGTCAATTTTATTAGAAGCTACTTTCTCGATGAAAACACGAGGTGGATTGTTAGCGGCAAGAAAAAAATGGAACTTTTTCTCAAATGTCAGTGATTCAGGATATCAAAGTGAACTGATCGGCTAAACATGCCCATGCCATTTCTTTAGCCGATGTAATTTTCGGCAACATTGGTTTATTTAATACATTACAGTCTTTCAATAACGCTACAAAAAAAGCCCTACTGTCACAACCAGCAATCGTATCGCTTTCATTCATAGCTGCAAAATGACAAACACAATCAGGCACAACTGCTGACTACTCAGAGAAAAAAAGGATATGAGTTCGAGATGGCAAGAAGTTAAAACAGAACTTAAAGGATAATAGGATAAAATGAACGGAAAGGCACAACAGGAAAGATGTGTAGCCATGGGCCGCTACGAGTATTTACTTGCATTTCTAGTGAACTCGTTTGACTCGCGAGTAAATACTTGCAAGTATACTCTCGAAATGGCAAGTAAACGGTCACGAGTAAACTCTTCACTTTATTCACATCAGTTTACTTGCTCTATAAATACTTGTCACACTTTACTTGTTAGTAAATACTCATCCTACTCGATTTTATTCACCCGGCCCAATATGTTTTTTCATTTCAAGTAATTATTCTTAAGTAATGATTTTCTTCATATTAGTAATGTATACTTACTTCTGATTAGGTACTAATTGATAATTATAATTAATAAGATACCTTTAATGAAATCAGAGACTATTATTTATATTAGAAAAAATATGAATAATAATGTTTATCTTACCTTAATATACCAGTTAATTTTTCTTTGGGACAAATAAAGTTTCAGAAGTATGATTGGCTTCTCAACTTATATTTTATACCTTCAACAAGGTAATTGAAGGTTTCTATGCTCATTCGGTGGTATTCTTTAAATTTATCAGTGAGATTTCACAAAGGGGTTGGATTGAAAAAATCTCAAACAGATGTATAGAAATGGAATCATGCATCCCAGCCTTCTTTCTATGTCTCTTAAGGAGGACATTGTTTTCTAAGAAAAATCAGCATAAACATTTGTTGTCAAAATCATTCATCTTTACTGCACTATGAGTTCACTACTACGAGCTGTGACTAGATCACATTGGTTGAGGTCGAGACCAATGTAGGAAATCACGTTGGATGATGTCGGGTAGCCAAAATCAGATCGGAACAGATCAGGTAAAACTCCGGACAAAAAAAAAATACATCCTCCTTTTTGATTGATTTTATTTGGATCTAACACTGGTTAATTTTGTCGTGCCCGACCCAGAAATCCATAATCCCTAGCTCCCTCGTCACAAAGAGTTAATTCCCCGACAACTAGTGGTGAAAGAAATAGCAAAAGGCTCTAATGAGGGAACAGATGAGAAGACCGGAAAAAGTACATCAAGAGATCTTCCAGATTGTTAATAATAACAACCGGAGGGTCTCCCCGTGGTCTAATGGCTAACGCCTTGGATTCTCGTGCGGAAATTGGTAGGTTCGAATCCCACCTGCAGCAGGAATTTTCTCATCTCACGGCTCATTGAGAAAATTCCCCACTGCACCATGGATGTTGGTGGAAATGGCCCAGACGTTGCACCGTAAAAAAACAACCGGATGGCCATCATTGCAATGACACTTCATCTTGCCAATCAATACATGTAAATGATCAATGCTTCTCTAGAAACCTCCAAAGAATAATAAATAATTCATTTATTTTGTAATCATACATTTATAAAAGCAATGTAAAACATTGAAATTATTACTTGAATTCTTCGTGCTTCTTCTGAAAACCATTCAAGAAATGAGTTTCCATAAGCCACTTCACCTAAAGCTTCAGCATATGGTTTTCCAGATTCATGGCTTAAGATTTTGGCAATGTCTGCTGCACTTTCGCTAACCAAATTAAACCATTTCCGAAGTAAAATTCCTCGTTCCTGGAAAAATATTATAAATAAATCAATTGTATTGATATTCTAAGGGTCAATCCATAAAACAGATAATTAATAGACAGTTTCTTGTGTGGCTGAGTAAATAGCATATTGGAACATGACACCGAGCTCCCCAATTCATCTTGCATGTTGCAGGGAAAAGAAATATATCTGGATGCAGTCAAGCTATATTTTCATTCCATAATTCAGAAGCGAGAATAGCTGTAGGAAAGGGCAGATAAAATTATATAACAATTAAATGACATTTTACTCAAATTTAGGATTAATCAAATAGGGGGAAGGAGACAAAAATCCATTTTTTGTTTTTAAAGAAAAGAATAGGTAAGTTGAAGGTGAGGGTGAGACGAAGGATCTATGGATTATTGAAGTAACTGGCAGGAGTTACACGACAGGCATCTATATAAAATAAAAGCCCATCATGCAGGAGCTGCAAAACTAAGCACTTTCCTCAGGATTTGGGGACTGTAGACTGCATTCCTGAATAATTTGCTTAACCCTTTAACAGGCACATTTCGCTAGTTATGTTGGAATTTTTTAAATTTATATTTGGGAGTCTGGGGGGCATCCATTTACTAAATATCAACCCAGGATGTTAAAAAAAAAAATTGTATCCATAAATACGGGGTCGGCCGCTTGAGCGGCCCTTGCCCATTCCAGGCATCTGTAATCCCCGATATGCAATGCCCGCGATACGTCGTAAAGCCGATTCCAAGTCGCAAAGATCCCGAAAATGAAAATGGTTTATTCGATGGCGTTACCCTAAGATTGGCAGGCTTTAAAAAAAAAAAAAACAAAAAAAAAATATAATAATAGTATAATGCTAGCCCACAATATCATTTAAGACAGAATTGAGAAAAACATTTCATTAGCAATGCCAAAAAAAGTATTTTTTCCTTCCAGTCTCACGAGAGTAAGCTACTTATGAGACAAATCAATGAATAACATGTAAGCGAAATACTCATTTCAATTAAAATCAATTAATTCCTAATCTAGAATGTATTACATACTTTGAAACGATTTCGGGATAAGATGAGTGAGCCAGAGAGCCAATAATGCACGGCCAACACTGACACAAGACGACTGTGGGAATGGGCAAGGACCCATAAATTTTTAAATAATTTCCTTGCAGAGTTTTGTGTATGCTTAGTACTAAACTACTTAATAAATACACGAAAAATTCACCTTTTTGTCTGAGGCACAAAGGGGATTCAGCACCTCTAGCGGGAGACGTGAGAAGTAATATCAAGACAGAGGCACTCCCAGCAGCAGCTTTGCCAACTTACATTTTACAGGAAAGTTCTACATAGTACAATTCATTACAACATAGTACAATTACAAGTCATTCTAACATAGTACAAAGTAAACTAATCTTCCGATAGACTAATTTAGTTCATTTTTACAACAGTTCTTTCTAATTAGATAACCAAGAAGTATTCCGAGTTTTGTTACAACACAACAGAAATTACGAAAGGTAAGAGAAAATTAGTAATTTTGCTCCGGAGTAAACCCCCCTCCTAATGTAAGAATTTAGTTTATTTTTACAACGTACTTTTCTCTTTAGATCACCACAACGAATACCGAGTTTCGTTGAAATATAAGAAGAACTACGGCAGGCCAATGGTCAAATTAGTGTTTTGGGTCCGGGGGAAACCCCCCTTCCTGGTGGACCGATTTTGGTAGTTAATGAACTCATTCAATCGTTTCCCAAGTGAATGCTATATTCCAAGTTTCGTAATGAAAAAACAAATACCCTTCCAGTTATCGTGTTAACAGGTATATATATATATATATATATATTGTAATGATATTTTACATTACATATTTAAAAGTTTTAAAATTAACACAGAAAATTCTGAAAATCCAAAAAGCTCATTGATATGTTAAATTCATTGGGATGAACAAATATTATTTGTTATATTTGTCTAGCAGTCTATACAGTTAGCATTGGATACCGGTAGGACGCTCCCGCCAAGAAACAACGCCATTCCGAATGCAGCTCTAGTTCAGTCTGTTACAAGAGTCGGTTACAAGCAGTTTAGTGTAATGGAAGATACAGACACATAAAGTTGAAATCTGTTAAAGGAAGCGTCAGTCTCATGTCTCATCTCTATAGTTCAGTTTACAAGAAGATACAGTCTCATAAGTGCAGTTCAGTGAAAAGAAGATACAGTTTTAAAGAAGATCCTGTCCTATGCAGTTAATACCAAGCTTGCTTTATATCACGTAATGCTTGTTTATCTAAGCCTGGATATAACTTATCTATGAGTTTTTTTTTTCTTTTGTTTTGGTTTTTTATTATTTAAAATTATCTTTGTTTTACTTTACTGGACTCGAACCCGACCCCTGAGATAAAGAGTTTTTAAATTTAAATATTTTACCTTTTGTCGACCCAATGTGGCGCAATTCTCTAATTCAAATATTTTAATTAATTCATTTTAGTGTAATTATAACATTTTGGCACATCAACGTGTGGCTATATTTTTTATATTATAATAATATATATATATATATATATATATATATATATATATATATACAGTGGAACATGGATAATTCGAACTTCGATAATTCAAAATCTTCGTTAATTCGAATATTTCTCTCGGCCCCTAGAATTTAGGGCATAAACAATGTAAAAAAAATGTGGTTAATTCGAATAAAATTTTGGATAATTCGAATTTTTTACAAGCCTGTGCCTCCAATGGTAAGTGGACAGTGAGGCGGTCGATCTTAAATCTTATAAAAATATTCTGCCCTCGGGTAAGGCGGATTGTAAGATACGGATGTAGAGGTTCCGGGACAAAAAGCGCGGCAGTCTCATAGTCTAGTTCTTGGACTCTAGGAGTTTTGCAAAGTGGTGGGTCACGCTTCCTCCCTTCCAAGCGTTGTTCTAGTTACATCCTGTCGTTTTATCCTGGAATTCCCACCCACCATCCTTCCCATCTTCATTTCTTATTCAGTTATAAATCAGTCAGTGCCTAGATCTGTTGTATTGTTTGTGCCTTGAATTTCTGGCGTACAGTGTGGTACAGTGAGTTGTTGATTTAAGATGTCAAAGCCTAGAAGTTATAAAACTAATAACGTTGTCAGAGAAAATAGCTGCGATTAAAGAAGGTGAAAAAGGAAAAAAAAAAAATCTGATATTGCCAAGGACTTTGGAATTCCTCCGAACACTTTTTATTTAACTGAAAAATAAAGAAAACATTTTTGGCCTTGAAAATGACTTTTTTTTCAAAACTAGAGACTTGTATTTTTACTTTTTTGATAAATGATTTAATACTTATGTATGTAATTATCAATTCATGAAATATTTGTTTTTCTAAAAACAAAATGTATTTTATTTTTAACTAAAAAATGTGAAAATATGAATCGATTTTTTAGCCCTTTATTATCAAAAAATTTTGTAATTCGAATTTTGGATAATTCGAACTTTTTTATCGGCCCCTAGGGGTTCGAATTATCCAAGTTCTACTGTGTGTGTGTGTGTGTGTGTGTGTGTGTGTGTGTGTGTGTGTGTGTGTATATATCCAGGCGCACGGTAGAGCGCCAGGCCAAGTTCTGGCCTAAGCACACTGTGTGTATATTATTCGAGTTCTTAGAGCCGATTTTCGCCCTCTCATAACTTTTAACCAGGTAAAGATAAACTTATGAAATTTTACACAGATATTATTCTAATAGATATAAGTAAAACTGGAAAGTTTCATAATTCTATATGGAATAGTTTCTAAGATATAAGCGATGGAAAATCGGATTTTATAGGACTCCCTCATTCAATCATCAAAATTAATTATTAGGCACGTCCCAAGAAGCTAGAAACTTGAAATTTTGCAGGATGATAAGACATTAGGGCGTTATCAAAGGAAAAAATCAAAAAATCCTGAAACGTTGTGTTTGAATCTGCTTTCGGGAGGGGGGGGGTGCCATTTTTGTACTTCCTTCGGAAACCTATCACTCGTTCTGAAACCCAGGGGGGGGGGGTATCAAATGAATCATCTCGGTATGGAGGATGTATATTTGATGCTTTAAGAAACATTTCGACGCATATATGCTAGGTCAAAATCACCAATCAGCTGTCAGTCTAAATGTTTCTTCCTTGTACAAATCCACACTGTTGGACCGATTTTGACCAAACATGGTACACAGGTAGGTCTTGATACGGAGAGTGTCATAGGCTAGGTCAAATTTGTTTAGGACACAGTTCAGAGGTCACAGGTTCCAAACTGTGAACCTGAACAGTTACAGATTTACGTTATTACATTTTAATATGACTTATTTGGTTTCTACTTTATTTTTGCTTTTCTAGTTGCAGAAGGAAGGTGTAGCATGGCAAGCCAGGTACAGCTAGTAAAGCCATAAAAAATAAAATACCGAGACAATAAAAAGTAGATAGAATAATAAAACATAGTTTACGTCCCTGCGTCATTCTCCTCAAGCCAAAAATCGACGGTGCCAACTCAAAATTCACTTACAAAAAGTACTAATATCCCCCCAAAAAACTAACATTGAAAAAAAGGCCAAATTCCAGACCTCTCCCACAAACAGTTTTCCTATGAAAGTTTTCATCGGGTTTGTATGAACTCTATGTAAGTTAAAGCGGCCATGGCCGTATGTAAGTTAGCAAAAACTGGCCAAGTTGGAATTGCACAAATAAGTGAAAGGATATCATTAGCTTCTTGACAAGGTATTAAGAGCCTAAAACTTGGCCCAATACTGTGATATCATAACTTTCATAGGCAAATTTTTTGGGAGAGGCCTGGAACTTGGCCTTTTTTTTCAACATTAGTTTTTTGGGGGGGATAAATTTTAATGGGGGTCATTTTTGGTGTCTACTAGGTAGGATCGATAAAGATTTGAAGACATTTTTCAAAAATTCCGTCTTTAGTGCTAGCTACTTTCCTTCGGATGAAAGTACTAAAAGTAAAATGAGGAATAAGGAGGAAACTTCTCCTATGTCACAAATACAATAAATGAGGTATATAATAATACAACATATTAGGTAACTAACATTAAGTTGTGTTAAGGCCTATTATAATTTGTAGTTTCCTCCTTATTTTTGATTTTATATAGATGCCTGATGATGAACCCAACCAGGTTCGAAACGTCGCAAATATAAGTTAATGTTTTAAACGATTTCGGGGAACAACTCCTGCCAGTTACTTAAGAAAAGAATGTCTTCTCTTTTTTACCTTTAATTTTTAATGTAAAATATTTTGGTTACCATTTTAATATACATAATATTATGAGATGTTATGACTGTACTTTTAAGGAATCAAACTATGCAACAATAGGAAATATGCCTATAATGGAAGGGAAGTAGTGTCCCAGCTATAGCCCATGACACAGTGTTGTATAAAGCTCTGTAAAACAAGTGTTTTTAAAGTGGATTGAGGTGTTCCCTGTGAATGAAAAGTGGCACAGTGGTAGCTGTTCCACTGGTGAACATTATTCCGAAATTTGAAGAAATTTCACTCACTAGATCACCACAAAATAAGTGAGTAAAATCATTCACTTTTCACTTTGTGTAGGCCTTTACCCTAGCTGAGGCTAGTGGTGGGGGTGCTCCTGCACTCGCCTGATAGAGTGGCTGTCTTCGCCCCTTCAGAAATTTAAATACTAGTGCCTGCGCTACTAGTAGATACTTCGTCAGCCTCCTTGGCTCAGTGGCAGCATTCAATTCTACGGACTGAATTAACTGGAGTTCGCAGCTCGCCAGGGACAATTATTATTTTTTTTATTTATTTTTTTTATGTTATTTTTTTTTATTAATAAAAAAAAAAAAAAAAAACCTCACGATGTCATCAATTGAGACTAGTGAACAACATATGACCGTGATCGAGTCTACTTCAACTCACGATTCCGAAAACATCGCCACAGGTAGACGTAAAAGACTACGCAAGAGAACGACTGATGTTTTAACACCCCCCAAAATAAAGCAAAAGAAGTCTTCTGTCAATCAATACAACTCTGCAACCCACCCACGGAGCTCAGAACAGAACAAAGCAAGCCAGGATTCATCACGCAATCCCTTGAAACCGCCTAACATTTATCTCCGGAAGGTAACCGACTTCAAAAAGTTCTGCATCACCCTAACAGAAATCGTTGGAGAAAACAAGTTTGAATGTCGTGCAAGGTTTAACGACATCGTTATAAAGCCCACCGACAGCGATGTATACAGAACTATCATCCGGCACCTGGAAAGTAAGGAAGCAGACTTTCACTGCTACCAGTTACCCGAAGATAAATCCAACAGGGTGGTTATCCGCCACCTCCACCACTCTACTCCACCGGCTGACATCATTAGCGAACTGGTCAAGAAAGGATACTCCGTCAAAAGGGCTCACAACGTACGGCATCCAGTAACAAAGGCACAGTTACCTCTCATCTTCGTCGACTTGGAGAAGAACGAAAAAAGCAAGGAGATTTTTCGCGAACAGTTTTTACTGCACACAAAAATCAAAGTGGAGGAAACACGACGCCGGGGTGACGTAATACAGTGCCAAAACTGCCAGTAATTTAATCACACACGCTCATACTGTCACCACACCTCAAAATGCGTCAAATGCGGCTCCGAACATTCCTCTAAGGACTGCCCCAAGCCACTTGACGTTCCTCCGAGCTGTGCGAACTGCAGCGAAAATCACACCACCAGCTACAAAGGGTGCAAAGTGTACAAAGCACTTAAAACAATAAGAGTGCAAAGGCAGAGAAAGCAATACACAGAAGCCGAGAAGACATCACCACCCCGCAGATCATCCCACTTCCCACCTCTACCACCTGCTCCAGCTCCAAAGGACTTTGCTCTTCGCCGGCCGAACGTGACTTATTCCTCCTTACTAACGTCACTCCAGAAGAAGAAGCCTCCTGTCCCTACGCCAGTTCCGAAAAATGTAGCAAAACCACAAGAACCACCTTCCGTTCCTACCTCTTCAACTACTCCTTCCCAACCCCAAAACCTGCCTACCTTCCCAACTCCTCGCATACCGTCTAATCAAATTCCTCAGCATCATGCTCAAGATCCTATGAACCTTTTCTCCTCCTTCCTAAACAAACTTGAAACCCTCCTTACTCCTCTAATAAACCTAATGACCACCCTTATAGCTCACTTCCTTCCCAAATCTCAAAATGCAACGCTTCCATAATCCCCATCTCTCCATCGTTTTGTGGAATGCCAACGGACTTACAACAAGAAGACAAGAACTGACACTTTTACTAACTGACAAAAACATCGACATCACCCTTATAACTGAGAGACACTTGAAAAAATCCATGTCCTTCGGTGTTAAGGGGTACTCCTGTTATCAAACCAACCATCCATCTCTGGCTCAGCATGGGACTCTAATTCTTATCAAGAACCAGATCAAACACCATCAAGAGTCCAGCATCGCATCAGCAAGCCTGCAGGTAACATCCATATCCCTTTCCCTTTCTCCCTTCGATATCATACTGTCCGCAGAGTATTGTTCTCCCAACCACACCATTTACCATCCTGAATTCCTCTCAATATTCCAATCCTTTGGTCCCCGCTTCCTCACCGGGGGTGATTTTAATGCGAAACACCCCATGTGGGGAAGCCGTCCAGCTAACTCCCGTGGCAGAATCCTTTACGATATCCTTAACTCCCAAAATTATCGCCCAATATCTCCCAACACGCCAACATACTGGCCAACTGACACATCCCGCAGCCCTGACCTAGTCGATTTCTTCATCTCGTCTGCCTTGGGAGGTATAGCGACTTCTGTTGATTCGCTCCTCGACCTATCGTCGGACCATTCTGCGATCCTTCTAACCCTCTTCTCCTCCCCTGTACCCCGTCCTTTACAACCAACCCTTACACCCGGTCCCATCAACTGGCAATCATTTCAGCTCAACCTAGAGCGCTCCATAGACCTAACCGTTTCCCTAAAAACCCCATCAGACCTAGACAAAGCCACTGAAACGTTTACTAAAGACATTCAGGACAGTACCCGCAATTCATGCCGACCAAGAACAAGTTTCCCTCCTCCACCCAAAATACAACTCCCAAACCACATCCAAGAACTCCTTGCAGCCAAGCGACGAGCCAGGGCTTTATGGCAATGATCCCGTTATCCCTCGGACAGAAACGAATACAACAGACTGACATGCCAACTGAAATCTTCCCTATCCCAATTCCGCTCAGAATCCTTTAACGAATACCTTTCATCCCTCTCTAGACAAGACTGTTCTTTGTGGACAGTCACTCGTAAAATCCTAAAGTTCCACTCAATCCCTTCCCCTCTCAAACACAACGATGGGACCTGGGCCAGAAGTGATGAAGAAAAGGCGCTCCTCCTCTCCACACACCTAACCACAGTATTTTCCCCTAATCCTCAAATGTGCCCTTCCCATGATGCAGATATCGAAGATTACCTGAATTCTCCTTTACCTTTGCCCTTCCCTCCCAAAGTTTTCCATCCATCCGAAGTTAAATACATCATCAAACACCTTCCTAGGAAATCTCCCGGTTATGATCTTATCACCTCCACAATACTCAAAAACCTCCCCCGGAAGGCCATTATATTCCTTACTTACCTGTATAACTCAATCCTAAGAACAACCCATTTCCCGAATCCATGGAAACACTCAGTCGTCATCGTTATCCCCAAACCCTTCAAACCTCCAGATTGCCCTTCTTCCTATCGGCCCATCAGCCTTCTCCCATTAATGTCCAAAATATTCGAAAAACTCCTGTACAAAAGAATCCTCCCTCTCATAGAATCCTCGAATACAATTCCCAACCATCAATTTGGTTTCCGCTTCCAGCATTCCACCATACAACAGTGCTTACGAGTCGTAGACTCAATTTCCTCCTCGCTTCAACGTAAGAGTTTTTGCACGAGTGCCTTTCTCGACGTTGCTCAAGCATTCGATCGGGTTTAGCACCCGGGATTACTTTACAAAGTAAAGCTTATACTTCCACACACCTATTTCCTTATCCTCAAATCCTACCTGTCAAACAGATCCTTCCAAGTCAAATATGGTACAACTCTTTCCCCGACCTGCCCCATAAATGCTGGAGTCCCTCAAGGGAGTATTATCGGTCCCCTCTTTTTCATTCTTTACACTGCGGATATTCCCACACACCCCCAAACCCTACTAACAACCTAGGCAGATGATACTGCCATCCTATCAACTTCCCCTGATCCCTCAGTAGCATCCCAACACCTGCAGGAACATCTTACCGCCATACAACATTAGAGTGAAATGTGGAGAGTAAAAATCAACCCGGAAAAATGTAAGCAGGTTACATTCTCTTTCAACCGGAGATCATGCCCTTCTGTACATCTCAAAAACACTCCACTACCAGTATCCAGCGAGGTTCGATATCTAGGATTATACCTTGACAGCCGACTGACATGGAACCCTCACACGAGACTGAAAAGACAAGAACTGAACACAAGATACGGACTACTTAGATGACTCCTTGGACCCTCATCTAAATCATCAATACAGAACAAACTAACAATATACAAAACAATCATTCGACCAATATGGACATACGGACTTGAACTCTGGGGATCTGCAAAGCCATCCAACATCAACAGAATACAGGCATTCCAGTCAAAAGTGCTCCGTACAATTGTGAATGCCCCTTTCTACGTCTCAAACAAAACCCTTCACAATGGCCTTAACATTCCATTTGTCCTTGACCTTGCTAAAACCCGTTTCCAAATGTTCCACTCCAAATTGTCCTACCATCCTAATCCCGAAGGTCAATCCTTATCATCCCAATCCCATCCAGACAATCCTCCCAGGCGGCTCAAGAGACAGTGGCCCCGAGACAAGTTACTTACCTGATGTTATCGTGACCATCAAAATATTTACTGCGTCATCTGTGGACGTGCCAACAGTGGTTGTTTCCTTCCATATTTTGTATTTTTTTTATTTTATTTTACTTTTACCATTTTTGTCAACTTGTACATAATATCTGCATCATCAAACTTGATCATTGTACTGTTTATAATTTGTACAGATTTCAAATAAATAAATAAAAAAAAAATTATGGAAGGGAAGTTGATAAAAGGCATGATGACTTTTCAGTTCAATGGAAGCCTGCTTGCACTACGGAGTTGGTCAAAAATTAATTGCAGAGATGATTGACAATTGAAAATTTAATTGCAATAACTCGCAATTACGATTCAAAATTTAATTGTAATTGCTAATTACCATTAATTACAAAACTCACAATTAACAAATGGTTAATTGTAATTGCGGATTCTAGCGATTAACAATTGATTAATTGTAATTGCAACATCCATAATTATGATTAATCAATTGTTAATTGTTTCTAAAATTAAATTCTGCAATTAACTTCTGGGTATATAACAAAAAATGTATACAAATTAGCACTAGATAACACTTTCCTTCCTTCTTATTTCCTTTACAATTCTGGTCCAATTTCTGCTCACAGTAGGGTGCAGGAAGCCCTGGCGGCGAATATACTGTTTTACAAGTAATTATTAGAGACCAGATCGATCCGGAAGTGCCCCAGGGATGAATGTAATTGTACAGAAGTAATTATGTTATACCGGAAGTGAGCAATAAGTGAACCGGAAGTGCCCTGAATTGTTCCAGATCCACCTGGATGTGACTCAGGGGTGAATGTAGTGACCCAAAAGTTAGTATGAGAGACCGGAAGTGAGCCAGAACTACTCAGGAGTCACCTATATTCACACGTAAGAGACCCAGGAATGAATTTAGTGCCCAAAAAGTGATTACTAGAGACCAGAAGATACCGAGACCTCCCTCTGCAATTGGCCCCGGGATGAATATAGTATCGCACAAGTAATTATCGGACAACGGAAGTGTGCCTGATGTGACCCAGTTCGTCCTGAGTGTGTCCCAGAAGTGATTGCATGGGGCTGGAAATGAACCTGAAGTGACAAGAAGTAACCCAGATAAAGAAGGGGATAGATTGTGCCAGTGTCCATGAGTGACCGGAAGGTAGCCAGAACAAACCGGAGTAACACAGTTTAGACTAGGAGTGAACCAGGTGTGATTGGACGTTAACAAGAGTGATCACTACATAAATCTGATTGAAGCCACTGAGAGAAAGACAACTCAAATGAAAAGGTGAGTCGCATGTTCGGATCACAAGAAGAGAAAAGAAACTAGGTACATTTGCAAGAAATGGCCCAGCTGGGGAAAGGTTCTCCTTCCCAAGTTGAGGCAGATAATTTGAAATTAAAATCATTGATTATTAAGAGCTAAGAATAAACAAACATTGATATGGAGCGAGCTTATTATAATAAACTTAAATAAAATTTGGTAAATCCAATTACACTTTTTAAGGCAATTGAACGAAAGATAAGAGAAATGAGCTAAAAATATTGTTCAGCCGATACTTTCATACAAGGAGTATTTTTTTTTTTTTTTTTTTATTATATTGTATTTTTTTCATTATATTGTTTTCTTCTAAAAGAGAAGGACAAATATAAAATAAGAGAACATTAAGTAGTAAGATTATAAAGTAATATCACAAGAAAATGAGTGAATAAGAAAGAAGAAAAAAGGTTTTTGGTCACAGATCTTAAAGTAAACTAAATGTCCATTTATAACACTGGAAGAGACATTAATGAGTTCAACAAATATTGCTAAATGATTTGAAATGGTAAAGGATGTGATTGAACAATTTTAAAGATGATAAAAAGTTTCAATTTGCAACTGTGACTATATTAGTAAATTCCACAAGAGAGTGTTAATGGCCTAGTTGCAGATGTGCCGTCAAAAAGAAAAAAAAGTTCCACAACAGTAAATAACAAAGCAACCAATTTATATAATGTTTAAACTATGAAAGGCTGTTTTCTCCCAATTTTCAACCAACCAACCCAGATTTTTGCAGGCATAGCTATTGTATATTTTCAAAAAGCTAAATTAAAACTCTACATGGGAGTAGAACTTAATTTATTCTAGTGATTTCGTTCCAGTAAGCTGCATTCTAATACATCTCTTTAAAATATTAAATGTGACACCAGATTATACTTCATCGCATTTGGTCAACTTTTCCTAACCTTAAAGCACTCTGGAAACATTAAAACATGGTTAAAAGAAGAAATGAGTTTTTCACTTTTTTATATTATATTTGATATTAAACATAAATTTAAAGCAATTAAGAAATGAAAGAAATAAGACTGGTATGGTAGGTGGGGAGGGTACCAATATTGATAAAGACAGAGAAAGCAGACGTTGACAGAGCTTGAGTCTTCCAGGCCCTCCCACTCCAACCACTGCTTAGCAGTTAAAAGATTAAGGAACTCATATCTTAATCATTCCCCTCATGACCCTACAAATGTTCATTTTTTAATCATAACAATATTGATTTAAGGAAGACAGCATTTCTGTAAATTTATTTTAATTAGCAACCATAGCAGATCTCCACCAGTTTTCCACAATGTATTTCTTCATCTTCCCTCTCAGAAAACAGAAAAATATATGAGGTAGTAAAGATAAAAAGAGAATAAAAATACCTTTGCAGGTGTTGTGCTCCATGTTTTAAAAGCTTTTGATGCAGCATCTATTGCACTAGTAGCATCTTCAGTATTCAAGTTGGGTACTTCAGTTATAACCTTACCAGTTGCTGGATCAAAAACCTTGAAATTATTGCCATTTTTGGACTGAACCCATTTACCATCGATGTAAGCATTATTTTGGAGATTTCGACAACTAGTTGTCTGGATAAGAGGGATAAATCTTGCAAAGCCGGGAGTTTTCTGAAGATAAAATAAATACATAAATTTAGACAATATTTATTGTCATTGGAGAGACAGTTCTATAATAAGACAAAGAAATACCATAACAAAACAAAAGAAATAATCACTGAGGCCATTTAAAAAACATCTTTATATAATTACATCCCCCAACCCACAGCTCCCGTAATGGAATCACAAGGGAACCTTTTCCTTGCATCCTCTTTGTTGTGAATGCAACTTCAGGTGCCAATGAGCAGAGATAAATTAAGATATTAATGGTGTGATTCTGGCAGCAAATAGGAGGTTCTATGGACTTTGTAGCCAACTGAGAGGGAGGATTTTTTGGAAGATTCACAAAAAGTCAGTCATCAATTATGGTTCAGAAACATAGACTATAACAAAGCGAGACTAATTATCCCTCCTTTATTTCGAAAGAAGGGTCTAAGAGACGATATATGGGGGTGTCTTTGATCCGGGAAACTAGAGACGCAGGACAATCATATTTTATAATTTTCCATGGTCACTTAACTACTAACTTTTGTCTTCCTCTCCCCCCCCCCCTCGACATTCATTGCTGACGAAAGCTACCAAACAGTAGCCGAAAAGTCCTTTATACAGATTTTTACAAAAATCGTATTGATTTTTTCCTAGCCGAATTCCACCTATTCCCTGACTGTATATCACCTTGACTGCTAACTATCTACACCTCATTATTCATATATCTTAGTTTTGACAAATTGCTCACTTTTTTCAAGAACATCATATCTCAAAAATCGGCTATTATGAGTTAAGACTATTTTTGGAATGGCTTGAAAGAGTAGCATAAGCCTGCAGTATCATCATATCTTAATAAGGTAAAACTGAAGGAGAGCGTCCTCAGCACCGATTTTTTTCAAATTTTGCACTACAACGTATTTTGATGCACTAAACACGAATCCGTTAAAAAAAAAAAAAAAAAAGTTGCTCTCAACTAGGAAAGAAGTTATTAAGCACTAAAGTTCACTTTTATTGAGGTTAAAGTTGGCGTAAACAGCGTATTTGTAAACAAGCGCATGCGCAGACATCTAAAATTGGGAAACAAAGAACTCTCATTTGAAATGTTGATAAACCATTTATAACCACCATAACATCAGAATTCTATCCTTAACAGCAAGTTGGATTGACTAGAGTTTTGATATCTTCTTGAGCGAGCGTAGCAAGTGGAAATGCATAGCACGCCTGCCCAAAAGTCATTCTAGACATTAATCTTAATATGCATGTTTATTAATACGCTGTTTACGCCAACTTTTATAACCTACAAAACAGTGGACTTTAGTGCTTAATAACTTCTTTCCTTGTTGAGAGCAACTTTTTTTTTAACGGATTCGTGTTTAGTGCATCAAAATACGTTAGAGTGCAAAATTTGAAAAAAAAAAAAATCGGTGCTGAGGACGCTCTCCTTCAGTTTTACCCTTAAATATATAAGATATAGATATTATATCAGTCGAAAAGTGTCGTTTTTACATTACAACATATTTCAGAAGTGTTCTTTTCAAGAATGTCACAAGTCAGTCACTTCCGAATTGTAAAGCGAGAAACGCCTAGAAAATATCAAATCTCTAGTCAATCCAACTCGCAAAAATTAATAGAATTCTATTAATTTTAGCGAGTTGGACGGACTAGAGATTTGATATTTTCTTGAGCGAGCGTAAACGCATAACACGTATGCCCATAATGCGAAATAAAGATAAAATATAAATATGTTATAGAACCACCGGACAAAAAAATCGGTGAGGAGGCCCTTAAACTACACAATTACCATTGATTTTTATAATATTAACCTTTTTATTAATAAATATTGCTTTCTTAAATATATTCTGCTTATTTTCATTTATGCTTTACAAGTCTAAAAGTATTACTTACAAATACAAGTTATCTAATGGTTAGTTAGATATAGTAGTAAAAAAAAAAGTTACTTTTAGTGTAATTGCAGAGATTTTAAATACTTTTCATTTCTATATTAACTTTTCATTACTATATTTATATAACATGGTTCCTACCCTTAGATAAACTGTAAAGAAGTAATAGATAACCTCCAGAGAATCTTCAAGCTAATTAGTAAGTACCAAAATCACTGTTTAAAATCATGACAGATACATTAAAGTAACTGGATGTGCTCTTTGCAAACAGACCCATTTTTTTTTTTATAGTCATAATTAGTGATATATATATTTGGTTACTCCATCATTAGCCAAACAAGCTGGATGGTTTAAAACTATAATAATTGTAAAGAATAAAATCCATATTAAACTTTATCAGTTTATAATAATGAAGTACATGGAACATTACAGAACATATCCCCTTAACCAGTCAGGGAATAATTGGGATTCGGCTAGGAAAAGATCAACGATTTTTGTAATAATATGTATTATGGACGTTTTGGCTACTCTTGGGTAGCCTTTGTCAGCTAAAAACAAAAACACAAATGCTAAATTAATAAACAGAATAGTTAAACCAATAAATGAATATGGTAGATCTACAAATACAAATCACTTATAAGAACATTTGGTAAATGTGAAGATGCGGGGTCTCGGCACCGATCGTTTTGAAATTTTGCACTATAACGTATTTTGATGCACTAAACATGAATCCGTTAAAAAAAAAAACTCGCTCTCCACTAGGAAAGAAGTTACAGTGGGTAACAAAAGTTTTCACACACTCACCAAATTCGTTGAAATATGCTTCCTGTTATTCTCTTTTTAAAAGAAAAAAATGTTTGACGATATCATAATATTTCTATCAATATAATAGACATATTTAGTAATTGAAACAAATAAAATCTGGATAATATATATTTATTTATAATTATTCATTAAATGCCCTTAGCTCAAATATATATAACTGGCGAATAAGGCGGAAGGTCAATAAAATATCGTCACACACTTTTACACTTTTATTTATCTTCCCTACATGTTTCGCAACCTTTTTGGTGCCTCTCTAGAGGAACACACTTAAACATTAAATTCAGCCTCAACCTGAGGAATGGAACCTTCCACTAGCAGGGCCTCGTCTAGACTGGTCATGGACTGAACGAATCCAATATGGTGTCAATTCTTTTCATCTTGCGCTTTTCCAGGCTTCCGCCAAACCAATGTTCACATGTCTGATCCTTTAACTTTATACTTGCTCTCGTCCATGAGAATAACGTCATCCCAGACGTCTAGAAGCTTCTGTCAATATTCTTTATAAAATTGTATTCGGTTAATTTTATTTTTCCAACTTACCTTGGCTTTAGATCCATTTCTCCTCAGTATTTTTCAGATGGCATTGGGCCCAGCTGATGTCCCCAGCTGTATATTCATTGCATTTGTTAATTCTGTGCCTGCCGTTTTGGGATTAGCTTTAACTTTACATACAATTAGCCTCTCAGCAGTCCCTGAGAAAGCTCTTGGCCATCCCGCTCTTGGGTCTTATCGCCCAATCTTTCATCATATTTATAGCGCGAATGATAAACTGGACGGTTGAAAAGGGAATTATGGTCAGTGCACTGATTTTGCGGTATGACTGTCCCAGTTATCTGAGGTAAACCACTCTTAATTGCTGTTCAAAAGAAGTGTTAACTTTGCACCGGGCCATCATAAACCCAAGACACTGCTCAGAACTAACTGGCCTTTAGAAGCAATGACAGATAGGGGAAGGATTAAAAACTAGTTGATTCTTTCATCTCAATGCTCAAGATAAGGGATTAAAAGACGGAATTCCAAACTGTATGAAAACTTTTGCTAGGGTTAAATTGGATCTTTCTTCTTTATAGATACTAAATAAATATATATAACTGGTGAATAAGGCGGAAGGTCAATAAAATATCGTCACACACTTTTACACTTTTATTTATCTTCCCTACATGTTTCGCACCCTTTTTGGTGCCTCTTCAGGGGAACACACTTAAACATTAAATTCAGCCTCAACCTGAGGAATGGAACCTTCCACTAGCAGGGCCTCGTCTAGACTGGTCATGGACTGAACGAATCCAATATGGTGTCAAATAGTCAGCTGATCGATAATCGATCTGTCATAAATTTAAAATTGATTTTAATTTCCAGATGAAATATAGTCCTATAATACCATTTTCTTATTTTTTATCAAATAAATTAATGAAAATATTATTAAGATGGTGTATTTCCGTTTTTTTATTTATCACTTTCTTCCTGTTTTTAATGATGTGTATGTTTTCTTTAATCTTTCTTTTCATTCTATTTCTTTCTTTCCCGAATATTCTGATGTTTTCAAAATTTCAAAAAGGGTGCGAAACGCACGAATATATATATTGATATTTTAAGGGATAATCTAAAAGTTAGTGCTGCTAAACTGATGATAGAAAGAACTCTTGAGTTTTATCAAGACAATGATCCTAAGTATAAAGCAATGCTGTCTCGAGAATGGCTTCAATATAATTGACCTAAGGTGTTGGAAACGCTTCCCTAGAGCACTGACTTGAACCCTGTTGAGCATTTGTGGGCCCACCTTCATCGCCAATTGAAAAAAACACAGTTACTGATCTAAAACTAAATTAAAAGAAGAATGGGCCAATATTTCCTCCGAAGTGACGACCAAGCTGGTAGAATCAATGCCTTGGTGGATGAGAGCAGTACAGAAGAGCAAAGGCCTTCCCACAAAGTTTAAAAATGATTTTCCAAAAAAGTATTAACAATGTTTTTCCAAACTGTATGAAAACTTTTGCTACATATATTCTTGTATTATATTATTTGTTACACTGTTAAATATATATCAATTATGTTTTTGAATTGTTTTGATGAAAATATGGTTTAATAGATTTTACAAGAAATATATTCTTGTCTTTAAATATTAGCATTGATTTGGAAAAGAAAGCTGTATATTTTTCTCAAATTATTTAGGTGTATGAAAACTTTTGCTGTCCACTGTATAAAGCACTAAACTTCACTGTTGTGCGGGCTCTGAAAGCTGACATAAACAACGTATATGCAAACATGCGCATGCACGGAGATGTAAGATTGGCAAACAAAGAACTGTTTATAAACTATTTATTCACAAATCATTATAAATTTGGGCGTCCTCACCTGTCGTAACATGTCGCTTATGGGCATACGTGCTGTGCGTTTCCGCTCGCTCAAGAAGTTATCAAAACTCTAGTCAATCCAACTTGCTAAAATTAATAGAATTCTATTATGTAAGATACAGCTTATTTAATTGCAATTGCTCCCCACATTTTCCACAATTTTTTTATTAATTAATTTAATTTAACGTTATTTTAAACTAAAAAATTTATTATCCTCTCTATTATGAACCAAAATAATGAATTTGTGTAACTTCATTGTTATTAATACTCCTCTAACTATTCTAAATAATTAAATGGTGCAAATTAGAGCATAGGAATTATAAAGGCATTAGCTAATCATAAAGGGATTTCTGTTATATAATATTTGTCAGCAGCGAAACAAAAAATTTAAAGAATGGTTTATTATTTTAAAAAATATCTTTGAATAAATAACTGGAGATAAATTGAAATAAAAAATGGTAAATTTCAATTATACTTCTTTATTACGGACTTTTTCCACACCTGCGCATGCACATGTTGACAATCATAGTAGGTTACATTACCTTTCACAACCCGCACAACAGTAAAATTTAGTGCTTCATAACTTCTTTCCTAGTGGAGAGCGAGTTTTTTTTTTTAACGGATTCGTGTTTAGTGCATCAAAATACGTTATAGTGCAAAATTTCAAAACAATCGGTGCCGAGACCCCGCGTCTTCACATTTACCGAACATTTTGTTGTTAACGCCAATATGTAACAGAACATTATAAAAAGGTAAGTGAACAATAGTATTTTCCACTACACTCGGGATGCTTACTTAATTTTCACTCTTCCCATCCTTACCACGTCAAAATTAACATAGCTAGAAATCTTTTTTGTTGAGTCCTCTCTGTATAGCGTGTATCCATCCATGATAGAAATCTAAATAGCCAATAGAATATTGACACACAACCAATTCCCCCAACCTGATAAAAGCTCTTGTAATAAAAGTAAAATCCCAATGATGCAACACTACTTCTCCCAATTCCCAATTATTCCGTTCCCTGTCATTTCCACATGGACTTACCGAAAAACTAATGAAGACCATAAAAAAAGCCTACCCATCTCTAAATTTTGGTTTAAAGACCACAAAAAAACTATGAACCATCTACACTAAACTCAAAGATCCCATCCCTTTTGAACAATCTACCCCTGTGTTTACCAAATCCCATGTCAAACCCCTTCCCGTAATTCAGTATATATGGGAGAAACCAAAATTATATTCACGCCCTCCTTACACAACACAAACGAACCATCATTAATAACAGAATAGCCAGATCTGCCCTTGCAAAGCATGCCATTACTCAAAAACACACACTTAACTTTGACGACACAAAAATTCTCTCAACAGAACGAAAAAAAAATTCAGATCACTAAATTCGTACACATCAACTTAAATACCAACAATATATATAACAAGATCAAAAAACAAGCCATTTCTTTTCCCTCTGGGTGTCCTTCCATTAACGCCTCTCCTCCTTTTCCTGTCATGAAACCTCTTTCATCGTTCCCAGCCTCCCCCCCCCCTTCTTAGTGTTTATTTAAATATACCCCGGAAGAATCCAGCATCTTTCTATATTTTCACCATGGTCACTTAACTGCTACCTTTGGTCTTTCTCTACCCGCCAGCATTCATTGTTATGTAATATCTTAGGTCTCAGGATTTGGTGTACCAGTCTGTTATAATAATACCTCCTGTCTGTCTAATTAGTAAAATGTCCAAGTAAGGGAGGTGTTTTTCTTGTTCCGTTTCTACAGTGAATTGTAGTCTGGGATGGTAGGAGATGAAATAGCCTGGTATGTTTGTTAGTCTCTTTGGGTTTATAATTAGCAGGGGTTTGGGTTTATATCTTAGTTATATTAAAAATATTACTATCTTTTCATTTGTACTTAATTCATTATACATTTTTCTGTTTTTGATTATCTGTCCATACTCTGAACTAAGTTCTAGGAGAAAAAACTATTGTTCACTTACCTGTTTATAATGTCCTGTAACTTGTTGATGTTAACAACAAAATGTTCTAATAGGTGATTTATATTTCTTTATTTGTGTAACTATTCTGTTTATTTTTTGTCTTTTAGCTGACGTAGGCTACCTAAGAGTAGCAGAAACGTCCTTAGTACAGATGTTTACAAAAATCGTATTGATGTTTTCCTAGCCAAATCCCAACTATTCCCTGGCTGCTTATCGCCTCGACGGCTATCTACACCTCATATTCCCTTAATTCAAATAACTCGTATAGTAGAATAAGTATTAAACCGTGCAACAAATGTGAATAAAACTTACAACGAGCTGAAGATTCAAAGCAGCCCTAAACATATCCTTAAACAAAGAATTAACAAAAACAAAAGAAACTGTAACTAATAATAAGTCTTCATTCACGCAAATTCAATTATGTAAAATATGAATACAGTACTTCAGTTAAAAATGATAACAAACACTCAATTCAAACAAGGTCAAACCAGTTGAAACCTACAGGTACCTCTCCAATCAATCTTATCAGCTGATAAGGTGTCATATCTTCAAAATCTCTGTCATGATTCCGTGAAATTCTAAAATTACTACCATTTTTGTCAACCAAAATTATTCTTTCTGAAAATACTGTTGTATTTATATTTTTTTTATTTTTTTCTACAGATTCATACTTAATTTACGAACTTTTGAAGGAAAGGTTGTCAATCCTATACGCATTGTTTGGAACAAGTGAGCAATGGTTTTGTTTATGATATTTGGTTTTAGACCACAAAGAAGAATTTTTTCTATAATAAAATCTGTGGCTTTTCTCGAGACAAAGCGAAGTGATTAAGTCTCTTATTTTTGTTAATAATCTACTTTATGAATATGTCATCGCCCAGCGCTGGGAAACGACGTATGGACACAGATGTAATTAAATTGTATCCTTTGTTTTTTTCATGGATGTTGTTTTTTCTTTATGACATTAAATGTCCATGACGTTAATTTTAGACTTACTTATTTTAAGGTGCTATACTGTTATTTTAATGTTACACTCTGTTACTTCTGGCACAATGACATTTGTGAGAAAGTTGTCATTATGATTTTTTCCTCTTTATGCCTTTCAGCCTGTTTATTGTGACAGCTGACTGAAATGTCAAATTCCAGCAATTGTATACTTGCTGTTTTAGTTTATCTGATATTAATATGCTTAGATATTTGGCTTATTACATTATAACAAATGTATTTTGGATCCTAATAAATCAAAAAGTGAATAAAATAGTCACTGGAAACATCTTAAAAATAAGTTGTTTTTCATTAATGCATTGCTTTATAAAAAATCTGCTTCCTCTCCATGGTACATTAGCAAAAAAAAAACATGGAAAATTATGTTATAATCAATTTTAATTTTGTAGCAGCAATGTATTGTCATGAACTTCTACACAAAGAAAATGTTTCACTACAGAGTTTAAAAATGTTCAGTTTGTAATGTTTTTACCAAGACAATGCTTTGATTGGTAAATGTTTTTCATTTTCCTCGAGAATTCTTGAAGTTGTCTTTGGAATAAAAACAATTAATATTAAGTTAGTCATATTGGGTATGAACTAAGTACTCACGAAATGGTTTTTTTTATGAAAAACTTTCTTTGGGAAGTTCTAATTTATACTGAAAATAAATGATCTCTGCAGTGTACTTGAGTACCACCAACAATCATGAAGTTCCCTGCACAACTACAGACGGTCCTGCTACTAAACATTCTTACATTTAATATTCCTTTTTGATCTTAAATAAAAAACCTCAACAGAATTTATCTAAAATATGAATTCTGAAAGTATTTAGATATACCTTAAAGCACCTACATAAGTGAGTACAATTTCTTTTAAATTCCAATATTTTCTAAAATATTTATTCCCACTTTTCCCGTACTCATTCGTTTGTCTATCTTTATTGTTATTTTAGTTTTTAGGTCTTTTAAATTGCTTTGCTTCGTCTTTTTAAGTTAATTAATTATTCAGTTATCAATGCGACTCTAAACAAAATTTTCTCCTAACTCCCATTAAGTATATATGATGATTATTTTATCATCTCAATATCTTCTCTCCTTGTATGTTTGATGCTACTCAAACATTTATCTGGATTTGTGCATTATAAGTCTATTTAATCTACTTATTTAGATGATCCAGGGCATTTTGAACTTTTCCAAAAAAAAAAAAAAAAAATAATAATAATAAATAAAGCTTCATTTTTTTTTTTTTTTTTTATTAATGTATTTAATACTTCAAACCTCAAAGTTGATTCCTATTTTTTCTTTTAAAATAAATCAAAAACATATTAAAAATATACTGGTTAGAATATTCATGTCTTATAAAGCTAACCTGTTTTAATGTGTTCTGCCATATCATCTACGCCAGTCTTCTTTTCGTTATTTAAAAGTATACCGAAACTGTTCTTTTTTTAATTGTGTATCCCAAAATGTTTGTTTCAGATCAAAAGGTACTTAAGGCTATGACATCATCAGGTTTTTGACCACATGAAGGCTCAGATGAAAACTAAATCTCATTTTATTTATTTATTATCTTGCTTCCAGTTTGCATAATGATTCTATAAAATTGTTATATTCACAATAATTGAAGAACTTATCAATGAGATATCATCAATACAAATGGAAATTATCGAATGTGAAAAAACGCATTTCTAATTTTCAATCTACACTGATTGCTGTTGGACTGTTGTACGTTGTTGGAAACTCTCGAAAATTAAAAAAAATTATTATCCATTACACAAAATCAAACTAACGCATGTGAATTAAGTCTAATTAAAATATATAATAGGATGAAATTTATATAAAGTCATCTATAAGGCACCAAACCACTTTTCAAATTTGATACTTTGCATTTGTATCAATGATATACTTCTTTTATTGGTAATAACCATGGTAATATATTACGTAATTACTCAGAAGAGATTATTGAATCTTCAAACTGACGAGGTGGAGATAGGTCAGTTCGGTCCCAATAGTTCATAAAAATACATTTCTAGATAGAAATTAGGGTATTTGTGAAGTTTAGGGGCCTCCTCGCTGATTTATTTTTTTACTGGTCATTCTATAAGTTATTTTGATGCACTAAACACGAATCCATTAAAAACAAAGTCGCTCTCAGCTAGGAAAAAAGTTATTGAGTACTTAAGTTCACTGTTTTGCAGGTTACGAAAGCTAGCGTAACCAACAATATTTGTAAACATGCACTTGTGCAGCGATGGGAAATTAGGATATAAAGAACTCTCATTTGAAATGTTGATAAATCATGTATTAAAAAATAATTGTAAATTCTAAGGTCCTCCTTACCTGTCGTAACCTGTCGCTTATGGGCATTCGTGCTATGGGTTTCCGCTCGTTTTGCTCGTTCAAGAAGTTGTTTAAACTCTAGTCATTCCAACTCGCTAAAATGAATAAAATTCTCTAAATTTTAGCGAGCGAGTTGTATTGACTAGATTTTTTTATCTTCTTGAGCGATAGGAAACGCATAGCACATGTGCCCATAATGCGAAATAATTATAAAATATAAATACTTAAAACAAAAACATAAATACTTCATCCTTCTTTAGCCTATTCCCTGGACATCTTGTAATCTTTAATTTTCAGCAGCAAAATGAAAAATTATTTCTATTTAACTCTAATTTTTTGCCACATTTTCCACAATCAATGGAATTGGTTAGAAGCTTATTTTTGACTAAAAAATTTAATAATTATTCTCTCTTGTGAATGATTGCTGTAAATGTGTGCTACTTCATTATTATTACTAAGCAAATGTATCTGGCTTTTATGTAATTATCAGAGCGCGCTAATTATAAAGCCAATAGCGAATTATTAAGGAATTTCTTTTATATAGTCCTTTTTAACAGTAAAACAAAATTAGTGATTAGTGCATCAAAATACCTCATAGAACAACCAGCAAAATAAATCAGCCAGGAGACCCCTAAATTTAACAATTACCGAAATAAGTTTTAATTGCCAATGTTTCGGCTTAAATTTATTAGAACATAGTAAGTTTCAATATCATAATATTAGTAGGTAATTGTGAAGTTTAGGGGCCTCCTCACCGATTTTTTTAAAAATGTTGCACTATAATGTATTTTGATGCACTAAAAACGAATTTGTTAAAAAAAAAAAAAGTCGCTTTCAACTAGGAAAAAAGTTATTAAGCACTATAGTTCTCTGCTACGCAGGTTAGGAAAGAAAGTCAAACCATGATATTTGTAAACATGTGCTTGCGCAGAAATGTAAAAGTCTGTTATAAAGAAAATCTAATTTAAATTTATGATCACTTATTTAGAATTTTTTTTTTTAAATCATGAAAAATTCTCCACATTTTTTAGTTCACTGTTGAATAGTCTTTTATAAAGTAAATTCCTTAATAATTAGCTAATGCCTTCATAATCACCATGCTTTGATGTAACATTGCAGGAAATTACGAAGTTTTCATAAAGTGTAATTAGTCAGATAAGTGTGAGTCATAATAATCATGAAGTTTAAGGGCCTCCTCACCCATCTTAACCTGTCGTATTATGGGCATTTGTGCTACGTGTTTCCACTTGCTTTGCTTGCTCAAGAAGATGTCTAACTCTAGTTATTCCAACTTGCTTAGATTAATAGAATTCTATCGTTATATTTTATAAAGGTTTATAGAAGTCTTATTAATTTTAGCGAGTTGGATTGATTAGAGTTTGGGTATCTTCTTGAGCGAGTGGAAATGCGTAGCACGTATACCCATAATGCAACAGGTTATGATGGGTGAGGATGCCCTTAAACTACACAATTACCTGTCATTATTATTATTAAGCACGCTTAGTTCGCTAATTACACTTTATGAAGACTTTTTGGTAAGTGCAATGATTCATGTATAATTCTGTTAAAAAAAAGTTAATTAATTTGTAAAATTATCTACAATGATTGTTTGTATTAACAAATCTTTTTCAATAAATAATTTATCAACATTTCAAATGAGAGTTCTTTATTTCACAATTTTACACCCATGCACATGTTTACAAATATCTTTGTTAACCTTTGTTTTCCTAACCTGCATATCTGTGAACTTTAGTGCTTAACCCTATGGAGGCGGCGGGAGACGTGTGACCACGGGTACCTAGTGACAAAACTCTCCCAATACCTGCGTGTCCCTCCTGACGGCTACTAGCTGCCTTCCACGCCTGTGCCCCATAGTTGTCTTGTTTTTAGCCATTTCAAGGTTTTTCTAAGTTAATTTTGTGTTACTTCAAATATTTAATGTTCGTCTGCCTCCAATATTTAAAATGGAAATATAGTTACAATTATCAATATGTTTTAAAAAGATATCACATAGTAACTAACTCATTTGTTTAGTTTCTCTCTATTTACAAATTGACCAGTTATATTTTTTTTATGAGAAACTATAATTATATAATTATTATTGTAGCAATAAAAAAGATGAATTCCAAATTATTTAAAATAAAATTATTAATTTTGTAAAATAATTTTATTTTATTTTTTAGATTTTTGTGTTCATTTATTAGTAATATATGTATTCTTTCATTAGTGCTAAAACCTGTACACGTAACACCTTTGTACAGAAAGAAAACTTATTTCCCTTGAAACTGTGATGCTTCCACGGCAAATTACATTGTTTACGCTTTGGAAAGGCCCACTGCTTCCTCAAAATCCTAGAATGCTCTTCAATCACACTTCCTGAAAAAGGGCCCAGCTATGATGTATCATCTTCTTCCGAGAAATCTCTCTAATAGTCTAAAAGAGCTGGAGAAACACACTGTCCTTAAACGATAAACAGTGTGGAGGCTGCTGGAGAAGCCCACCATCTGCCAGTCATGGTGGAGAAGCCTACCATCCAGAGAGGGTTATTAACTTTTTTCCTAGTTGAAAGCGTTTTTTTTTTTTTTTTTTTTTTTTTCAATGGATTCGTGTTTAGTGCATCAAAATCGTGTATAGTGCAAAATTTATAAAAAAATCCGTGAGGAGGCCCCTAAACTTCACAATTACCTATATGTATATATATAAGTGAATAGAGAGAATTTTGTTCTTCCTTCAATATATGTATTTTATGATTGTTGTGAAGCTGAAAAATAATAATGAGATTTGTAAAATTATGATCACTTGTGATGCTTATAAATGGACTATTTTGTTATCTATTTAGCTTCCTATGTTGATGAGATTTCATTATTTTTAGCTAATCTTGAAAGAACTTTTTTTTTTTTTTATTCTACTGCTGGATTAACCTAGCATTATATTTTTATACCACTGTGGATTGAATACATTGTCAGTTTTGTTGATAAAACAGCAAATTCCATATTGTTTACTTTGTTCAATCAATTTTATTTGATTTATTGAAAGTGAATGTTTTAGGCTGCAATTGGCTTGATCCCCTGTCAGGTGCCTCCTGTCGGGTACTTACCGTGGTATCTTTGATTGCACCCACTCTGACAGGCTATTTTGTTTATGACAGTTTTATGCTAAGTGACTTATATTTGAAGCAAATATTTTTATCGTTAAATACAGAACCTACTGCCAAAGCAAATATATTATAAATTGCCTCTCAAACCATTAATAATAATTTTAAAGAGAGAACATTCTCAGTTTACAACGTTAAAGTTGTCATTCAGATTTCATTACTATAAAATAATATAGCGGCTGAGAAAGTGCCAATCCATCATAGCATTACATACAAGTTGTTTTAACTTATCGAAATTAAATATAGCAGATTATCCCTTGAAATTAGTTGAATGTAATTTTTATTCCTTAAGGTTATTTCATTCTATAATAAAATATCTTTTTTTTTTTTTTTTTTTTTTTAGTTTTCTCAAAGTTGTGTTTTTTTTTATTTTTTTTTTATTTATTATTTATTTTTTTTGTTCCTTCCTCAAATACATTTTGGTGTTTTGAATGTGAATTTTCAGCAGCAGACTTATAGTTCATTATTTCAAATGCTCTAATATTAGAAGTATATTATTTTTGCTTGTTTTCCTTAATAATGCTTCCAGAATTGAAAGTAAACATGAAGTTACAATTCTTGGAGGCCTTAATGAATTCTGTGTAAAATTTTATGGTCCACGAGGAAGTGAGTACTCAAAGCACTAGTTTTTCTCTCTACTAATTTCCTCTATTGATATCTTTGTAGGAAAATTAAATACCATATTTCTTACTTTAATTTTTTTTTGTATAATTTAAAAAAGTTAACTTCCTATTTAGGATAACATTCCTATTTATGTGCAGACGACTTATCAATACACTATCAAACATATTTTTAGATTGTTTCATGGATGAGTTTGCATATGTCTATATATACAGTGGAACATGGATAATTCAAACTTTGATAATTCGAAATCGTCTTTAATTCGAATATTTCTCTCGGTCCCTGGAATTTAGGACATAAACAATGTAAAAAATCATGGTTAATTTGAATAAAACTTTGGATAATTCAAATTCGAGTCTGTGCTTCCAATGGGAAGTAGACAGAGAGGCGGTTGATCTTAAATCTTGTGAAAATATTCTCCCCTCGGGTAAGAGACGGATGTAGGGGTTCCGGGACAAGAAGCACGGCGGTCTTATAGTCTAGTTCTTGGACTAGGAGTTCTACAAAGTGGTGGGTCGCGCTTCCTCCCTTCCAGGGGTTGTAGTTACATACACCATCCTGTCGTTTTATCCTAGAATTCCTTCCCACCATCCCTCCCATCTTCATTTCTTATTCAGTTGTAAGTCAGTCAGGGCCTAGATCTGTTGTATTGTTTGTGCCTTGAATTTCTGGTGTATAGTGCAGTTCAGTGAGTTGTTGATTTATGATGTCGAAGCCTAGAAGTTATAAAATTTTAACATTGTCAGAGAAAACAGCTGCGCTTTAAGAAGTTAAAAAAGGAATAAAGAAAAAATCTGAAATTGCCAAGGACTTTGGAATTCCTCCTAACACTTTACCAACTGACCTGAAAAATAAAGAAAAAATTCTTGCCCATGAAAATGTCTTTTTTTTCAAAACAATAGCCTTTTTTTTTAATTTTTTGATAAATTATTTATTACTTATGTACGT
The DNA here is from genome assembly GCA_946811695.1 of Gonocerus acuteangulatus. Taxonomy (NCBI): domain Eukaryota; kingdom Metazoa; phylum Arthropoda; class Insecta; order Hemiptera; family Coreidae; genus Gonocerus; species Gonocerus acuteangulatus. The sequence goes on from OX328132.1 coordinate 21,363,478, forward strand.
AATCATCAATTATGAAACATTTGTTTTTCTTTAAATAAAATTTATCTATTTTTTTTTAATTAAAAAAAGTGAAAATATGAAGTTCGATTTTTTAGCCCTTTATTTTCAAAAACTTTTGTAATTCGAATTTTGGATAATTCGAACTTTTTTACCGGTCCCTAGGGGTTCGAATTATCCAAGTTCTACTATATATATATATATATATATATATATATATATTTTTTTTTTATATATATATTTATATATATATATATTGCAATGCGAAGTGAAGTTAAGGCTCAACAAGAGTGGAGGTTGGATAGCCATGCCGTTAAAAGATATAGATAGTTGATGTTTAATATTTTACTAGAAAGTTTTAGAGGGGTGTCGTACCCCTCATATAATATGTCGTATGTTGATAACAAAATAGCTGAGGGAAGAAATTGATAAATCTGGCTTTTAGCCAACAACTAAGAATAGACAATTCTTACTTCAATTGACAACTTTAAGAGAAATGGACATGATCATCACTGCAGAATTACACATTGGAGATTGTTTTATGCTCATGAACACATTGATGTTGTTACCAACCTTGAGGAATTGATGAACCTGCTGTTTGACTTAGACCATAGGATGGTCAGGAGTTAGTTCTCACTCAGCAGGATAAAAAACAGAGACCCTTTCAAGCGAATGTGAGAATCATTGATATCAAAAACAAAGAGGTAATGTTATATTTCTAAAATATTTTAAAAAGTTAGCTGGAAGAACATAAAGAAGTAACCTGGATGGCCCTAGAAAAGTAAGATTATTATTATAGCAATTGAACAGTCAAATAGAATGCTACTAATATCTCAGAAATCCCCCCTGAGTATCTGTCGGCCAAAATAATAAACCTACTGATAGTCAAAGCTAAATTAATAACAAAAGAAGAGAGGAGTCCCCAGGAGAAAGAGAGAATATCCTGCCTTAACAGAATTATCAAGATCAAAATCAAACAGGATCTTAAAGATTACAAAGAGGGAGTGATGATGGAAACTTTAGAAATAAGTACAGTAAACTTCTTCTAATCCAGCATGGCAGTGCTGTCAAGGCCAAACATGAAAAATTCGTTTCTCCAGTTCTTATGCATCAATTCCACGAAATCCCCACCTTAACAACCCTGTGGGGCCCGACGGGGCCATAAAAAAATTCCCTTTCACAATTAATGCCCGGGCTTTTCAAGCTCTCAATGGCTATTTTGAATTTAAAGAGATTCTTGTGAATGTAATATCATTACAATATATATATATATATATATATATATATATATATATATATATATACACGTGGACCAGCTTGTTTCCTTTCATAATAGTATAGCAAAATAGCTCCAGAGGAGACCATTTCAGCATGGAAAAAGTTGTTGGCGCCTAAATTTATTATAAAGAGAAGTACATAATAGCATAGGGGGGGATAGAGTGGAAGTGACGTCTTAGAAAAATAGTGAAAAAAATCTTGTCGGTCATATGCTGCAGATGCCAAACATGCGTGGTCTCTCACTAAGGTCCAAGAATTTTTTTTTTTTTAATATATATATATATATTTGTTTATTTACAGAATATTACAATCTACAATTTCAATTGTATTATGCAATTTTGATATTGGATACTTGCCAATGCCTCAGGTGTCTCCAGTTGTCAGCCGAATACCTTCCTTGTTAGGAAGGATTCTAGGATGACCTGGAGTTAACCTTACGCCATCCAACCACATCCTGCGACTAGCAGGGAGGATTAGAGGCGAATGAGACGTGGCCTGCGATATCCTGAGGAAAGAAAATATCCATTGATATCACTCTCAATAATATAATTACACTGATTTTTGATCACTCTTCGACACTTTACTACCTTAGCAAATCCTGGGGCCACTTTCTATTAAGACGACTTGGTGGAGAGGAAGGATGATTGGTGCAGGATAAGGATTAGGCTATAGGATTAGGATGATTGATTTATTTACTATGGAAAGATGAGAAGCGGCTAGGGATTATATCTTGGATAAAAGAGATGTTTAGGTCATTATAGAGGGTGCGATTTGAAACATAATAAGGAGCATTAACTATGGTACGTAGGACTTTGGATGGAAATGTTTGGATTCGGTGGATGTTGGAATGCTTGGCTGCCCCCCAGAGTTCTATTCCGTATGTCCCTGTAGGTTTTATTAGTCAGTTGTAGACAGTTAGTTTGTTATGTATGGTTAAGTGTGATGATCGGTTCCAAGTCAATCGAGAGTCAAGGTAAAACCCAAGGTATCGGATGGTATTGGTTATGGGTAAAGCATTGTTGTTCAAGGAGAAAGTAGGACAGGTTTTACGTCGAAGAGTGAAGGTTATTTGGTGACATTTTTCGACGTTTATTTTTTGACGCCATTCCTTGCACCACTGTTCAATTTGAGTTAAATGGGGTTGTAGGATCTGTGAAGCTGTATCTGAATTTATGTGGGGCAAAAGGCTGGCCGTATCATCTGCGTACGTTGCCAGGAGGGTATCAGGATGTGTTGGAATGTCAGCTGTATAAAGGATAAGACCAAGGACGTTACCCTGAGGAACTCCCGCTTCCACAGGGAAATAATCTGAGTAGGCTGTTCCATGCCGGACTCGGAAAAACCTGTCTGAGAGATAGGAGCGAAGGATTAGGTAAAGGGTGCTGGGAAGGTGGGTTTTGAGTTTGAAGAGTAAGCCTGAATGCCAGACTTGGTCGAATGCTTGGGCAACATCCATGAAGGCAGACGTGCAATACTCTTTTCGCTCGAGGGATGAGGAGATGAGATCAACAACACGAAGCCCTTGCTGCACTGTGGAGTGTTGGGAGCGAAAGCCGAATTGATGAGATGGGATGAGATTTTGGGAATTAAGGATAGGTAGTAGACGCTTTAATAGATTTTTTTCAAATAATTTGGAAAATATATGAAGAAGACTGATAGGGGGTAAGAGGAAGAATTCCTAGGAGCTTTGCCAGGTTTCGGAAAAAGGACAACAATTGAGAATTTCCAGAGTATGGGATAATGGGTTGTTCGAAGGATGCAGTTATAGATGTAGGTGAGGAATCCAGTTGCCTTGGTTGGGAGCTGTTTAAGGATTCTGGAGGTGATGAGGTCGTAACCAGGGGATTTCCGGGAAGGTAATCGGGATATTAGAAATTTTACTTCAGATGGATTAACTGCATTTGGTGGTAGGGAGAGACGAAGTGGGGATTGTAGGAAATCATCTAATTCCGCTAAATGGGGATCATGTTCAGGAGGGGGGTGAGGAGTAAATATATTTTTTAGGTGATTGGCAAACAATTCGGATTTCTCTTCGTCGGAGGCGGCCCATGTGCCGTCCTCTCGGCGAAGAGGGGGAGATAGAGGATGGTATTTCAGGATTTTACGGGTGGCTGTCCAAAGGGATTTATCGGAGGTTGATAGAGATGAAAGGAACAATGTTGGATTAATCGTCGCTTTACTAATCGGCATAATCAATTGTAAGAGCGACAGTCAGAGGGATGTCGGGTTCTCTGCCATAGAGCTCGAGCTTGGTGCTTCGCTACAATTAAGTCTTTTAGGAATTGGGGTAGAGGACTTACAGCTGGGATTGGTTGGTAATGGCATTTGGGAAGGGCAGATTTCCATGCGCATTGTTGAATGGAGGTTGTGAATTGTTGAACAGCTATATCTAGGTCTTCTGGGGTTTTGAGGGAAATATTGAGGTTGATGGTGTCTTCAAGGAGGGATCGGAAGAGGTTCCAATTGATTGGTCCAGTGATTAAGGAAGGAGGTTGGGGCTTTGGAATAGGTTGTAGCGAGAGTGTAAGGATTAAAGTACTGTGGTCAGAGGATAAGTCATTTAGAGAATCTATTGAGGTGAAGACAGATGTAAGGCCAAAGGATACGAAGAAGTCTATTAGATCGGGGATACGGTTTGGGTCAGTAGGCCAGTATGTAGGGGAGCTCTGGGAAATGGTTGAGCAGTGCTTTGAGGAGAGTGCAGAGAGTAGGGTACGACCACGGAAGTTGGTTACCCTTGACCCTACTGAAGATTCTTAGCGTTGAAATCACCTCCTAGAAGGAATTTGGTACCAAGGGATTCTAGAAGATCTAGGATTTCTGATTCTAGTAGAGGTTTATTAGGAGGACAGTAAACTGCTGACAGGGAAATTGGAAATGAAAATGTGGAGATAGTGATAGTGGTGGCTTGGAGTGGATCTGTGGGATTGGTGGGATAAGGTTCTTCGGGTGAGGATGGCTGATCCTCCATGTGCTTTACCATCTGGGTGGTCACTACGGTAAGTGTTGTAGTCCTGAATTCGTAGATGTTTATTCTTAGTAAGTCGTGTTTCTGTAATGGGTGCTACATCTATACATTTGTCTTGTAATGTGATTTGTTATTCCATTAGCATTCCAAAGTAGGATGGACAAGGATTTGTGTGTGGGAGAGGGAATCATTTTGAAAGGGTCGGGAGGAGGTGAGTGACTATGGAAGGAAGTGATGTCATTGGAGAAGGTTGGAGGTGGAATGAATGGAGTGGCCCGTCTTGGAGTTGGTGATGATTTGTTGCCTGGATGTTGGTCGGCAGGAGCTGTCTCGTTGATGGTTGGTTGTTGGCTAGGTCCAGCAGCGAGTTGTGCGACTTAAACCCCAGTTTCGACTCGTCTTGAAGGCTGTGGACGTTCTTCATGGGCAGGCAACTCACCGTAGTTTCTCTGCCGGGTGTTGCTCAATTTTTTTAAATTTTTGAAAGTTTGGCAACCCTTGTAATTTGCGGGATGGTTTTGAGAGCACAGTGCACATACCGCAGTACTTTCTTTGGTTTTGGTACACTGTTGACTCCTGTGGTTTTCTACACACCTTGGGATATAATTACAGTATGCCTTGGTGAGGTTATATGATTGGCAGTTATTACACTGTAACGGCTCTTGTTTGCGGTATGGTTTTTCGACTTGCACTCTTGTGTTGTATAGCCTAGTAACTTCATAAATTTTTTCAGCATTTGGCTGCTGTTCTAGATCCACAAAGAAGAGAGGTAAGGCAACTTTAATCATTCCTTGTTCGGTAGATCTCTTGATGATGACATTCGTCGCTTGCCTCGCCTTGAAGACAAGCGAAGCTAGCTCTTCAATGATCTCATCTGTGGGGGTGTATGGATGGAGATTTCTGATAACCTCTCGCAGGGCACGTTCATCCTTCAGTTGATACGTATGGTTCTGAGCCTTGGAGTCGTTCAAATATTTAATGATTTCTCTATATGTGTCTGGAGTTGTGCATGAAATCTTTGTTGTGTTGGTTCTATTAATACATGTATATGATTGTGGATCAAGTTTTTGATGTAGGTGCGTGCAGAAAATTTTTATATTTTTAATATTGTTGTAAAATATCGGTGGAGGCCTTATGATTTTATGTTGGGATTTCTCAGTTTCCATTTCTTCGTGAGATTGTTCTGTAACAGTTGAAATGGATTAGAGGTGAAAAAACTGATTCTTCCTTTGTTTCTTCATTTGTACTAGAAGTACTGGGAACTGATATAGATGTATTCTCATTTTTTAAGGGCTGTTTCTTCGTCATCTTCCTTCTTGAGCGCGTGTTCTTCGACGGCGACATAGGTGGAGAGCTGCCAGCTGACCTGGATCGTTTGCCACCGCTTGCCATTACCATATGGTAAAATCCTCCCGTAAATTATTGTAAGCACGCGTACATAAATAATATAAATAAAAAGAGCAATAAAAAATATTTTTTGCAAATAAAAAATATAGGCGCCAGCAGGAGCCTCGAACTCGGGCTGTTTAGTTTCAGACACCAAGAAGTTAGCCCTGAGCCAGAGAGGTGATGCGGGAAGAGTATCTCGGTTCCCGTGAAGGCCCTTAGTTTCTGAGTTAGCTAGGAGCCAGCTAGTAGAGGGGGACTGTTTGCAGAGCCAGGAATAACTCCCACCTCCCGCTCACCATGAGGCAGGGCAGAGAAATCACAATATATATTGCAACTTTACTCACTTATTTCAAGTTGTTTTTGTACAGGAATTCCGTGGAAAATTCACATAATGTACAATCATTGATTAACTAACCATTTGAGCAAGATTAGTCTAATTAGGGGTTCAATATAACACTGAACAATTCAACAATAGCGAGAGCTAATAAAACACAACTTCACTGTTCAATGGCTGAAGCACGACTCCCCAAGAAAATAAATTACGAATATGGCAACACACGGTAGAGAGATGTATTCTTAATGTACATAGGAGACAGAAAATAGCAAATGTATATATAGGCACAAACAGGCATGAATGACATCCTACATCATGCAATGAAGAGCAAATGGTCCTGGGCAAGGCATGTGTCTTGACAGTATAATGACAAATGGGCAAAGCAGGCCACTGAGTAGACCCATATGGACTGAAGAAAAGAAGAGATGGCCGAATTCTCATGTAGAATAAGGTGGATACTGAGGGGATGAGTAATGCCAAGGACAGGACCAGGTGCAAAGAGACCTAGAATAAGGAAAATGAAGGAACACTTCACTTCTTGATAGGACTAGTCACCATGGAAAGTCAGACTATTACTCCAGAAATTTGGGAGTCACTTCAGATGTGTTAAAATCTAAAATCTTAAAGTATTATATTATTATGTATTTATTAAAGACATAGTTACATATTGAGTAATTACTAAATAAAATTACTTTTAGCACTTTCCTCCGAAGGAAAGTAGCTATTGAGGTTGCACTCATGACAGAATTTTTGAAAAATTTCTTCGAATCTTTATCGATCCTACCTAGTAGACATCGAAAATGGCCCCCATTAAAATTTATATATATCTATATATATATATATATATATATATGTATATATATATATATATATATATATATATATATATATATATATATATATATATGTATATATATGTATGTGTCTGTTAACACAATAGCGGCCAGAGTTTTTATTTTTTCTTCACGAAACGTGGTAAATAGCCTACAATTAGCAAACGATTAAACGAGTTCGTTAACCACCAAAATCGGTCCACGGGGAGGGGGGGTTTACCCCGGACCGAAAACACTAATTTGACCATGCCAGCCGCAGTTTTTGTTATATTTCAACGAAACTCGGTATTCGTTATGTTTATCTAATGAGAGAAATACGTTGTAAAAATAAACTAAATCGGTTCATTAGGAGGGGGGGTTTACTCCGGACCCACATTACCAATTTGCCACTACCAGCCGTAATTTGTGTTACATTTCAACGAAACTCGGTATTCGTGGTGGTAATCAATAGAGAAAAATAGTTCGTAAAAATAAACTAAATCGGGTTATTTGGAGAGGGAGTTTACTCCGGACCTAAAGTACTAATATACTCATACCGGTCGTAATTTCTGCTGTATTGTAACGAAACGCGGTATACGTCGTGGGTATCTCGTGAGAAAGAAGTGTTGTAAAAATGAAGTAAATCGGTCAATTGGAAAGGAGGGTTTACTTCAAGCTCTGTTTTATTAGAATTAACCGGCCAGACGTAGGTTCCCAAAGGCGCTGTGAGGAGCGCTATCTCCCACTAGGGGGACTGTATCCTGTTCCTGCGTTAGAACAAAGACGGAAAATGAAGTTTTTGTGTATTTATTAAGTAGTACGGTATCATGTATTAACATAACTCTGGAAGCAAATTATTTACAAAATTAATAATTGAACAGTTCTCATAAGAAATGTAAATGAGCAGAACTATTTACATTTTTATTTTATTTGTATAGGTTATTTAAAGCAAATTATTCAGTACTATAGTCTACACTACACAAATTCTGAGGAAAGTGCTTAGTTATGCAGCTCCTGTGTGACAAACTTTTTATATTTATTTTTGGTATTATGACTATCCTCTTAATAAAGGCTGCATTCATATGTCTGCAATGTGAGCTGAAGTTAGATAGCCATACTGTTAAAAGATATAGTTATGAATTGACGTTTAACATCCTACTAGAAAGGTTGGTTTTACTGTTAATACATTGAGCATGGACTGGAATTTGGTTAAATAAGCCAGCAGACAGGCAGTTCATCATGGGAGAGGCATGTCCACAGAATGTGGCTCGCTCCATTTCATACCCGAGCAACACATTTCCAGAACTTGTTCCACCCTCTATGTGTTAAACCAAGTTCATTTTTCTATTGCTAAGAATTACGAAGATAGATTGGAATAATCCAAAATAAGTGCTCATAGATTGGAATTATCGAAAATGACTCTTGGCCCTGGGGATTATCATTAAATGAATCCATTTAGAAAAGTTCTTCTTCTCCTCATTGCCCTGATACAGGCTTGATTTCCTGTTGACACCTCTTTTCTCTTTATCTGAAGAGCTTTTAGTAATCTTCAATTGCCCATAAATGAAGTCAAGATTTCTTTCAGGATTGGTCTAGAATTGGCGCCCTGTTTCCCCTAAAGCGGAGTGACATAAGAATGAATGTTATTAAAATCACTTTGCTGTTTGTTTATAAAATAACTCAAAAATACAGAATAGTTAAACTTCTGTGTGAAATAAAACTAGCATTTACAAATTAAATCTGTAAATGGATTGTTTATCGAGGCAACTAAGTGATTTTCCAGTTCTCTAAAGACATTGATGTATTAAAAGGCTTGATATAATGAATTCGTATTTTAGAATATCATGAAATAAAAAGAAATTACAAACTTCCTCAAAGAGGCAGCATCCAGTGTAGCTATAACTTCACATTGAGCTTCTAGGATCCATGCATTCAATGATTCGGGTGACTGAAGTTCTACCTGAGCAAAAGATTCCATAACAGTAACATAAGATTCAGGATAGCATTTCTTCTTTTCCTGTTGCACTTTCTTATAGCTTGGGAAATAGCTTAATCCATCCGCTTTGGATGTATTTTGCAAGAGCTTATACGTGTTCTTGTTCATACCAGTTGACAAAATTAAAAGCAGAGCTTGTTCTGGGGACATGGTGATAGGAGAAAATAACATCGCCTTTCGATAACGCTCAGCTTTAGACAGAGATCACAAAGCTATGTCCCTGACAAAAATGCAGCACTATTTTGCCCTTCGACACGAAGGCTCATTTGTGCAGCATAAGCCAGTTGTTTGCTGGATGCTTGAGATCTCAAATCTTCAATCTTTCGTCACCAGCTTCACTCACTACCAATGTCAAAGTCGATTTGCGGCCTACCCCCCCCCCCTCCCACTTCATGCGTATCTTTGCTATTGTGAAACAGAAGGGTTCTACTAAGCCACGACTCATTTCTTTTATTTAAAAAAAAATAATTTTTTCCATGAGCTTTGGCCATTTTGGTTTGATACTCAAAACAGAACGAGCTAAGTTTGAGTCTTAAATAAGCAATGTCATCGTCATATTTTGGCCCAGAGACATCAATTATTTTACCTATTAGAAATTGAATTTTTCGTCAATTGCCTTGCTATTAGACTCCCACATCCAATCACAAACGTGCCTTCTTGAAAGGAAGAGTGTTAGACCACTTGGACCTTCAAAAAGCGGAAATTTCATCATTCTTGTTTTCTAGCTAAAAATGTTGATTGTTGCCAAATTAGAAACATCACTCAACAAATCATTGTAGTTCCTTAGTTGCCCTATTGAAAAGTAATTACTCTGCTCAATGCGATTCAATAGGTAACATTTTTCTTTATTGAATGTTTTATTTAATGATTTTTCTGTAACTTTTTCTACGTATTATTTAAAAATTGATTCTGAAGTAAAATATATATATATATATATATATATATATATATATATATATACACACACACTCTTTTACCTCTTTGAGGTGTGTCCATAATCGATTGGCGTTGCCAAAGTTTCAACATAACTATTTCAGGAGAAGTGACTGAACAAATTCACTCACTAGCCTCATTACTTGAATAACAAGAGGGGAACGTCATGTTTCATCCAGTGTCTATTTCCTATTAGTAAACAATTCCAAAGGTCGGATAGTTTGCTGTTGAGTCCCCAATATGTCTACTAAACGAAATAGATGTTATATGTAAAATATATAACAAAATAAATTTCTAGTTTTGGCCAGGATTTTTTGATTTCGCCCCAGTGTGTGGCGGCAGGAATTTTCTCATCTCATGGCTCGTTGAGAAAATTCCTCCCTGCACCAGGGATGTTGGCGCTAATGGCCCAGAAGTCGATGCGCCGTTAAAAAAAATCAAAATCAAATTGCACCTGGGAGAAAAATAAAAAAAACATTGCAACCATGACATATTAAAATGAATAATGCTTGAATATATAAACGATTCTAACATACCTAAAAAACAAAAGAAAACATGTAAACACATACTTTAATTAAAAATATCCTGATACAACCCCTTCCCCTCTTTGAAGCCAAATCTGCCTCTTCTTTGACCTCCTGCTCATTCTCTGCTTTCTTATATAATGGTTATTGAGCCCGGCAAACACTTCTTAGTGGCTGATCCTTTCATCTGGAGCTATCAGCCAGCTCTGTTCACAAGAGGTACGTCCCTGGGAAAGTAGAGCTGCTGGTTCTGTAATTGCTTTTAACAAGCAGCTGAATTAAATCTGTAAACTATACCACAAATATGTGGGGAATCACTATGCTGATTACTTCTCATCTTATACATCCTTGCTATTGACAAATTCATTTCTAAGATTTATTTAGATAGTAATCACAACAGCAAGGAAAGATATATGTTTATTCCTCTATTGAGTGGACTGTATTTAGTTCCTCCATAGAGCTTCCCACCATGGAGGTATGATTTACATTGTACCAAACAATATATATAAGAAGATGCAGAGAAAGAGTGTGGGGGGGGGGGGAGGAAATGCAGGAGAATAAGACAGTATAAATAGAAATTATAGCAAGGAGTATACTGACCAAGGCCTGGAACAAGAGCGACAGCTGAGATGAGGAGAGAAAATGAGATTATTTGGTTTGAATCTTCACTGTTTTGTTGTTATTTTTTAATCCCTTTAGAAAAAGGGGGGGGGACATAGAATAATAGCAATGTAATGCTATATAAATGGAAGTATGCTCTGCAGAATGAAAATGCAAAGCTGCCTTGCTGTGTAAGCTTCTATTTATGTAGGTATATATGATCTTATTCCCTTTTTTGGCTTTTCAAAAGTTTTAACAGGTTAAGAAGAAAAAATAACATTGCCTTACTATCCTCTACCTCAGCCTTCCACTGCCGAACCTCTACCACTTCAATAGTGGATTGGAGTTACCCTTCTAAGAGCTAGTGTTCATCTGGCGGGCTACCTGTCATGCTACTAAGTTGCTACTCAACATTTTAATTTGCCTGCATATTTTTTTCGTAAGCTATTCTTTTCAGTCAGTTTTTAAATGAATGTTTTTGTTTTTTTTTATTTAAACCAAATAATTTTCTTTTTAGCTAATGTGTATTATCTATCTACATCATACAACATTGTAATGCGTACTTATAAACATAAACAATATATTCACTAATATATTTTTTGTTTAATATAGCTCCTTATGAAGGTGGTATTTGGAAAGTTAGAGTTCACCTCCCAGAACATTACCCATTTAAATCTCCTTCCATTGGTTTTATGAATAAAGTGTATCATCCTAATATAGATGAAGTCTCAGGAACAGTTTGCTTAGACGTAATTAACCAGGCATGGACAGCATTATACGGTAAATTATTTTTTACTTTTGCTCAAAGTTTTACATGACAAAAAAAGTTGCACCCATTTCTATATTCCAGCGAAATCTCTCTTTACCAGGGACGCGGTTAAGAGTGACCCGCTCTACTGGAGCCATCGACACCCCCTCCTCCGAGCTATGTTCTTGTGCTGAAAATAAAATAAATACCATATTTATAACTATTACGGGTACTGACATAAAAGAAAATCAATTAGTTCTCCTTAGATTGAGCTCTTTATTTTGAACAAAAAAAAAATGAACAAGGAACGGACTAGCAAATAGTAGTCTATGCAATTAACTATTATGTATATATATATATATATATATATATATATATATATATATATATATATATATATATATATATATATACACACACATATAATAGTAAATTGCATAGACTATTATTTTTTTGTAATATATATATATATATATATATATATATACATACACATACATATATATATATATATATATATATATATATATATATATATATATACATACATACATACATACACACACACATGGGAAAAAATTGGATGTGAATAAAAAAAACAAAAAAAAAAAAACGAACAAATATTGCACCTTTTATAATAATTAAAGAGGTAAGCTGCTATATTCATGCTCTTATTTTAAATATAAATTGTCATATAATTTCATGCCTGCTTACATAGAGGGTTATTTTAAAGAGAGAGGGGAGAAACAACTGAGATTTAAGTTGAGGGATAATTCAGGCAGGAGTTCTACAGAATCCCTATGTTTTTTTTAATGGCAATTCCATCTCTCAGGTCATTGTTGCATATTTATATAAGTTCGATTGAGAGTCCATTGACATAAAAGTGTAGGAGAATGTAATATTTGAATCAAGTATTTTATCAAATCCATATATATTTGTATTAAGTTATGTGTTAGAGAGAGAATAAATTAATGTTTAAAAAAGCATAAAATATACTCATCAGGGAAATGTAGGTTCTTTGTAACATATTCTTCATGTTGCTGTCCTGTTGTTGAATGATCAGCCTGTCGAAGTTGACAGTTAAGTGTCCGTAGTTTATGTATCAACATTTTGAGAGTGATTTTTGGAGTTAATTGTATTTGTGTTCCGCCATGTATGTTTGTAAAATTTATTGCCAAACTTTCCTCAGGAAAGTACACAACAAAAAAAAATTGAATCACTTAAAAGTCTACAAGGCCTCAGAGAGGCTATTAATGTAGTGGTTTCTGATACTTGACCATACTGCACACTAGGGAGATAGTACTATGCTCCGGCCGCCTGATTTTCCCCTTTGCAGGAACGCAAATTAATTAAAGGCTGGGTGGGCCTAGAGAGAGTCTAGGATCCTGAATCCAACCCACTAACAAATACACTAGAACAAAGCTTCTTTTCCAGGGGGCTGAGCCAGATAACCTCTTCCAATACCTGCTACCTAATGTTCTTTGCTTTGTCCTTCCACCTTAGACCCCTTTCAAGTACTGGGGCAAATATTTGACATTCTATTCTCAGAATTCGAGTCGCTCTAAGCTTCTGTGTACTTAATACATAGTTCTGTAATTTTCTTGCAGTTATTTGCATATTTCAATATGTCAAGTAAAATGTTAGTGCTTCTTTTTTCTGTTTTATATATATATATATATATATATATATATATATATATATATTTATATATATATATGTGTGTGTGTGTGTATATATATATATATATATATATAAATATATATACAGTTGTATGCAAAAGTTTCTGGCCAAACATAATTTTGTGATTAAGTAATGTCTTAAGGGTGCAAAGTGGAAACACAAATATATCACCGTAAAGTATTTTTTTGTGCAACTGAAATGTGCAACTCAAAAATTTTATATAACGATTAACAATGACAACAAAAACAACATTTTTTGCTTCTTCATAAGTCTGGACAAGCACAAATTTTGCACTAAACACCTAGAGAAATAATAAATTGTAATAAATTTAACATTGCATCAATACTTAGTAACCATTCCTTTGGGAGCTATCACGGCGACACATCTCTGAGGCATCGATTCCATAAGTTTGATAGTTCTATCTTTGGAGATGGGTTTTCCACTTTTCTTGAACTTTTACCTACAAAGCAGCTTTATTGGCACAATTTTCAGTTCCTATCGTTAGTTTCAATTCGTGCCATATATGTTCTATAGAGTTCAAGTCAGGAGATTGACTCGGCCACTCAAAAACGTGGATCTTTGGATGAAAAACTCCTGAAGCAGCTTCGATCGATGTTTCGGATCATTATCTTGTTGAAAAGATTATACATAATCCATCCTCCTGGCAAATTTCGACGAGTATAAGGAGGCATTTGTTCTGATAGAATATCTTTGTACGTAGCAGTGTTCTCAGTGCCTTCAATTTTAAATATTGAACGAGGGCCTTTCCAAGAAAATGCAGCCCATATCATTATGTTAAGACCACCCTGTTTCACTGTTGGTATCTGATAGCAAGAATCATTTCTAGTGCCCCTTGGTAGTCGAACGTACCTTCTTCCATCATTTCCAAACAAGTTAATTTTAGTTTCATGTGAAAACAGTACGTTTTTGGAAAAATTACTGTTTTCATATGAATCTACAACAGTCCAACTCTGGTGTTTTCTTCCGAATTCTAATTTGTCTTCTTATTTTATTTTTTTTCTGATATGTGGTTTTTGAATTCCAACACGACCAAGAAGTCCCACTTCTGTCAGTCTGCGCAAAAATGCACTTTGACTAATATCAGCCAAATGTTGTTCATGTTATTCGCGTGTGATGATTGGAGCATTCTTTTTCAAGTCTGAGACAGCCGTTTTCTGAATCTCTTTATCGACTCTTTAGTTGTTTTCTTGGCCTTTCAGGACAGTGTTTATCTTTTAAACTACCTTCCAAGAAGCTATGATTCGCTCTGTTTTGTATACGTTTTGGCTCCAAAGGTAAGTAAACATTAAGAACTCCATTCCAATCAGTATTACTCAGTCAAGATGTCAGAATGTATGTCTTTAGACCTTCTTAATGTTTAGATACCTTTACGACCGATAATGTAAGCAAAATAGTATGAATCAGATGTTTAGTGTGAAATTTGTGCTTGGCCGGACACTTATGAAGAAGCGAAAAACGTTGTTTTTGTTATAAGTAATTGGTAATCGTTATATAAAATTTTTGAATTGCACATTTCGAAAGCACAATAAAAAACGCTTTACGATGGTATATTTGTGTTTCCACTTTGCACCCTTTATACATTACTTAATCACAGGTAGCCCGCCATGTCATAGACTAATTGGGAAAATGCAACATATTAAAGGACTATGTTGCATTTTCCCAATTTCACTGTCAACTTTCCATTCACAAGCTTCTTCCTGCCCCCTGATTTCTAAACAACTTAATGACTCTCCCCCCAGCTTAATGTATGTAAACTTTCTTGTGTGCTGTTTTTTCTTGTAATCAGATAAAATTCATAAAAGTATGGGTTTTCCACAATAAAGATTCTCTTTAGAACAGTTGCAAAACTTATTAGATAAAAAAATTATTTCATGATATAATTTTTTAAATTTTTTGTAAAAATTTAAATATTCATATTTTAATTTATTCCTTTTTTTGTAGATTTATCGAACATATTTGAGTCCTTTTTGCCTCAGCTGCTTACCTATCCAAATCCAATTGATCCATTAAATGGAGATGCAGCAGCTATGTACCTTCATAAACCTGATGAATATAGGAAAAAAGTACATGGTAAGAAAACACATTTACGCTAATTAATTTAAGTTTGTTATTTTCCTGGAATGTACTTTTTGTTGTTGTTTTGTAAAACTGTACTATATTAGTTTGTGTAAATTATGAAAATTGAGCTTGCGAACAATTTTTTGTTAAAATGGAACCGAGGAAAAACAGTAGTTTAAAAGTGTAATATTTAATCTAATTATCTATGACCTTCATTATACTAATAATAATATTCCTGAATATAATAATATTCCTTAATAATAAAATTCCCTAATATATGTATGCAGGACTATACTTGAAATGAAATGGAAAGAATTTAAGGACGAACAACCTACTGTTTTAATCGTCCAACTGTTTAACCGTTTTTTTTTTTGTTTTTTTTTTTTCTAATATGAAAGGAATATGAAAGTTCATATTATAAACTAATATGAAAGTTTTTTTTTTTTTTTTCTAACTTGAAGAACTTTTCAATGAAGACAAGTTTTTATTTGATTTTTTTTTTTTTATTTGTCTGTGGAATACCTCTTATGCTTCTCTTATTATTTAGCAATAATGTGTTCTTCCTTTTAGAGTAGATATCCTTTTAATTTTTTATGTCTTTTGGTTCAAGGTTCTTAACTATTTTCTTCTCTCGGGTAAATCACTCGGCATTGGTATAAGACCTACAAGAATTTCATGGTAGAATCTTCTGATAGTTTCGTGGAGACTGCTGCAAGAATCTTACTTATATTATTAAATGAATCCCTCAATGTTATCATCTTGGTACTTAATGAAAAAATACATTTCTATTATGTTACAAATAGACTTATAGACAGACCTGCTCTTATAGCATCCATACTTGTACCCTTGTGTAAAAACTATGTGCACCTGACTATTGGCTGATGGCTCACATAATAGCCCTTGGTCCATGTAAAACTGCAAGTTAGATTTACTTTAAATGCTTTAATGCACTTAAGAAATGGATTTAACAATGAATTATTACAGAAATTGTAATATTTCTGAGTGTAATGAAACTGTTAAACCTCATGCTGAAATTAATTTTAATTTTCTTCACTGCCTGGTTGTTATTTTATTAATTCCTTAGAATAATTGATACTATCTGTTTTAGAATATGTAAGAAAATACGCTACTGAAGAAGCCCTGAGAGAACAGGAACAGCAAGCTGTATCATCTGATAGTGAATCGTCGATGTCAGATTTTAGTGAAGATGAAGCTCAGGATATGGAGTTATAACATAGGTTTTTTCACCTTACAATGTACATAAAGCCTAAAAAAAAATGTGTATTATATGATAGAAATTGATTTTCATTTAGAGCTGATATTGCATGCTTTTATTATAATTATTTCATATAAAAAGAAAAATGTATAGAAAAAAATTATTTCTAATTTAATACGTTTAATCGAAAGATATATTGATTTTTTGAAATCATTTATTATTTTAATAAAACTTTACCATTGTGATTTCACGTATTTCGCCATACATTGCTATTTTATCATTTTCCAGGGCTTAATTTCAAACTAAACGTTGGTACAACAAGTTAGGTCATTTAGTTTATTTGTATTACTTTATCAAATTTATGTAAATTATTAATTTACATGTTAAATTTCATTAAATTTTTTTTTAATTTTAAACATTTTTTCACTTTTAATTTGGAAATTTTCACTTTGTTGTTATGTTAGTTTTTTATTATTAACTTTTAGTAATTCAATTTATATTGACTTGGAAAATTAAAATTACTTTCAATGTGGTTTTATTTTATTTATTTTTTTTTTTTCGGTGCATCGATTTCTGGGATCATTAGCTCCTTTAGAATGTGTTGTTATCATTTTGAGATCAATAATAATAATATTCTTATTAAATAAAACTAGGGTGCAACTAGATAGGAAATTGTCCACATCTATAAATTAGTCATATGTCTATTCTAATTAAAACCTCTTTTATATTCATTATTCAATTTACAATAATTATGCCTCAGGTTGAACATTTAAATTTAATGAAAGAAGTTAATGTTATATATCATTTATACATGCTAATTTCAAGTTTGATCTGCATATTCAGAATTATATTTTAATACTTTTGAAATCTGTCTGGTGACTTCTTAGGATTTTTCAATGTTTTCTCTTAGCATCCAAAAAGGTCAGGAATCACATTGAAAAAGAAAATTGTGAGTGTCAGAGAATGAGGCTATTTATTAGTGTAAACTTGTTTTGCTTCATAAGATATCAACAATATATATGGCTTTATCTAATTATTTCATAAAACTCATTTATTTTTCGAATGAATTCTACCTACAATTTTTTAGTAATATTCTAATCTGGTCATAAGTTTAATGATTAATAATAATTAATTTTTAAGTGGCTCATTCTTCTCTTATTATTTATTTTGTTTTAAAATTATTTGTTCCATTGACACATTGAATCTAATTTCAAAGCTTTTAATTCTTCATTTTGCTAAGTATCTAATATTCTTACCATTAAACTAATTGAATTGGTGATTTTAAAAAGAACTTGTGTCAATTATTATTTTTATGGAATTGGTTTGTTAGTTTTTTTAATCAGTTTTGAAGAAAGGTGAATCAGGAAGTACTGAAAGAGTATAAGTACTGTTTTTATTAAATTTTCCGTGATGTATCTCCCTTTTTTTTTTTTATATACTCATAAGAAATCATCAAACCAATCGACACTTTATTTTATTAACAAAAAACAACAAAGCTTGCTTGAAATTCCTAGTATCATCATTATCGATGAATTCTTTATCATATTGATTAACTTGAAACTAACGACAATTTGTGTATTGATATGCAATAGCAATATATTTATATGGAACAAAATATCCACTGTGTTATTTCTTATTTTTACAAACGAATCGAAGGCTCTGATGCTGTAAGTATGCTGAAAAAATAGATATAAAACCCTTATTTTGCATTAGTAAGTGCACAGTGTGGAGGTAAAGGCCATATGTAGAGCGACGGGTTGAGCCAATTTGGGTGCTAGGGTCGGGTTTACGCAAAGGAAATGTCGGGTACAGTACCGCAAAGAAAAACTGTCCGTTAACTATGGTAATTAGCAATCCTACTAAGAATACATTGAAGATACTCCCTTTTATAAGGACTAGAGAGCATTGAAGTCTGGACATTTTGTAAAATGCTTTTACTGTGACGCCTTATAGCAGCACTGTGGGGAGAGTTGTGTACTAAGGGTGAAATTATCTATATTTTTACGTTAGAATTTAAAGAATTTTCACTTGAATATCTTAAATGGCGCTAAAAAAATACTCTAATTAAATTAATAATCTCATCATTAAATTATACTTTTTTATTTTTAATATTTGGCTATTTTTCGTCATTCTCTCCATAACAAATATTCACAATTCTACAAATAACCTTCAAATTTGTGATTTCATTGGACTGCTGAATTTAAATATCTAGTCCACATGTACTTATGTTACACAGCAGTTTCTATATCAATCAATTGTATATTTGCAATTAAGAAATTTTAATCTTCAAATTCTCCATTTTTGAAAAATTATAGATGCTAAGGCATTGAAAAGTTTAATATGAAAAAAAGTCATGAAAACTTTTGAACACTGAAAACAATAACTAAAACGGTTAGCAAAGCCCAAATAATAGTTTATATTATGGTGTATACCATTCTCAATGTTAAGAAATAAAGTATACTTTAATCATTCTGAAAACACATTAAGATACACAAGACGCAGTTCCTGCAATCAATTTTTTTAATGCTGAAGAAATTAATTTTTATCGGTTTATAAAATATATATTTTTATTTTTTAATTTGAGAATTGCTGTTCTGAAAAGTTCCCGGAAATTAAGCCCTGGTTATTGTAAATAATGTCTTTCAGTACCATTTTTTATTCTGTAATTTAAGTGTCGTGGTTGTACATAGTATTAAGAGTGCATTAACTATTTTATAGCATAAAATTAGTTATTAATTACAATTAGGTAATTTTTGTAAGTGACCAACCAATTTTCAAATTTCTTCTTTCCTTGCCCTTTTCTTTAAGGTTCTCTGGACTTCAGATTTCTTATTCATTTATTTTCCTATAGTTTTATAGGCGTGCAAATGGTACTAATAAATGCAGTTGAGACTGTATTTGTTTACAGATCAATGTTTATTTAACAGTGGTGTAATATTTAATTCAAAATTATCAGAAAATGGAATGTTGAAGAATTTTCCGCTGAAGTTTTATCCCTCCTTTATACATCTTGGCTGATTTCCAAAGTTTTCTTAATCTATAAGTTATGAAATTGACCACATTTTAAAAGTCAACTCTTTTTCAATCTCTGCCCTTTCTTCTATTATTCTTAACATTAATTAATTTCCCTTCTTTCTTAATCTCTTGAGTGTTTTCAATGGAGGAAGTAACAATTTAAAAAAAATCTGGTTTTAATGGGGAAGAAAAAAATTGAGGTTCTGTAAATTTCTGATAAACGAAAATAATAGCATAGTGAACCAACAATTAATTTTAGCACATTAACTTTCTTGCTTTACATTAATGTTACTATTTACTTTAACAGCTTTGTTTTTATCAAGGAAGCCAAGGTATAGAGGTTGGTTGTTATTATGCAGAAATATGGCAGAACTATAAATTTGTAAGAAATATTTAAGTTTTTTTTTCAAATATTAAATTGTTGTAAATAAGAATAGTTGTTATTTATATGTTATTTGATCAACTTGTGAGTGCACCTGTGCATACCTGTTGCACAAGCAGGTGTGTGTAAGTACGTCTTTCATAGTTACAATAGTTTTCAAAAATTAAAAAATCGCCTGAATGAAACACCAATACCTAGAATAGATAAATCCAACTTGTTCATAAGATGAGAAGTTATATACATCCCGATCTAGAGTATGTTTAGTGTTTTTATTATACAACAATATGTAACAGTTTTTCTTATTTTATTTTAAAACTGCCTACTAATTATGTCTCTTAAAGTTTTCTACATTTTTTTCTATTGAAATTTCATTGTAAACTTTTACGGCCAAAATACAGTAACTTAAAATTCAGTTGGTTTTGGATCGATTTAAGAAAGTGAATATAATTAGTTAAGATAACTACATAGAAAATGTTTAATAATTATGATAAGCATATCTTAGTATTTATTCTCAGTTACTTTTGTTACTTTTTTTATTATTTTATGTACATACGATGTAGAATTTTGTCGATATTAAATAGTGCGACTGAATTGTGTTAAATTATTATTGTTATTGTTTTTATTTTCTAATTTAATTGATGGATGGGGATTCAAAAATAGGAGAACTTGTGTACTCCAACAAATAAATAAATAACAATATTTGGCAAGTTAATGCAGAATAACACTGTAATAATTGAATTAACTGAAGTTATTGGATTCTTATAGGTACATTTGTTTTATTAATTTGGCCTTCATCTATACAAATAAAATTCAGATTTCAGGGCTCAAACTAGCGTGTTGGTTATATCTTACTTCACAAATAGACATAATATATTATTCGTCGTGAATGATATAATCAATAAATAATCAACTTTTTAAAATAACATATAAACATAAAAAACATGTTATGATTTATTTTAATGCTTATTACATCAATTAAAAAAATCACAGTTTGCAATCAGAAATATTGTTTCAAAAGAGTAAAATATGAGATTGAGTTAAGTTCAATTAGCAATATTTGTCACTTGCTCTGCGGTCATCAGAAAAGGAGATTAATTAATTTAAAATATTGTGGATCTTTTAAAAAAAGTACTTTTTAAATAACTAATTGACTTAAGTAGTAAGATACTGCTTTAAAATCAGTTTTATTGCACAATGTCTAGTCTTAATTGACTGCTGAGTGCTTTAAACTATTCGTTGCATCGTAATGTTGATTATCATCACCTCAACCAAAGTCCAAACCAGAAGACCATAAAAAAAAAAAAATGAGCTGAAACATAGTCGGAGAGAGAATGGTAGTTTATAAAAAAATGACCCGCATGGTGTTCAAACTGGTTTACATATTTTTTTTTTTAAATATGAATGTGTATCACAATTCTAGTTGGCTTCCATAGTCCATGTTAAATCATTGCACCTCAAAAGTGTTTCTATGTATCCAAATGAGGTAATAACTGACTTATCGCCAGACATTCTGCCTGCTTCCTCAGGGTTTCTTCTGAGAATAAAGATTGGTTCTGGGAATTGATGTGGAGATTAGTTTCAGGAATTCATTCTCAGAAGACACCCTTAAGAATCCTGTCTGGCAAACGTTTGTTATCACCTCATCCACACTCTCATATCCAAACATATGACAAATATTAAAACATTCTTTTATTTATATATATTTGCCCTTATAAATGAATTCAAATGATTTGGCTATTTCTGTTGTGTTTTGTGTGATAGGAGGTATAGATTTATGGATTTATTAAATACATAATAATATTAAAATTTCTCCATGACTCTTAAATAACTTAATTTATTTAGACACAACTTAAAAACATTTGAACATGTAAATCAGTTTGTACAATCATTTTGTATGTGTTAGCTTTTTATGATTGCAACTTGACATAGCAATGCAAACAATGAAAGAGCTTGTTTAATCATATAGTTTAATGAAGGATTAAAATAAATGTTTTTCTGTGTATTATTTTAACTTTCATTAATTATGAATGTTAAAAAAAATAGTAAATACATAATCACACACACATCCATTTACATAATTATTCAAATACTTCATAAAACCCAATTTTTACAAAAAAATAATCTTGTGTGATATCTACTTGCTTTGCAAGCTAAAAGTAATACAACCAGTTCGGGCTTAGCCTGTTCATCGTAAATCACCCATAAATTGCTTATTCTTCCTCTTTCTCCTCTACTAAGTTATTCCAAACCAATTGGATATGGAATAACTTTTACAATCTTGAGGTATTTTTTTTTTTTTTTTTTTTTTTTTTTTTTTAAGAAAAATAACAGAATTCTTTGTAAATGTTGTTTATATGATACAACTTTGTTTTCGGGCATTCAATTTAGGGTGCAAGTACATGGAATTATTGTATACTTGTGGCCTAGTTACTAATTTAAATGGAAATGAATAATAATTTACTCTACTGCTTTGTCTAGAGGACAAACTTAATCCTTGTTTCTAAGATTAGCCATTTTCAACCATATATTGGTAGATATGTAACCAACCTTTACATTGTTCTTCTACTGTAGTAACCAAAAAATGAACTTAATGTGTGTGCAGTGTGAGTGGATTATATGTAGAGCCACTTATACATGTCTCTTTCTATACATGTATAGATCTCTAAATGTTTTCTAGTCCAGTTCATGACTTTGACAACACTTTAACTATTTATAAAGTACTCCAAAGTTGATCGAGTTTGTCTTTTAACGAATTCTGTTTTGATGTTTTTCTTTTTTTTCATGGAGAGAATCTGTATGCTTGTTCTTATCCAAGTAAATGACATGATTGCTAAATTTTCCATTTCTTCCTTCCCTTCAGATTCTTTCTGGTGAGATTTTTAAATGCTCTAAGATTTCTCCTTTTAGTTTAATCCAAAGCCCCAATTTCCCAGAAAGGAAAATTGAATCTCATTCTAAAATAAAGTAATTATGTGTATTCTCTTAAAATTCCTCTAATTATGACTAATTATTATTAGTCATGTTGAAAGTTATTTTCTCAGCTTTTCAATTCGATTTTCAAAAACATTTATTTGAATAAAATGTCGTTCTTGAAATTATTTTCTTTACTGAAAACAAAACTAGATAGCATTGATTGGATGCTTTATATGTTATATTTAATGTTCAGTTCCTCTTTGTTGTTTATTGTTTCTTCCTTCCACCCTCATAATTATTTTTGAGATTTTTTACTTTTTGCACTTTTTAATTTTTTTTTAATTTCTCTAACTTAATTTTTTTTGGTCATAGAAACTTTTAAAATGCTAATAAACATTTATATATATATATATATATATATATATATATATATATATATATATATAAGCTTCATAAAATAGAAGTTATGTACATATCACGAAAATGTATATGTGTAAATTATCTTGTGATATTGATGATTAATTGTTGAATATTAAATAGGATAATCCCATCCTTTACAAATTAATTATTATATTTAGCTATAAATTATTAATTTAAGCTAGTACATGGGTACAAAAGTATACTAGTTGAGGTTGATATTAGAGTTTGCCAGCGTTTTAAGCTGTGTCGTGAAGTGGAGAATTTTCGTAAATACTTGAATAAGATTAGCACTTGTATTGTGAATTGTTAAAAAAGTGTTTTCTTGCTTAATTTTGATTTAATAATATTGAAGTACATGTTAGTTTCGAAGGAAACTGGCTATGGAAAAATATTAAAAGGTTTCATACAAATAAGTAAAATTGATAATGGAAAAATAATAAAGTTTAATTGTAAGAGAAATGACTCATAATATATTCTTCAAAACTACACATTATTATTCTATTTTTTGTGGCAAATTACCTTAGAAAATAGTTTAAACATTAATCTACTCTTAAACGTTCATTTGCCATCAGTTACCAAATGGTAGATTGTGAAATCCTTGAAGAGAGAAAACACTGGTGCACCTAAGGAGTGCATAAACTATACCAGAGGTTTTATACTTTTTATATTTACTTATTCCTACTTACCTTCTAACACACACGGATATATATATATATATATATATATATATATATATATATATATATATATATAACTTTGCAAGCTTAACTTTCCAAAATTAAAAGAGACAAAGCTAAGAAATTCTAACCTTATGAATTACAGAGAAATATCAAACCAGCCTCAACTGTTATAGACTAGATTCATTAAATTGTATATTGATGACTATTCATATTTAAATACAAGTTGGAATGTTTTGGAAAATGTTTAGGCTGGTAGATTCATAATTGATTTTAAATTGGAATTAATAAAATTTTTGTTGATTTACAATTTTGGTTACATATTTGAATTCTGATTTATTTTCTACAGACCTACCAACACTGTATTGCCTTATATCTTCAACAATTCCTTTGGAAAAACGGTTCAATATATTCATTTGTTTCTTTGAAATATACAAAATTCATAGTCAATGAATACATTTACCTTGAGTTTTTCAGCTTCCTTACTTTTTAAACTACTCCACAACTCAAGCCAATGTTAGTCATTATATTTAAACTATATATTATAATTTCTTTGACAACAGTATATATTTTTTTTTAACTAATTTTACATTTTCCATTTACGTTTCTATTTAAAATTTCTTATGAGGTACAAGAAGTACTTTATACCTTATTTTAATTAAACAGTGATATAAA
Organism: Gonocerus acuteangulatus; assembly: GCA_946811695.1. NCBI lineage: Eukaryota > Metazoa > Arthropoda > Insecta > Hemiptera > Coreidae > Gonocerus > Gonocerus acuteangulatus. The sequence continues at coordinate 21,388,114 of OX328132.1, forward strand.
AATGCCTTAACTTGGTCTGTTTTAATCATTTCTAATATTTTCCAGTAATATTTGTCCTGTTTGTATGTATTCTCTCATGATGTCATTAATAAAATTTCAAGTTGTTTAATACTAAAGTATATTAGTAATATATGTACAGATATTTATATATTGTATGTATATATATATATATATATATATATACACACACACACACATACATACATACATCAGAGGGTGGTAGCACTGCATCACCTTTCCTGTTTGAGCATATATACATATATATATATATATATATATATATATATATATATATATATATATTATTTTTAGGGTTCTTCGCTGGGGAGAATTATTGATGCTAAAACAGCATTCTCCAGCGGTCGGTTTTTGTGGATGACATTTCGTAGACATCCCATTCTGCTTCTTCAGACTGTTGTCCATGTTTTTCTTACGTTTTTCATTTGTTATTTTATAATAACCTGTACCATATTGACAGGTTATTATGTTATGTTACAGATTATTATAGAATAACAACCAAAAAAAGTTTAAAAAACATGGACAACGGTCCGATGAAACAGAATGGGATTTCTGCGAAATATCACCACAAAAACCGACCGCTGGAGAATGCCATATTAATATCAATATATATGTATGTACATGTATATATCTCAATGAACCTTTACTACTGACGATACTATAATTCTACACTTGTTATATAATTTTAACTTATAATATTATGTTATATTCAACTTTTAATATATTTCATCTTGCTTGGGTCCTTATTATTTTTAATGTCCTTTACTATATTTTTAATCTGTCACTGAATTAAGCCAATATTTAGAAATATCATTATAACTAAGTGCTAAATTTCTTACAGCCTCTGCAGATACTAATATTTGATACAATTTTCATTTTGTTGATTTATTTATTTATTCATTAACGAGATAAACGTGCAGTTTATTTTAACATATGGTTTTTATTTTAAAAAAAAAAGAGTACACTCATGTTGCTTTGATTAAAGTTGAAACCCCTATAATAGAGTTCATAAACCACTGTGAGTGAAATATATCCTCTTCCACATTGTTGATGAAAACAGTGAACAAATCTTTTGGGAATACATTTAAGACATTCTTTATTTAAGATTAATCAGAATCTGCTTGCCTATTGCATTAGGTCAAAATAACTTGTAACTGGAGCTGCAATTATAACATAAATGGTTCTCCCATTAGAATATTCTGAAATTTTTCCTCTTCAAAAAGAACATGTTTTTTTTTCTTATTATTTTCTGCAGAATTTAAAATAAGTTTATATTTGTAAGTGGTGTGTATTTGAGAACATTGACTTTCTTCAGCAGAATTTAGTCTTCATCTTACTACAATACATAAACAAAAAATTGAACAGCAGAAGTGAACTATGCCAATTATTTTGCTACTAAATATTCTTTCTCCTATTTAATAAAATTCATAAAATTATGACATATTTTTTGTCTCATATTATTGCTGTGATAGTTGATTTTATATAAATAATTTTGTTTAAAATTGATGGGTTTATTTAATGGCCAATATTTTAAACTATTTTTGAAAAATTTGTATAATGGTTAATTTAAGTTGAATCATATAATTCTTTAGCATGTATCTGAAAGTGCCTTCAAGGTAAATGTTTACAAGCAATTCATTTTCTTTGATTGGCCAACTCTAATTAATAACCTCAGATATTATGTAAATCTTTTTTGTTTAGAAGTGATAAAGAATTATTATTGCTTTCAGGAGGAAATTATTTGTCTATATATACTTCTTCTATGGCTTTATTTTTTAATTGAAATACAAGATCAATATTGTTTACCGTTTGTCTGTAATTCCTCCATTGCCTTGTTTTATATTTTAAAAATACCTTCAACAGTACTGATATCCCTTAAAATTTACCATGAGGTTTTAATTAGACTATTAATGTGAAGTTACTTTATTATGTATGTGCCTTACAATTTTTTTTTATTTTATTTTTTTTTATTTATTATTTTTTTTTTTTTTTAAGCTCACATTTAATGTTATGATTTCTTAATGGCATTTCTGAATTGTACGACTTTTCATCTCAAACAATATGATGAATTAATGTTTCTCATGATTTTTTTTTTTTTTTTTTTGTAACTTCCTTGTAACATTGAATGTATTTTATTATTTTATTTTGATGGGACTCAAATCATTCTAAATAATTGCATATTAGGCAATACTTCCTTTCTCTTGCTGATTTTTTATTTCTCTATGTTTAACAATTATTTACATTCAAACCTCTAAACCGAGCAGTGTTTTCCTGCGGAAACTCTGATTGACTCATAAGTCTCCTCTGATGAATACATCGACTTGAGTCCTATTGAAATTATTTATTATAAATGAAAAATCAAAATTGTTAGTACTTTTTTACACTAAACATTTACAACCTTAAATTGTTTTGATGCTTGGGGTTTTATTTTCTTAAATAATCCTTGTTGATTACATTAAACTGTATATTTTTATTTTTAAATCCATAAGGCTAATCTATGTATTTCTTTGTAAGTTCTTCATCTCAATTATCCTCAGGTAAATTTGATTTAATTTTTATTGGAGATTGTTAATTCTCAACAGCTGCCAAAGAATTTGATTTTGTTTGCTTTGAATAATAATTAATTGCAATAAGTCATCAATATAATTTCTAATGTTTACAGAAGATGTGGCTTTGTTTATTGAAGATGTAAATATTTTTTGTTAATTTTTAATAAAAAATGTGATTTATCTATGTTTTTTCTTTTCATTCTAATACCTTACATTCTTTGCTCTTGTCTTTCTCTGTGAAATTGTTTGCAAATCTACCCTTTGGAATGTCAGTGTGTCAACTGGAACCTGTACATTCATTTCAAGTAAATGTTCAAAGTTTCATTAACTCGTCAATCATTATTGAGTTATCTCCCCATCTGCAGTAGAGATTTATTGATATAGTATTAGTCACAGCTTCATACTGGAAGCTGTACTGTACAAAAGTCCGACTCGCAGGAACTGAATCATCTTAGCGCGGTTCCGTTCATATCTCTTGTCTAATTTGGAAAGATTAAAATAAAAGCAGTTATTATTTTGGTTCCACCAGTCTTTTTTTTTTAATTAATTATTATAAAGGCGTGTCAACCCTTAAGGTCACTAACGCCATTCCTGTGAGTAGTAATGTCTTGAAAGGTCATGATTTACAATCTTACCAGGAAGGGTCGGCTACACTAGAAACGGACCCGCTAGTGAGAAGGTCTTGGAATCTTGGAAATCTATATTTCTAACAATAAATTGTTTTTGTTATTTTACTTAACCAGTTTTATTGTCAAATACATTATCCAACTATAAGCAATTAAAAAATAACAAGAAATAAAACAGACAAAAAGAACCATTGGAATAAACGAAATCAATTAATTTAAAGCTTTAAGCACTTATTTCTCCGATTGACATCGCCTAATGAAAACTTTCTTCAGAACCTTTTTTGTAGAGCATTTAGTAAGCTTCCGAATGGTAATCTTCCGCTTCACAAGATTGTCAACGGTTTTCGAGATACTAACGAAATTATACAAAGTTACCAAAACTTTTTATGTCTGTTAATAAAATATTTTATTCTAACCCTTCCTTTACTCTAAACGTAACAA